>JAQIUQ010004085.1:0-377647 GCA_030378365.1 Hybognathus amarus | reverse complement strand
TTTTTTAATTAGATTATGCAAATTGTTTGTCCCCTTGTTATTAGCGACACTGGTGGTCGTTCAGTGAAAAGCAGCCATAAATGTTGCTAGCTATGAACAGGACACGAAATAGGTTTCTCACAACAACAACAAATAACTTTTTGCAATATGCCATTTCAGAATTGAAAGCAACAGTCGGTAAAACATAGACTATGAAAACAAACGGTTTCATCGAGGCACAGCGGCCCATCAGCAGTCAACACACAGGAGCAAAACAGTAAATTCATCTTGGAACTCAAACTTCAAAACAAAATTCGCCAAAAGTGTCTTAAAAAACCTACCTTTTAAACTCCTCCTTAACGGTTGGTCCAATTTTCAGATCATCAGACAAATGCTAGCAAAAAATTAACTATTCTTAAATGACACATCAACGAAACTGATGGCATGCCATGCATGCTGATTCTGAGGCTGTCTCTTTGCAATGTTTTGTCATTGACACCAAACTTTGGGTGTTTTTTCACCTCATGCTGGTTATTTGGTAACAGTGCCACCTATTGTTGTATCCTTCTTCATATTTCTGTTTTATTTTATAAAGTACTACATTGTTCACACAGATAATAATTTATAACCATTCAAAAAAACTGGAAAAGAAACATGGAGGCTGGGACTCTTGGAAATTAAATTGAATAACCCTGATAAACCGAGTAAAACTCTAAATGTTTTAGCATTGCATTAAATGAAAGTAAAAACAATGCCTTGCTGTATGATTTACAATGAAAAATTTATTTATTTTTTTTATTAACAAATAAAGAAAAAATTACAAAAAGTTCCTCTGTGACACATCAGAAAATAATTCTATTTTATTTACATCAATTTGCTTCTCATTTTTGTTATCAGTAATGATTTAACAATAAATCACTTAATATAAGTTGTAAAATATACAAGCATCAATATGCCGTCCCATAATACCTGAAACAATCACACACTATTTTTTCAGTGAATTTTTGGCTGCCAAAGCCGCTAGATGAACACACAGGACATTTTACATTTAATGTCACCATGAAATTAAAATTGCCAATTTTTTAATGGAATATTGCAATATTTTAAATGATTTATCCATCATTAATATAATATAATACATTTAATTTGTAAGCACATTTTTTTAATTAGATTATGCAAATTGTTTGTCCCCTTGTTATTAGCGACACTGCCACTCTAAAAAATGCTGGGTTGTTTTAACCCAATTGTGGGTAAAATATGGACAAACCCAGCCATTGGGTTAAAAATGTAATTTAAAAATGCAACCCAATTGGCTAGGTTTGTCCATATTTTACCCAAAATTGGGTTAAAACAACCCAGCATTTTTTAGAGTGATGTGGTCGTTCAGTGAAAAGCAGCCATAAATGTTGCTAGCTATGAACAGGACACGAAATAGGTTTCTCACAACAACAACAAATAACTTTTTGCAATATGCCATTTCAGAATTGAAAGCAACAGTCGGTAAAACATAGACTATGAAAACAAACGGTTTCATCGAGGCACAGCGGCCCATCAGCAGTCAACACACAGGAGCAAAACAGTAAATTCATCTTGGAACTCAAACTTCAAAACAAAATTCGCCAAAAGTGTCTTAAAAAACCTACCTTTTAAACTCCTCCTTAACGGTTGGTCCAATTTTCAGATCATCAGACAAATGCTAGCAAAAAATTAACTATTCTTAAATGACACATCAACGAAACTGATGGCATGCCATGCATGCTGATTCTGAGGCTGTCTCTTCGCAATGTTTTGTCATTGACACCAAACTTTGGGTGTTTTTTCACCTCATGCTGGTTATTTGGTAACAGTGCCACCTATTGTTGTATCCTTCTTCATATTTTGACTGTTTTATTTTATAAAGTACTACATTGTTCACACAGATAATAATTTATAACCATTCAAAAAAAACTGGAAAAGAAACATGGAGGCTGGGACTCTTGGAAATTAAATTGAATAACCCTGATAAACCGAGTAAAACTGTAAATGTTTTAGCATTGCATTAAATGAAAGTAAAAACAATGCCTTGCTGTATGATTTACAATGAAAAATGTATAATTTATTTTTTATTATTAACAAATAAAGAAAAAATTACAAAAAGTTCCTCTGTGACACATCAGAAAATAATTCTATTTTAATTACATCAATTTGCTTCTCATTTTTGTTATCAGTAATGATTTAACAATAAATCACTTAATAAAATATATGGTTATAAGTTGTAAAATATACAAGCATCAATATGCCGTCCCATAATACCTGAAACAATCACACACTATTTTTTCAGTGAATTTTTGGCTGCCAAAGCCGCTAGATGAACACACAGGACATTTTACATTTAATGTCACCATGAAATTAAAATTGCCAATTTTTTAATGGAATATTGCAATATTTTAAATGATTTATCCATCATTAATATAATATATTTAATTTGTAAGCACATTTTTTTCTACATTTAGCACAATTAATTATCAGCTTCTCAGAGCATTTCATAATAAACTATGTTGTAGGCTACCTGGGAAAATATGTCAAATGTTTCTGCCATATGTTGACAACTAAAACTTTGAAATACTAATTGGTTTAACTTTGTGCTCATGATAAGATTTTTTTTTAATTAGATTATGCAAATTGTTTGTCCCCTTGTTATTAGCGACACTGGTGGTCGTTCAGTGAAAAGCAGCCATAAATGTTGCTAGCTATGAACAGGACACGAAATAGGTTTCTCACAACAACAACAAATAACTTTTTGCAATATGCCATTTCAGAATTGAAAGCAACAGTCGGTAAAACATAGACTATGAAAACAAACGGTTTCATCGAGGCACAGCGGCCCATCAGCAGTCAACACACAGGAGCAAAACAGTAAATTCATCTTGGAACTCAAACTTCAAAACAAAATTCGCCAAAAGTGTCTTAAAAAACCTACCTTTTAAACTCCTCCTTAACGGTTGGTCCAATTTTCAGATCATCAGACAAATGCTAGCAAAAAATTAACTATTCTTAAATGACACATCAACGAAACTGATGGCATGCCATGCATGCTGATTCTGAGGCTGTCTCTTTGCAATGTTTTGTCATTGACACCAAACTTTGGGTGTTTTTTCACCTCATGCTGGTTATTTGGTAACAGTGCCACCTATTGTTGTATCCTTCTTCATATTTCTGTTTTATTTTATAAAGTACTACATTGTTCACACAGATAATAATTTATAACCATTCAAAAAAACTGGAAAAGAAACATGGAGGCTGGGACTCTTGGAAATTAAATTGAATAACCCTGATAAACCGAGTAAAACTGTAAATGTTTTAGCATTGCATTAAATGAAAGTAAAAACAATGCCTTGCTGTATGATTTACAATGAAAAATTTATTTATTTTTTTTATTAACAAATAAAGAAAAAATTACAAAAAGTTCCTCTGTGACACATCAGAAAATAATTCTATTTTATTTACATCAATTTGCTTCTCATTTTTGTTATCAGTAATGATTTAACAATAAATCACTTAATATAAGTTGTAAAATATACAAGCATCAATATGCCGTCCCATAATACCTGAAACAATCACACACTATTTTTTCAGTGAATTTTTGGCTGCCAAAGCCGCTAGATAAACACACAGGACATTTTACATTTAATGTCACCATGAAATTAAAATTGCCAATTTTTTAATGGAATATTGCAATATTTTAAATGATTTATCCATCATTAATATAATATAATACATTTAATTTGTAAGCACATTTTTTTAATTAGATTATGCAAATTGTTTGTCCCCTTGTTATTAGCGACACTGGTGGTCGTTCAGTGAAAAGCAGCCATAAATGTTGCTAGCTATGAACAGGACACGAAATAGGTTTCTCACAACAACAACAAATAACTTTTTGCAATATGCCATTTCAGAATTGAAAGCAACAGTCGGTAAAACATAGACTATGAAAACAAACGGTTTCATCGAGGCACAGCGGCCCATCAGCAGTCAACACACAGGAGCAAAACAGTAAATTCATCTTGGAACTCAAACTTCAAAACAAAATTCGCCAAAAGTGTCTTAAAAAACCTACCTTTTAAACTCCTCCTTAACGGTTGGTCCAATTTTCAGATCATCAGACAAATGCTAGCAAAAAATTAACTATTCTTAAATGACACATCAACGAAACTGATGGCATGCCATGCATGCTGATTCTGAGGCTGTCTCTTTGCAATGTTTTGTCATTGACACCAAACTTTGGGTGTTTTTTCACCTCATGCTGGTTATTTGGTAACAGTGCCACCTATTGTTGTATCCTTCTTCATATTTTGACTGTTTTATTTTATAAAGTACTACATTGTTCACACAGATAATAATTTATAACCATTCAAAAAAAACTGGAAAAGAAACATGGAGGCTGGGACTCTTGGAAATTAAATTGAATAACCCTGATAAACCGAGTAAAACTGTAAATGTTTTAGCATTGCATTACATGAAAGTAAAAACAATGCCTTGCTGTATGATTTACAATGAAAAATGTATAATTTATTTTTTTTATTAACAAATAAAGAAAAAATTACAAAAAGTTCCTCTGTGACACATCAGAAAATAATTCTATTTTAATTACATCAATTTGCTTCTCATTTTTGTTATCAGTAATGATTTAACAATAAATCACTTAATAAAATATATGGTTATAAGTTGTAAAATATACAAGCATCAATATGCCGTCCCATAATACCTGAAACAATCACACACTATTTTTTCAGTGAATTTTTGGCTGCCAAAGCCGCTAGATGAACACACAGGACATTTTACATTTAATGTCACCATGAAATTAAAATTGCCAATTTTTTAATGGAATATTGCAATATTTTAAATGATTTATCCATCATTAATATAATATATTTAATTTGTAAGCACATTTTTTTCTACATTTAGCACAATTAATTATCAGCTTCTCAGAGCATTTCATAATAAACTATGTTGTAGGCTACCTGGGAAAATATGTCAAATGTTTCTGCCATATGTTGACAACTAAAACTTTGAAATACTAATTGGTTTAACTTTGTGCTCATGATAAGATTTTTTTTAATTAGATTATGCAAATTGTTTGTCCCCTTGTTATTAGCGACACTGGTGGTCGTTCAGTGAAAAGCAGCCATAAATGTTGCTAGCTATGAACAGGACACGAAATAGGTTTCTCACAACAACAACAAATAACTTTTTGCAATATGCCATTTCAGAATTGAAAGCAACAGTCGGTAAAACATAGACTATGAAAACAAACGGTTTCATCGAGGCACAGCGGCCCATCAGCAGTCAACACACAGGAGCAAAACAGTAAATTCATCTTGGAACTCAAACTTCAAAACAAAATTCGCCAAAAGTGTCTTAAAAAACCTACCTTTTAAACTCCTCCTTAACGGTTGGTCCAATTTTCAGATCATCAGACAAATGCTAGCAAAAATTTAACTATTCTTAAATGACACATCAACGAAACTGATGGCATGCCATGCATGCTGATTCTGAGGCTGTCTCTTTGCAATGTTTTGTCATTGACACCAAACTTTGGGTGTTTTTTCACCTCATGCTGGTTATTTGGTAACAGTGCCACCTATTGTTGTATCCTTCTTCATATTTACTGTTTTATTTTTATAAAGTACTACATTGTTCACACAGATAATAATTTATAACCATTCAAAAAAACTGGAAAAGAAACATGGAGGCTGGGACTCTTGGAAATTAAATTGAATAACCCTGATAAACCGAGTAAAACTCTAAATGTTTTAGCATTGCATTAAATGAAAGTAAAAACAATGCCTTGCTGTATGATTTACAATGAAAAATTTATTTATTTTTTTTATTAACAAATAAAGAAAAAATTACAAAAAGTTCCTCTGTGACACATCAGAAAATAATTCTATTTTATTTACATCAATTTGCTTCTCATTTTTGTTATCAGTAATGATTTAACAATAAATCACTTAATATAAGTTGTAAAATATACAAGCATCAATATGCCGTCCCATAATACCTGAAACAATCACACACTATTTTTTCAGTGAATTTTGGCTGCCAAAGCCGCTAGATGAACACACAGGACATTTTACATTTAATGTCACCATGAAATTAAAATTGCCATTTTTTAATGGAATATTGCAATATTTTAAATGATTTATCCATCATTAATATAATATAATACATTTAATTTGTAAGCACATTTTTTTAATTAGATTATGCAAATTGTTTGTCCCCTTGTTATTCAGCGACACTGCCACTCTAAAAAATGCTGGGTTGTTTTAACCCAATTGTGGGTAAAATATGGACAAACCCAGCCATTGGGTTAAAAATGTAATTTAAAAATGCAACCCAATGGCTAGGTTTGTCCAAATTTTACCCAAAATTGGGTTAAAACAACCCAGCATTTTTTAGAGTGCATGTGGTCGTTCAGTGAAAAGCAGCCATAAATGTTGCTAGCTATGAACAGGACACGAAATAGGTTTCTCACAACAACAACAAATAACTTTTTGCAATATGCCATTTCAGAATTGAAAGCAACAGTCGGTAAAACATAGACTATGAAAACAAACGGTTTCATCGAGGCACAGCGGCCCATCAGCAGTCAACACACAGGAGCAAAACAGTAAATTCATCTTGGAACTCAAACTTCAAAACAAAATTCGCCAAAAGTGTCTTAAAAAACCTACCTTTTAAACTCCTCCTTAACGGTTGGTCCAATTTTCAGATCATCAGACAAATGCTAGCAAAAAATTAACTATTCTTAAATGACACATCAACGAAACTGATGGCATGCCATGCATGCTGATTCTGAGGCTGTCTCTTTGCAATGTTTTGTCATTGACACCAAACTTTGGGTGTTTTTTCACCTCATGCTGGTTATTTGGTAACAGTGCCACCTATTGTTGTATCCTTCTTCATATTTTGACTGTTTTATTTTATAAAGTACTACATTGTTCACACAGATAATAATTTATAACCATTCAAAAAAAACTGGAAAAGAAACATGGAGGCTGGGACTCTTGGAAATTAAATTGAATAACCCTGATAAACCGAGTAAAACTGTAAATGTTTTAGCATTGCATTACATGAAAGTAAAAACAATGCCTTGCTGTATGATTTACAATGAAAAATGTATAATTATTTTTTATTATTAACAAATAAAGAAAAAATTACAAAAAGTTCCTCTGTGACACATCAGAAAATAATTCTATTTTAATTACATCAATTTGCTTCTCATTTTTGTTATCAGTAATGATTTAACAATAAATCACTTAATAAAATATATGGTTATAAGTTGTAAAATATACAAGCATCAATATGCCGTCCCATAATACCTGAAACAATCACACACTATTTTTTCAGTGAATTTTGGCTGCCAAAGCCGCTAGATGAACACACAGGACATTTTACATTTAATGTCACCATGAAATTAAAATTGCCAATTTTTTAATGGAATATTGCAATATTTTAAATGATTTATCCATCATTAATATAATATATTTAATTTGTAAGCACATTTTTTTCTACATTTAGCACAATTAATTATCAGCTTCTCAGAGCATTTCATAATAAACTATGTTGTAGGCTACCTGGGAAAATATGTCAAATGTTTCTGCCATATGTTGACAACTAAAACTTTGAAATACTAATTGGTTTAACTTTGTGCTCATGATAAGATTTTTTTTTAATTAGATTATGCAAATTGTTTGTCCCCTTGTTATTAGCGACACTGGTGGTCGTTCAGTGAAAAGCAGCCATAAATGTTGCTAGCTATGAACAGGACACGAAATAAGTTTCTCACAACAACAACAAATAACTTTTTGCAATATGCCATTTCAGAATTGAAAGCAACAGTCGGTAAAACATAGACTATGAAAACAAACGGTTTCATCGAGGCACAGCGGCCCATCAGCAGTCAACACACAGGAGCAAAACAGTAAATTCATCTTGGAACTCAAACTTCAAAACAAAATTCGCCAAAAGTGTCTTAAAAAACCTACCTTTTAAACTCCTCCTTAACGGTTGGTCCAATTTTCAGATCATCAGACAAATGCTAGCAAAAAATTAACTATTCTTAAATGACACATCAACGAAACTGATGGCATGCCATGCATGCTGATTCTGAGGCTGTCTCTTTGCAATGTTTTGTCATTGACACCAAACTTTGGGTGTTTTTTCACCTCATGCTGGTTATTTGGTAACAGTGCCACCTATTGTTGTATCCTTCTTCATATTTTGACTGTTTTATTTTATAAAGTACTACATTGTTCACACAGATAATAATTTATAACCATTCAAAAAAACTGGAAAAGAAACATGGAGGCTGGGACTCTTGGAAATTAAATTGAATAACCCTGATAAACCGAGTAAAACTGTAAATGTTTTAGCATTGCATTACATGAAAGTAAAAACAATGCCTTGCTGTATGATTTACAATGAAAAATGTATAATTTATTTTTTATTATTAACAAATAAAGAAAAAATTACAAAAAGTTCCTCTGTGACACATCAGAAAATAATTCTATTTTAATTACATCAATTTGCTTCTCATTTTTGTTATCAGTAATGATTTAACAATAAATCACTTAATAAAATATATGGTTATAAGTTGTAAAATATACAAGCATCAATATGCCGTCCCATAATACCTGAAACAATCACACACTATTTTTTCAGTGAATTTTGGCTGCCAAAGCCGCTAGATGAACACACAGGACATTTTACATTTAATGTCACCATGAAATTAAAATTGCCAATTTTTTAATGGAATATTGCAATATTTTAAATGATTTATCCATCATTAATATAATATATTTAATTTGTAAGCACATTTTTTTCTACATTTAGCACAATTAATTATCAGCTTCTCAGAGCATTTCATAATAAACTATGTTGTAGGCTACCTGGGAAAATATGTCAAATGTTTCTGCCATATGTTGACAACTAAAACTTTGAAATACTAATTGGTTTAACTTTGTGCTCATGATAAGATTTTTTTTAATTAGATTATGCAAATTGTTTGTCCCCTTGTTATTAGCGACACTGGTGGTCGTTCAGTGAAAAGCAGCCATAAATGTTGCTAGCTATGAACAGGACACGAAATAGGTTTCTCACAACAACAACAAATAACTTTTTGCAATATGCCATTTCAGAATTGAAAGCAACAGTCGGTAAAACATAGACTATGAAAACAAACGGTTTCATCGAGGCACAGCGGCCCATCAGCAGTCAACACACAGGAGCAAAACAGTAAATTCATCTTGGAACTCAAACTTCAAAACAAAATTCGCCAAAAGTGTCTTAAAAAACCTACCTTTTAAACTCCTCCTTAACGGTTGGTCCAATTTTCAGATCATCAGACAAATGCTAGCAAAAAATTAACTATTCTTAAATGACACATCAACGAAACTGATGGCATGCCATGCATGCTGATTCTGAGGCTGTCTCTTTGCAATGTTTTGTCATTGACACCAAACTTTGGGTGTTTTTTCACCTCATGCTGGTTATTTGGTAACAGTGCCACCTATTGTTGTATCCTTCTTCATATTTGACTGTTTTATTTTATAAAGTACTACATTGTTCACACAGATAATAATTTATAACCATTCAAAAAAACTGGAAAAGAAACATGGAGGCTGGGACTCTTGGAAATTAAATTGAATAACCCTGATAAACCGAGTAAAACTGTAAATGTTTTAGCATTGCATTACATGAAAGTAAAAACAATGCCTTGCTGTATGATTTACAATGAAAAATGTATTTATTTTTTTTATTAACAAATAAAGAAAAAATTACAAAAAGTTCCTCTGTGACACATCAGAAAATAATTCTATTTTAATTACATCAATTTGCTTCTCATTTTTGTTATCAGTAATGATTTAACAATAAATCACTTAATAAAATATATGGTTATAAGTTGTAAAATATACAAGCATCAATATGCCGTCCCATAATACCTGAAACAATCACACACTATTTTTTCAGTGAATTTTGGCTGCCAAAGCCGCTAGATGAACACACAGGACATTTTACATTTAATGTCACCATGAAATTAAAATTGCCAATTTTTTAATGGAATATTGCAATATTTTAAATGATTTATCCATCCACATCATCATTTAATATATTTAATATAATATAATATAATATATTCAATTTGTATCTTACAGAAGAAAAATAAATAAGTTTATAAGTGCATGTAAGCTGTGCTTGGATCTGTAATTGCTGCTTGGAACTATATAACAGTAATTTAAAATATATTAGTTGCATATACAGCTTATAACTATATAACTTTCCAGGCATGAACAGATCTAGATCTATGCATTCTGTTAAGAGAAAATGCATAATATAAATCATTCAATACATTTCATTAACGGTAATAAAAGTTCATGCATGATTCATCCAAATGCTCTCACCTTTGGAAAGTTCTTCAGTGTACCAGTTCAAGATATCAGGGACCTGCTTGACAGGGAACTGCCCTGAACAACAGTACGCCTGAAAGAATACACAGTTGCAGGCTCTGCTGTACCTTCTAAGACAGGAGCTCCTATGGGGAGCTTCTGTGCCTGGAAGAAATGTCTTTATTTATTATACAACAAATGATCTACTGTTCTGAATGGCTCATTATAACTTGTCACCATAGATTTGTGGAAGAATACGTACCACTGTATGTTGAATAGGCAGACTTCTTCAAGCATCTACTACAGCCAAAGTCTAATAATTTGCCCTGCAACGTGTTTTGCAGCATATCTTGCAACAGTGACAACCTGACACATCACCACTCGGGCTGTCCATTTCCTGATTCTGCTACCATGCCGAAGTACAAACCGACGCATATCTTTACATGGCGTACGTGGGCCGCTCTGAGACCAGTATGTATTCATCTAGTCTCTCATACCAGTCCAGCAGCTCTTTTACTTGAGGAACATTGGAGCCTTTGTTCAGAAGAACCATTATAGTGACCTCTTTTGGAAGGATAGACCCTACAGAAGAGATAAGAGTTAAGTGAGATGATTAGGGGACGTAGTTTAACTTATCTGAATTACTGCCCTCATTTGGTATGATCTTTGCAAAACGGGCTATCCTAAAGGAGTGGAAGTCAGCTTCCCCTCCTTGCGTCAAGAGGTGGCCTAATGAGACGGTTTTCTGTTTTCACCTTGAAGAAGTTCGGTTTTCTATGTCTAACTCTTAAGATTAGGTCAAGAAGATCTCTCACACCAGGAAGGATAGACCACAAACTGGATAGACCACAAAGTGCTGGCTTTATGTGTTTACTTTTTAATTAACTTGTATATAAAAAAATCTGTATAAATACAATAAAATAAATAGAATGGACACATTGTACTATGGGGCCTCACACAACCCAAATCTATCATTGATCCTCAGTTCCACATTTTCAATAGGATAAAAAAGACAATGTCCAGAAGAAGACATCAAAAATGTGTCATGTTGTAGCTTGTGGGGGTAAACTAACCTTTGTTTCCCTTCAAACTTAAATGGATAATTTCCTCCTCAGTCTTCCAAAAACTGTTGTCTGATGATGAAGCAGTGCTGTTGTTCTCCTCATAGATCAATGGCACAGTCAGAGAAGAACTGTTGCTGTGAGTGCTGATGCCCCCTTGCTTTTCACTGAAAGTCTTTATCAACATCTTGCACTGTACACAGCGGCGAGACTTTGCTTTAGGAATGTCTTTGTAAATCTCCTGTACAGCAGTTAGGGAGAACACACAGACAGCGGGGACTTTACCCCTAAACTAAATCAAAAAACTTTTTTTTGTGACTGGAAGTGAAATACCACTTGTGGAACAACCCGATCACACCAAATGCGTCTTTATAGCACGCATGTGTATTGTCGTGTAATATATACGCTAAAGTGAGTTTTTACGTGCATATGATATACGCATTGGTTGGTTAGGTTAAGTTTAGGTGTGGGGTGGGGTGCGTGTGTATTAGACGCTTGCTAGAATTCAGTGCTGTGGGGTGCGTGTGTATTATACGCAAATGAACTGCGTATCAATTGCACAGACAAAAACTGTGTCTCATATACACGTAAAAACTCATTTTCGCGTATATATTACACGACAATACACATGCGTGTTATAGAGACGCATTTACGTGAGAACAGGCTGGTGGAAAATATGCTTCCCTTTCTAATATACAACAACAACGGTGTATAATACGTCACTGTTTGTTTGGCTGAGATACAATTAGCCATAACTGGCTAAACTTTGATTGGATGGTGTTTGATTGTGTTTTAAATATAATTATAAACAATGTTCCCTAGCTAGATGTAATTTTGTTGGAACCTTTTTTTTACACTATTCAGAGAGCATGGTTGGTAACACTTTACAATAAGGTTCATTAGTTAACATTAGTAAATGCATTAACTAACATGAACTAAGGATGAGCAAAACATTACTTACAGTGTTTATTAATCTTTGTTAATGTTTGTTAATATAAATCCAGCTGTTCATTGTGTGTTCATGTTAGTTCACAGTGCATTAACTAATGTTAACTAATACAACATTTGATTGTAATAACGTATTAGTAAATGTTGGAATTAATATTAACTAAGATTAATAAATGTTGAAGAAGTATTGTTCATTCTTAGTACATGTTAACTAATGTAGTTAACTAATGTTAACTAATGAACCTTATTGTAAAGTGTTATTATGGTTGGTTATAGCATGGTTATTATGTCTATGGTTATTACTACCTGAAAAATGGCCAAATAAAATAAGAGAGGTACAAGATTTTACATAATGTCTATCCAACCAACTCCCAGATTGCAATTCTTTTGCAAAGTTGAGGAAAAAAGTAAATTTTACCATTGCAATCAGGTTACATCTCTTTGGGAGAACTTAAGTGGCTATCTTAGTCCTTTTATAAAATATGATTTAAACTTTCCATTGAAAGTTTCTTTTTCTTTTTCAGGAGTGATATGCTACTGATCTTGTTTTTAATTTCTTTGTTGCATTGTATTTTTTTATTCACAAAAAAAACACATTTCTAAAGACTTTAAAAGAGTAGTTCACTTTTGAAAAATCTGTTGCTGATAATTTACTCACCCCCATGTCATCCAAGATGTCCATGTCTTCCTTTTCTTCAGTCGAAAAGACAAAGGCTTGTTTGATGAAAACATTCCAGGATTTTTCTCCATATAATGGACTTCAATGGGAACCAAACGGTTTAAGGTCCAAAAGACAGTTTCAGTGCAAACTGTTCAGAAGGGCTTTAAACGATTCCAGATGATGAATAAGGGCCTTATCAAGCAAAACGATCGCTCATTAAAAAAAAAAAAATTTTTATAAGCTCAAATGGTCGCCTTGCTTTGTTAGGGTTAGAGTTAGGGTGTGATGCGCGTCGTGACTCTCCTATTCGCACTTGTTCATCAAAATGAACAAATCTTTTCTCGAGTCAACTCATTCATTTCGTTTTTTGAATGAACCAAATGACATGATTTGTTCATTTTGATGAACGAGTTTGAAGAGGAGAGTCACGAACGCGCATCACAGAACAGAGCAAGGCGAGCATTTGAGCTTATAAAACTTAAACTTTTTTATTATTTTTTTTAAACGAGCGATCGTTTCACTTTATAAGACCCTTATTCATCGTCTGGAATCGTTTAAAGCCCTTTGAACAGTTTGCACTGAAACTGTCTTTTGGACCTTGAACAGTTTGGTTCCCAATGAAGTCCATTAAATGGAGAAAAATCCTGGAATGTTTTCATCAAAAACCTTCATTTCTTTTCGACTGAAGAAAGAATGACATATCTTCAATGACATGGGGTGAATAAATTATCAGCAAAAGGTTTTTTTAAAGTGAACTACTCCTTTAATGTCTTTATTTCTGATATTTCCCTTATTACAAAATCTCTTAAACTTAATAACAATAAGAACAAGTTTCTGAATTATGATAATATTATTCTTACTGGTTGAGGTGTCATTGTTATTTGTCTATTTTTTCTCTTTCTCTCTATTTCCTTTTCATTTTGTTATTGTATTCAATGCAGTACGGTTTCTTTTTTTTTGCAATAAAAAAATAGCCATTAATGACAGAACAAAAAAAGAAAAAAAAGAAAACATTTATTTTTGTAAATAAACAAGATGCCTTTAGATTGTTGTGATAAAATGGATCAAAAGGCTGGTAGTACATCTTCGGTACACAACAACAACACCTATTGTTAAATTATGGCCAAATTAAACATTTATTACTGGAACAAAACAGTGTAATACAAACAATTATAGAAAACATTTCAACACTTTCACATTGTTTAATTTGGCCATTTCAAATAGTTGAAGGTCTCACTTTGTGTGCAGTACATGAACAAACATTTTATAAAGCTGTAAGTTTTATGAAGCAACTGTCAAATATTAATCCAATGAGTGTGGTTGAGCAGCATTGCTGACCTGCATGCAAGCTGATTCAATTTTCTCATTAAACATTAAGCCACAAGGCTGAACAAATAAAGTAATATCATTTCACTAAGTGCTTTATAAAAAACCTTTTTGTGAACACAGAATGACTTTTATAAACATCTCTATTTGAAGGTCTCATTCAACATCAAACTGTCAAACTGACAGGTTTCAAATTTCCATTCTATTGAAGTGTTCATTAATAAAGCAAAGAATAAAAAATATGTGCCACAAACATAAAAACAGCAAAAACAGCATATAACAAAAAGGGACAAGCATCAAAGAAAAATATGTATAATGCTTGTTGACATTTCTAAAACAATCACTAGAGTAATATTTCTTATCTCATCTATCATTTGTTTATTTTCTTCAAATAGACCATATAGCTCTGAAAATGTTTTTAATAAAGAACAATTTGATTACAGTAAACATCTAATAGTTCATTAATCAGTATTAAGATTATACATTTTATAACAAAATTGTCTTTACATTAGCAGCGTGTTATTCAAACGACTTTTCACTGATTGTAAGGACCGGATCCAAGTATAGCACATATACAAAGTGGAGGAAGAGGTACCATTAGTGCAACAAGCAATTCAAAAATAGAAAAAAATAGCAAAGAAATAAGACAATAGACAAAAGAATTCCTCTCAGAGGAGACAGGCTAGTTAAGATGATGAACCTTCCTGTGAGGTGGCTGAAATATAAAAGTATAAGCAATTAGATATTTCTAATCAGACTTTAACCCTTAATCACTGTTTATAGAATTCCAAAGCATTCCAAAGCATAAAAATGACCCCACTGGACTTTTCCTTGATTTTTTAAAAATGTTCCCTTCATCTCAGGGACATGAAACTCTGTGACTTTTCCTACATAATCTAAACATGCATAAAAAAACTGGGCTTGATTTGGTTGTTCTAAAGGTGAGTAAAAAATTTTTACCATTTAAGCTGTTTGGGGTCAAAATGACCCCACATTGAAAATAAATGGGGAAATGAAAAAACTAGCTTTTTTTCATTCTGATTGTCAAAAAAAATATAAGTAAATCCATTATAAATCTGAAATGTTCCACATATAAACCAAGGTCTGGTCCTAGAGCATAAATAGAAAGTAGAACAAACTTTCTATCTCATACACACATGCACAAACACACACATGTCATGACTGCAACAGAGAGCATTTTTACAGAAATTGGCAAATAAAACAAACAAAACTGGCATAAATCTAAGAAAAATTAAATTTAAATCAAGGTCTGGTCCTAGAGCATGAACACAAAGTGGAATGAGCTTTCTATCTCACACACACACACATGTATGCATCCTGTTCATTACAGTTTATTAGTGTGGTTGTTTTGTATTATATTGGTTTATTTACTTGGTTTATTAAATTTATTTTGTTCTAAAATTATAATTGTTGATAAATAATTTTCTAAAATGAAGTGTGTGAATACAGTTATGTCATAGCGCTGACTTGTAATATTTATGCAAATTTATGTATAATAATTTGCATAAACAAATAATTCAAAATATATCAGACAACAACAACAAACTCTAATTTTGACAAAAATATTTTGTGCAATTCACAAAATATATATATATCATTATATATCAAGTTGTGAGGAGAATTTGAAGCATCAAGAAAAATGAAGTGAAAATGAATGAGTCTCTATGGACCTCTAATGGATAGATAATTCCTTAACTATAAGAAAAACTGTTTTTCGACTAACCACCAGATGGTAGTATTCTATCCCTAACACATAGAGCAATGTCCAAAAACTGTTTAGATTTAATTATCATCATAATTTAAGTGTTTTTTTTTCTTTAAAAAATAATTTTTCATGTGGCAATTTATGGCCTAGTTATGTAATTGTGCAGTAAATAGGTAGAAAACTTAAAAAATTCCAAAAAAACACAGCATAAATGATTAGTTGAGAAGTGAATTTAAAAAATGATATATAATTTTCCATATAAAAAATTTATATTTCCTTATGCAATCACTCTTTAAAAGTCTGGGGTCAAAATGACCCCAAACACCTTAAGTGCTCTTTTCTAACAGTGATAAAGGGTTAAAAACATACACAGATACTGATGATTTTAGCTGAACCAACCTGTCAGATCTCTAAATTTTCTTTTTGCTTCAGCTCTTTCTTCTGAATCAAAGTACCACACAGTGATTGCATACCTGTGACACAAAAACAGACACTTCAGCGTGATGCGGAAAACATCTTGACGTCGTTCTTCAGCATGAAGGCGAACACAAGCACTAACCTTGTCAGCATACGACGGCTGAACTTCATGAGGGTTCCTACGATCTGACCAGAAAAGCAGGAGTCGATATAAACAAAGAGCTCCAATGTCGGCTACGTAAGATTTCCCTTCAGGAAAGATCCGTAGCAATCCGCTGTGCTCCTAAGAACAAGAAGTGACATTTGATTAATTATCATCATCGACGTACAAGAAATATTTTGAAGATGACCTTGTGTTTTAAAAAAGCATGACTGTGTACCTTGGCATTCCAGTTTTTATTCAGATAGTAAATACAGGTGACGCAGCGGCCATCTGCATTAGGGTTATCTACATGTTTCACATATCCGGCTCCGTTTCCTGGATAACAAGCCACCATTGCCTGAAAAAGATGACAGATCAAACTAAGCTTGGTAGATAGTCGTACGTTACATCACAGCCAAGCCTATTTCTAGAAAAACATGCTAACAATTAATTAGGCTAAACAACCAGAGACCAGAATTTGTAGTTTGTTGTAAATCAAGTCAAGTCAAATATATTTAAAGCACTTTTCACAATATAGATTGCCTCAAAGCAACTTCACAGTATCAATCAAAACATAATAATAATGTTCATTTCTTAGTGGAAAAATATCCATGTTTGGTAGAGCTGATGAAGGGTATTATTGATTGGTTAATTCAGATGAATATCCCCAACTGAGCAAGCCAAAGGCAACAGCGGCAAGGAACCGAAAAACTCCCTCAAGTGACCTAATGGTGTCCTGAAAACTCCATCAGGTGGCCCAATGGTGTCCTAAAACTCCATCAGGTGGCCCAATGGTGTCCTAAAACTCATCGGTGTCCTGAAAACTCCATCAGGTGGCCCAATGGTGTCCTGAAACTCCATCGGTGTCCTAAAACTCCATCAGGTGGCCTAATGGTGTCCTGAAACTCCATCAGGTGACCCAATGGTGTCCTAAAACTCCATCAGGTGGCCCAATGGTGTCCTGAAAACTCCATCAGGTGACCCAATGGTGTTCTAAAACTCCATCAGGTGACCCAATGGTGTCCTAAAACTCCATCAGGTGGCCCAATGGTGTCCTGAAACTCCATCAGGTGGCCCAATGGTGTCCTAAAACTCCATCAGGTGGCCCAATGGTGTCCTTAAACTCCATCAGGTGACCCAATGGTGTCCTGAAAACTCCATCAGGTGGCCCAATGGTGTCCTAAAACTCCATCAGGTGACCCAATGGTGTTCTAAAACTCCATCAGGTGACCCAATGGTGTCCTAAAACTCCATCAGGTGGCCCAATGGTGTCCTAAAACTCCATCAGGTGGCCCAATGGTGTCCTAAAACTCCATCAGGTGACCCAATGGTGTCCTAAAACTCCATCAGGCCACCCAATGGTGTCCTAAAACTCCATCAGGTGACCCAATGGTGTCCTAAAACTCCATCAGGTGGCCCAATGGTGTCCTGAAAACTCCATCAGGTGACCCAATGCCAATGGTGTCCTAAAACTCCATCAGACGGCCCAATGGTGTCCTAAAACTCCATCAGGCGGCCCAATGGTGTCCTGAAACTCCATCAGGTGACCCAATGGTGTCCTGAAAACTCCATCAGGTGACCCAATGATGTCCTGAAACTCCATCAGGTGGCCCAATGGTGTTCTGAAAACTCCATCAGGTGACCCAATGGTGTCCTAAAACTCCATCAGGTGGCCCAATGGTGTCCTAAAACTCCATCAGGTGGCCCAATGGTGTCCTAAAACTCCATCAGGCGGCCCAATGGTGTCCTTAAACTCCATCAGGTGACCCAATGGTGTCCTGAAACTCCATCAGGTGGCCCAATGGTGTCCTAAAACTCCATCAGGTGACCCAATGGTGTTCTAAAACTCCATCAGGTGACCCAATGGTGTCCTGAAAACTCCATCAGGTGGCCCAATGGTGTCCTAAAACTCCATCAGGTGGCCCAATGGTGTCCTAAAACTCCATCAGGTGACCCAATGGTGTCCTAAAACTCCATCAGGCCACCCAATGGTGTCCTAAAACTCCATCAGGTGACCCAATGGTGTCCTGAAAACTCCATCAGGTGGCCCAATGGTGTCCTAAAACTCCATCAGGTGACCCAATGCCAATGGTGTCCTGAAACTCCATCAGACGGCCCAATGGTGTCCTAAAACTCCATCAGGCGGCCCAATGGTGTCCTGAAACTCCATCAGGTGACCCAATGGTGTCCTAAAACTCCATCAGGTGACCCAATGATGTCCTGAAAACTCCATCAGGCAGCCCAATGGTGTCCTAAAACTCCATCAGACGACCCCAATGGTGTCCTGAAAACTTCATCAGGTGACCCAATGGTGTCCTAAAACTCCATCAGGTGACCCAATGGTGTCCTAAAACTCCATCAGGTGACCCAATGGTGTCCTAAAACTCCATCAGGTGACCCAATGGAGAAAAAAAAAGAAAACCTTGGGAGAACCCAGGCTCTAGTCGGGGGCCATGTTCTCCTCTGGTGTTTATGAACTAGACGCCAGATTTACAGAAACTGTAAGGTAAAAATGTATATGAATGTCTGATGGTGTCACATGCGCATTAAGTATTGATTCTATAGTTTTGTGCATTTAAATATATGTGCGCAGGTTTGTAATTCCCTAAAAAAAACCATGCCTGAACAAACTACTTGTCTATAAATTTGATACAGAATAAATAAATTTTCAATAACTTCAAATGATGTGCTACAAAAAAATTAAATGTTCACAAAGAATGTTCTACCAAATTATACAATATTTTTGAGAGATGAACTAAAGGCACCCATATATGACTAGATAACTCTCCCTTTCCAACATGGTAAATCCTGATTATCTTTATGGTTCTACAGATTATTTTATCAGATTTTCCTGGGTGTGAGGAGTGTAAGAGTGACTCACTGAATGAGCTCGGAAGAACCAAACAACATAACTATGTAGATATTAATAATACAACTTTCAGTAATTTCACTTAAATGGCAATGAAGATTACCTATTAATTGTCATTTAAGTGAAATTACTGAACTTAAATATACAAGCTTGATAAAAATGGTCATTTTAGAAGAAAATTTCAAATGGCATTTAGAGGCTTATGCATCTGAACTCTTCAAATATATATATATATATATATATATATATATATATATATATATATATATATATATATATATAATATATATATATATATATATATATATATATATATATATATATATATATGTATATATATGTATATATATGTATTATTTATTGTACTTTTTACAATATTGAACTTGTCTGTGATTGAACTAAATAAATAAAAAAATGTAAAAGTCATTTCTTCTTGGCTGTCCTCTGCCATGTTTGTTCACTCTAAAGTCATGTATGACCGCGAGAGATTTCGCAAGATTTACTCTGTTCACAGTTCGGAACAAAACAAAAATAAGGAACAAAACTATTTCTGAATATCTTATAGGATTAAAAAATCTTGGTTATATATATATATATATATATATATATATATATATATATATATATAAGTACTGAGTAATATTAATTAAAAACATGTAATTTAGGGTTTGGGTAGGCCTACTGTTATTACTATATGATAAGTACATGTAACATAACAATGACACAGCAAAATAAAATGTTACCAAAATCTTTTAATGTAAAAGCTGAAGCTTCAATGTATCTATAAAATATATTCAAAGCAAAGCATCAGCTCCATCTTGGAATAATTATGAATGCAAAGACTAATATTTAAATATACTATTAGTGTTAAAAAACAAAGCACTTCATATATCCTCTCAGCAGATTCCTGGTTAGCCCTCACAAAAACACACAAATGGGGACAACAGTCACCGGTGCCCATGTTTACATTTCTGCAGACAAGTCTTTATCATGATCACGTTCCCACAATAACAGCGCACACGCAAGTTTAACGTCATAGCATAATATAAACATGTAGCAGCACAGAGAGCAGGAGGAAGTGTTTGCGTGCACCAGTGTGTGTGTGTGTACAGAGAGGGTAAAGAGAGCAAGCTTGGCCAGCAGCCAGTGCGCTGAGGGTTTAATGACAGTGCTACGTGTTGAGCGTGAGTCTACAGACCTACACACACTTCAGCTGCGTACACAATCCAGAGCTCTGATTCAGCCCACAGGCGCAGTCAATGTGAAACCATATCAAAACACCCACTTTAGAAATATTAATACTCTATTTCCCCTTTCTAACGCACTAACCCTGTTTAAAGAATTGTAGTTAGAGTAGTTCACTTTTAAAAAAAAAAAACACTTTTGCTGATAATTTACTCACCCCCATGTCATCCAAGATGTCCATGTCGTTCTTTCTTCAGTCGAAAAGAAATTAAGGTTTTTGATGAAAACATTCCAGGATTTTTCTCCATAATGGACTTCAATGGGAACCAGACGGTTCAATGTCCAAAAGACAGTTTCAGTGCAAACTGTTCAAAGGGCTTTAAATGATTCCAGATGATGAATAAGGGTCTTATCAAGCGAAACGATCGCTCATTTAATAAATAAATAACAAAGTTTAAGTTTTATAAGCTCAAATGCTCACCTTGCTCTGTTCTGTGATGCGCGTTCGTCACTCTCCTGTTCGAACTTGAAAATCTTTTTCCGAGTCAATTCGTTTATTTGGTTCGTTGAATAAACCAAATGACTCGAAAAAAGATTTGTTTATTTTGATGAACGAGTTCGAACAGGAGAATCATGACACAGAACAGAGCAAGGCGAACCATTTGAGCTTATAAAACTTAAACTTTGTTTATTTATTTTTTAAATGAGCGAATCGCTTTCGCTTGATAAGACCCTTATTCATCGTCTGGAATTGTTTAAAGGGTAACTAAACCCCTGGTCTGAGCCTGACTCCACCCACTGGCAATATTTGAAAATGCTGAAAAAGTGGGCAGACCCCAGCGGAGATAGAGGGGACGAAATAGATGCTAAAACACTCTATCCTGATTGTTTTCAATACTCGCAATTCCAGCTCCTGACTCCCTACAGTGGTTTTGACGACACAAGATGGTTTTTATACTGCCAAGGGCGTAGCTCGCGTGGTGAGCTGAAACCTGCGTACGTCACGAAGTGCGGAACATCCAATAGGAAAATTCAACTGCAGTAGCCACCGTTCAACCTGAAGAGGGCAGCACTAAGACATTTTTACACCATATATTGTAGAAATAAAACACTTTATCACACAAATGTCAAAAAAGTTACTCGAATCAATGACTGGTATTAATAAAGATCCATTCTTACAGATCATTAACTAAAAAAAGTTGGTTTAGTGTTTAGATACTCTTTAAAGCCCTTTGAACAGTTTGCACTGAAACTGTCTTTTGGACCTTGAACCGTTTGGTTCCCATTGAAGTCCATTATATGGAGAAAAATCCTGGAATGTTTTCATCAAAAACCTTCATTTCTTTTCCAACTGAAGAAAGAAAGACGTGGATATCTTGGATGACATGAGGTGAGTAAACTATCAGCAAAAGTTTTTTTTTTTAAATGAACTACTCCTTTAACACTTTATATTGTTATTGGTTAACATGAACTACCAATGAAAAATAGCATTAAAGCATTTATTAATCTTATTTAATGGTAATTTGAAACATTTACTAATACATTATAAACATCAAAAAGTTGTATCTGTTATTATTATTTTTTGGACCTGAGCTAACATGAACGAACGTTGAAAATTAATAAATGCTATACCAAATGCATTTACTCATGGAAGGTAACGTAGACAATTTGTTCCAGAAACATTTTTGTAATGCTGGCCGAAAGCTTCCTCACATCCTGAAATCAATAATAGAAGTGGTCTACATATATTTAGATGTATGTGTGTGTATATATGAAGAGTTCAGATGCAAAAGCCTCTAAATGCCATTTGAAATTTTCTTCTAAAATGACCATTTTAATCAAGCTTGTATATTTAAGTTCAGTAATTTCACTTAAATGACAATTAATAGGTAATCTTCATTGCCATTTAAGTGAAATTACTGAACTTAAATATACAAGCTTGATAAAAATGATCATTTTAGAAGAAAATTTCAAATGGCATTTAGAGGCTTTTGCATCTGAACTCTTCATATATAGTCTGTGGAAAGGCGTAGGACCATCAAATATTCGTCCAATCATTGCAGTCGATCCGAATGCAATGATCCGATGTGTCAGCATATGTACTTCCATACATCCACACATCCTTCTCGAGCAGACATCACACAGACGTCAGTCACTGAGCTCCGCAACCGAAACAGCAGCTCATGCCGCGTCACGCCGTAACTACTGTAATTTGGAAGAGAGTGAAACCTGTTTACGGTTTAAAAACGGTTAAGTGAAACGGTTAGTGAAATGGGTTACTCGGAGTGGTTTGTGACTCGAATTTATCCATTTCAATGATAAAATAAATCTGCAGCAGTCATGTGGGAAAAGTGTCAGTGCTCTTTAAGTTGTTTAGGTTCATTATTATTGTTATGTTATTCTCTTTGTGACATGAGATAGTTTAACGCTGCTCTCGTGATGCTTTTGTTTGCTCTCTGCTATGAGCGTTCATGTGATTTGAAGGTGTGGCTTTAGAGACGCTCTGAAGGAAGAGTGGGATCTTATGCTTTGTTCTCTGTTTTTGTATGTTTTCTTTAATTTGCAATAAAAAAATTAAATAAAATACAATAAAGATCTTATGCTTTCAAAGCTAGCTTGCTATTGCTAGCCTCTCCGGAAATTGCCTACCCTTCCCTTAATGTTAGTTAAAGCATTAATCAACATTAATAAGACCTTACTGTAAATGGTTATCACATTATATTCTAAACTGCTTCTTTTCATTATTACTGTAAAGTCTGTTTTTTAGGTATTACACTCTGAACAATGCTGGGTTGTTTTAACCCAAATATGGGTCAAATATGGACAAACCCAAATGTTAGGTTAAAAATGTCATTTAAAATTTTAACCCAACTTCAACTTTCGCTTTGAACTGTAATCTTTTTAATTACATTTTTAAACCCATCATTTGGGTATGTCCATATTTGACCCAAATGTTTGAGTGCATGTATTGTAGGGGTGTAACATACACCTAAAAAATGCTGGGTTCTTTTAACCCAATTTTAGGTCAAATATGGACAAACCCTGAACGTTGGGTTAAAATTTTTATTTAAAAAAATTAACCCAATGGCTGGGTTTGTCCACATTTGACCCAAAGTTGGGTTGAAACAACCCAGCATTTTTTTGAGTTTGTGTCAATTACTGTGTGAGAAAAAAATCAAGTTTACATAGTTTTAGTGTCAGTACTACATTAAGTAAGGGATAATCCACGGCTAGCCATGCATTAAAGGATTTTAATGCACTGACGTAGAGGCAAAGAACCACCCGACGCGAAGCGGAGCCTATACGTCGTGCATTAAAATTCTTTAATGCATGGCTATCCGTGGATTATCCCGCTTATACCTCGGTTATTTGCCAAGTTAAAAAGAAGTTAAAGTTATAACTGATGTTTACAGTGTGATTTTTGTAACAGACGTGTAAAAATGACGGTTATTTTCTTAAGTTCTCAGCACTTGAAATGCAAAAATCATCCATTTAGCCTACCTAAATAAAGTTTTTTTTTTCATATGTGTCTCTCACTCTGTTTGCAAGCGTAACTGTTACTATGGTTACCAATGTTTTTTTTTACAGTCTATGGTTTATAGTAGCGGATTCATTTCGAACTGTAATCAAACTGACTGGAACTACCTGTGCATTAAACGGTTTTACTGCACACCTTCCAGCCAATCAGAATCGAGTATTTAAACAGCCCGTGGTATAAACTTCTATATATAATGTTGAATATAATGTATTATAATGAAATGTGGCTGAAAATATTTGTGGGTCCTCCTGATAATGCCAAATGTCTTGTTACCACACTTTAAAATAATACTGGGTTGTTTCAAGCCAAATTTGGGTCAAATATGGACAAACCCAAAATGTTGGGTTAAAAATGTAATTAAAAAATGTTACAGTTGAAAGTGAAAGTTGAAGTTGGGTTCAAGGTTTAAATTACATTTTTAACCCAACATTTGGGTTTGTCCACATTTAACCCAAATTTGGGTTAAAACAACCCAGCACCGTTTAGAGTGCAGTAAAAAGTGGCCAACGTTATTTCAAATATATCTAGTCAGTGACAGAGTGCAACCATGTTAGTCTAAAATAATTCTGTATTTTCAGCTTCAGAATCATGAATATTTTTATTCTGGTGTCTTTTTCAACACCAAGTCCAACCCTATTTATTTCTACCCAGAATGAAATACCAAATTTACCATTTTAATCAACAGTAAATTTTATCATATGTTTTGAGGTATTGCATTAATATCGTATTGTGAATTCAGTATCGCAATATGTATCGAATCGTGACATGAGGATATCGTTACACCCCTATTATATTGTGATGTCTGTACGGTTTTAGATTGTAAAATCAGCTGACACACACAAAAAAGTGTTTAGGGCGGCAGCACTGAATATTTCTGCTTAATGTTTTCATTCAGCAGACTTACAAAAGAGAAAAAGCAACTAAATATAAATAGAAAATGCAACATTTGAGCAAGTTAAACTCTTGTGTCCACAGCTGAAAAGTGTCCCTCAAACATCCTGTTGCTACACTCAGGGCCTCCTGTAGCTCGATGAACACAAGTGAGAGGAGTCACGTACGGTTCACAACAGCACAAACTGAAAGCCTATCCTTGCCATTCATGAGTGAAGATTGTGAGCCAAAAGCACTCTACTGTAACTGTTCTAAACAAAGAGACGAAACAAAGGCCCAAACTAATGAGTCAGAACCTGCCCAGATGAACAAACTGTTGAAATAATTACAAACACTTAATTAATCAACAAGTTGTAATTAGTCACAATATGCTTGTGTAGACACTACTGTTCAAAAGTTTGGAGTCAGTTTTTTTTTTTAAGGAATTAATACCTTTATTAATTTTATTTCATTCATATTCATAAGGTGAAAATAAATTTTTGTTTTTAAAAAGTATCATGTAACTGTATCATGGTTTCCACACAAACATTAAGTAGTACAAGCTTTAGTGGATGTATATATAGATTCATTTTACCAAGTAGTGGCATTACATTTATTTTAAATAAGTACTTATAAGTAATAAGTACTTTATTATTTGAAAAATGAATGCAATCTTAAAGTCATATAGCAAAAATTCTACTGCTTCATGTACATTCCTAAACAAGTTATTTGAATGTACATTAACCTATAATCTGTACATTAATTAATGAGCAATTTGATTTTAAGGATGCTTATCATATTTTAAATAATATTACAAAACATCTTCAAATCAAAATTAAATACACTGTAAAATGAATATGCTTTATCTAATCAATAGAATTGTGGCAACAGATTACAAGCAATATTATCAATTAAATGTAACAAATTAGAATTGAGTAATAATTAATCAAATTAAATGTTAACCATTTAAAATGAGTAAAGTTTACACCAAAGAATTCAACTAAAACTCTTTATTTTATATTGCCAAAATTTAAGACAAAAGGAGAAAACCATCATTTTAAAACAAACCTAAAACAAACACTGATCACCATATATGGTGACTTAATTTTTCATTATTTGTGTTGTTGTTTTAAGTTTTACTCATTTAAATGGTTTTAACTTTTTTAACTTTTAAACTGACTTAAAATGTACATGTTAATAATACAAGTAATGTTGTAATGTAATGTACAAAAAAGGTTATGAAAGTTAATGTGTAATCAATTAATGATTAGCCTACCTTTGACCTTGCACGAATACTTTTGCCGAGGTGACCCACACATAAAGAAATGAGTTTGTCTATGAGTGTTAATAAGAAGTTGACAGCCTCCGTGCCCCTCTCGGTCCCGTTAACCCATGTTATTTTATCCCCTCTGATGTTTCTCCGGGAAACTCCATTGCTTCGCCCGGCCAGCTGCCCATCGTTGAGAAGCCCACAGCAATGCATGCGTTTGACCTGACCCAGAACCATGTGTCCTGCGATGTCCCCCAGAAAATGGTCCACGTAAAAGTATCCTCTGTCCAACAGAGCCGGCACCACTTGCTCGGCTGCCAAAGTCTCCAACTGCGTGTCCAATGCAAGCTGAAGAAATGGCATTTTATCCTGAGCTTGGTGCATTCAAATCAAATGAAGTTTTTTAAGTGATATCTAATGGCACATCCTCGTCCTTCAAAAGACGGATAAATGATGGCACATGCAGATATGGTCTGTTGGTGGGCTCTGCTCTTATGATCGCTCTGTATGAGGGACGATCATGAGCGCGAGACTATCCGAGCGCAGCGCGAGCGCACCTGAAGCGCATGTGGAACGTGCAGAATGTGTGTCGCGCGCTTGAGTGGGCGGATGTTCACATGAAACCCCATTCTGTGAGCTTCTGTTCAACAAATGGGGCTGGACAATACATGTTTACGACTCTAGAGTTATCATCCTTCAGGGGGCGCAAGAAGGCTCACAACCCCGAATTAGCCATTCAGCCGCGTACAAAATCTCAGGATATTTTTGTCTTATTGGAAACTTTTGTATTCTTTAAAGTGTAATATTTTAAAATATCAATTTCATAGATAGGAAACTGGCATGCATATAGAAATCTTTCACTGAAAACGTTATAAAATTACATATTTGACTGAGCCACCCTGAACAAGCTGAGAAAAGGAACGAACACCACGTGATAAGAACGCCTACGTGCTACTTCAGATGTAGCCTGCTTTTTCACGTAAACATAACTCACAGATGAACAATGACACAGAGAAATCCATTGATTAAAAAAAATACGTGATTCTGTGATAATCAATCAATAAGGAAGTAACAACCCACGTTATTAGGCTACTAAATAGAATAGAATAGACTATGGCTATATAAAGGTACCACATTGTTGGGTGATTCTTCAGCTATGGTACTATGAACTAGACAGTTTCAGAAAATAAAAACATTTCTACAAACAGTTTTTAGTATCAGTTGATTTCTCAATCTGTCTAGAAACCTTCACTTAGTTGGATGCGATAATCTGTATTGAATAATAATATATATATATATATATATATATATATATATATATATATATATATATATATATATATATATATATATATATATAATTATATATAATTATATATATATATATATATATATATATATATATAAATTGGCATTTTTATCTGACAGCCCAAGAAAACACCTAAGTTCTCTTATTTACCAACAATATTGTAGCAATAATAAAATATTTATTACTACCTTAACTTAATTAATTGTTTTTTTTTTTTTTTTACATTAACGTTTTAGTATTATAGCTCAAAATAATTAGCTGTTTAGCATCGAACAATGTCATTTCCACACCGTGGTGGAAATGACTGTGGCGGAAATGAACATTTCCCCACTTTTCCTCTAAAATATCATGCTATGTTAGCCTGTTAATATTAGTTTTACAGTTAGCATTTAATATACACAAATTACACATTATTAAATTAATTTTATCCAGTTATTTTTACATCCATGTGAAATATGAGCAGTTTGGAAATGACGGCCTATAAACATATTCTCAGTTTTAGTCATATTTACCTTGATTTTTCTTCTTTTCATTACCCCCCAAAGAGGTCACTCTTTCACCCAGCCATATGTTCACTGTGAAGTTTCTATTGCGGTTACTAAGTATTCAAACCTAAAACAATGATCCCAGGATTCTATTTTGTACAGTGTGGCGGAAATGACAGTGAACCCAGGGGACAAGGGTTCTACTTATGAAAAATATAAGAAAATGTGAATAAATATTGCAATATATAATATGTATAGGCCTAATTGAAATATACATTATTTTATAATTTGTACTTAAAATCTACATTATTTAAATATTTAATTTAGAATTAAGCGAGGTTGAAGGTACAAAGTCTGGCTTAGGGACAGGGGAAAACAGTAAAAATCATGCATAAAAGGCCTCATATTATATAATGAAAAGAATGATTGAACCATGATACATTTGTTATAAGTTCCCCCTAGGGTGAAGCAAGTCTGACAAAAACAAAAAAAGAAAAATTGTTTTTAGATTTTATTATTTCATCCAGGGACAAGTACCATAGTTAAAGAATCACCCTATTGCAGAAATTACTAAATTAGTACATTAAACAACATTAAACCACACACATACACACAAAATGTCTTTCTCTTCAGTGCACTTCACCTGTAGTTTCTTTCATAATCTAGGCTTTCTGATAAATCTGGCACTGTAGCCTACTTAACTGTAGGCTACTATATTATTGTTACTTGTTAGGCTGTGAGGAATAGCTTCGTCGATTTAAAAAAAATGTAAATGTAAATGAATGCTAATTGAAAAAAATAAAATAGAAACAAATATCAGAATACATAAATTTTGGAAAATAAATTAATAAATTAGTAATAAAAAAGATAATTTAAACTGCTTTTTTAAATACATATGATTGATCAGAAGCTGCAGTGATTAGTTCATAAATGTATAACTATGGATACACTGTAAAAAATATCCATGATTTTAACAGTAAAAAACTGTAAAAATGCTACAGTGCAAAACTGTTAATTGGTAAACAGAAAGTTTCCGTACTATACACGGTAAATAACTGTGATATAATTTTACAGTAAAATACCATTAAATTTACAGTTTTTGAAAGTGAAAAAGAACAAATCGTTGTATAATTTACAGTGAAAAAACGTAAATTGACATTCCCACAATTCCCTGTGTGACACTTCACATTTTATGTATTTTTGTTGAAATAACTATGGTTCCTCATAGTTTTATTGTTTTTTTTCTAATCAGTTATGTACATTAGGGTTTTATGTTACATTTAATGTTGTTAAAGTAATGTTTATTGCATTTTTTAATTTTATGTGTGTTACCATGATGGTGTTTAATGTTTGTGTGAATGACACTGTGCAGCTTCTTAAAATAAGTATTGTCTTATACAAGCATTCACTTGTAATGAGCTGTGATTGCTCATTTAACACATTACTGCTGTGATGATTGTTGGTTGTGAGTGTATTACAATGGTCTAAAACAGATATCAATACGTCAATAAGGTGGTAAATCCACATTTTATCAGAAAATAAAATATGGTTTATTACTGTAATTTTTAAGTTAAGTCTGTAAAACCATTAATGTTCCTACCGTATTTTTAAAGGTAAAGTTCTGTCAACCACAGCTGCCGGTTTTTACCGTAAAGTTCACTGTAAATTTTTTACAGTGTATTCTTTTGACAAAAAGAAAAGATGGCCATTATTAACCCCTGGAGATGTATGGATTTGCCTACTTTTATGATCGCTGGATGCACTTTTTTTGCAAAATAAGGTACCATTCACTCCCATTATAAAGCTCGGAAGAGCTCGGGTATAATTCGGCTGAAAGAAGAAATAGCCTGCTATGGCTTGAAGAAGGTGAGTAAATTATCTGATAATTTTTTTATTCATTGGAGAATTAACCTTTATTGCGTTTTTAAATTGTTCGGCTGACGAAACACTGCAAATATATCTTCCTGGTGCCATTGAAACACAGTAATTATCCCTCACAGCCTCGCTTTCACCTGTCATATCGTAGCCTACGTGACAAAGTCCAGGCACATTAAGCCCCGCCCAGTTAAGAACTCTTCCTCACACTGAGTGTCATTCTACCGCAGTGTTGTATTTCCATGAGTTGAACCTCACTGTGCCAATATTGTGCTGAATGCTGATTTACAGTGTGTCTGTACGCTAATGGTTCAGGCCAGGGGAATCGAGACTGAAATAATGTAAATAAGTTTTCCATTGCCTTTATCTCAACGACCCGTCCTATGATTAGAGAGAGTAGGTGCCAGTAGGCTACACATCGTATGTTATGAGATAATTTTATGGTCATGACCTGACTGACCGCCATTGAGGAGCCGAACAGCGGCATGTACGCGCACAAATCTGCTTTACTCTCACTCTTCAGTGAGAACTCATCTCTTCAGTGACCAGCTCTTTTTATGCACTTTTTTTATAAAGTTTACAAGATAGGCCTACACCAGCATCCGGTCAACTTCCAAATTTTGCAATTTGCTTGCAACACTTTTATGGTTTTCTTTTTTCTATGTGTTGCAAATTAAAGCATGCGACTTTAAGCGTAATGTAGCAAAGTTTAGTTTTAGGCTTGCCAGGTTTGGATGCTTAAACAACTCGCGACTCGAGTTATCCAGTAGGGTAAAGTTAAACTCACCTTGTGTCTCCCTCTGATTTTGAACTTGTCCAGTCTGCCGTCCGCGCACGTGATGAGTTTGTCCATTCGGGTCAGCAGATAGCCAATGTTTAGGCACCTGCTTTCGGTGCCATCGACCCATGCAATCTCGTCCCCTCGAATATCTTTGCTTTTGCCCAGTTTTTGGCTCACTAACTGCCCGTCCTGCATTTGTCCACTCTGATGAATGCGCCTCACCTCCTGCAGAACGCGCTCTCCGATCTCTCACCCCGAGAAAATGATCCACTATACACAAACCGTATGAGTTCATGCACGGGACTATGTATTGCAAGACCAGTTTGTGTGTCTTTATGCGTTTGCGTTCATTAGATTTTGCCCGGTTACTGCGGGGTTCCTGAGATCTCTGGGCAGCTCCATGCGTCCACGAGTTTCATCTGGACAACTTTGCTGCTGCCCTTGACGTTGGCGATCTTTTCGGATCTGTTCATCCGCAAGATTTCCTTGCTTTTCTGCCATTGCATTGAGTCCAGTGTGGCAGAAGCGCAGCGCGCGCACTTGATGTCAGATGAGAGGGGAGAGTCTGAGGACGTGAACACCATCACATGTGTGTCAAAGCCTAAATTAGATCTCACACAAGCCTATAGGGCAGAAAATATGTTTACTGATGAAAGACAATTACATCTATATGTAACCTATCTCCACCTGGAGGTATGGAGTTCCAGAGCTGCCAAAATAATAAATTAATAATTTGGCTATATGGGCCTAAATAAATGTACGAGTGGAGGGGTGGGCTCATGATGCATTATTTAATCGTTCCGATAAATTGTTAGAGTTGATAAGTGTCATTCAGACATAAAAAAAAGTATTTAATAATCGTTTTAATTATTATTCAAGATTTTATTATTAATACATTCTAACCATCTGTACAGTTCATCAGTGATACAAATTTGCTTAGAAATGGGGCAGAGGTTATGATGAAAATAAAGAAGAAACTTTTTAGTTACTGTAGTTTTATTTTATTATCATTGAGATAATGTTATAGTTTTTGAAAGTTTTAATTTTTATATTTTCCTTTTTAGTTTTAATTTCAGTTGAAATGTTTTTTGTTTTTTTTAAACTGTTTTTTATATAAATATGTCTATATGTAGTTGTTCATTTTAATTTTAGGTATTTTAGTACATCAAGTTAAAGTAAATTCAAATGATAAATGTTGCCTTATTTAGGTTTTATATATTTGTATTTCATTTCAGTTAAAGAGTAATTTTATTTCAAGTAATGAAATAACCCAGTTGGTCAGTTAGTTACTTTATCGTCAAATGTCAGCTGTGTTTGTATGTTAACTGAAAGTCAATTTTCACTTCCATTTACAGTACATGTTCCTTTTTTCTGTCATAGTCTTCACTGTGCAATGGGCTCTAAAATGGCTCAAAACACCATAGAATGCACGTTGATTTGCTAAAAATAGCACGGAAATAATTATAGCCGTATCACAGATGTGACGTATACTGACTCAAATGATATCTATCTGCTGGCTTTGGTTTCTGCTGCGAGAAAGGTCAGAGGGAACTGACATGTTGCACGATGGACTATGAAACTACTATTTTAAATGTTCAGTTCACCTCAGATTTTCATGGGCAAAGTGGGTTACATTAAATCAATACTATTCAGTTAAATAAAGCATGCGATCAAGCCTGCACCTGATGGTCTGACTAACAATGTGTTTCCTGACTTGTTTATCATTTTTGGCATCAGTTCCTCTAACCCTAATTGTTGGAGTGTGTAGGCTAGCTCTTCATTTCTTAAATAACCATATACACATCATGGCCATATTCCAGGATGACAATGTTAAGATTCATCAGACTCAAACTGTGAAAGAATGAAGAATAATTTTTGAGGCATTTCTGAGTCCAGACATTAAATGCATTGAAAGTCTTTGTGATGTGCTGGACTCTTGCATTCTATAATAAATGTTATTTCCATCAAGAGGTGCTTCAATTTTAGGTCATGATCTTGTAATGACAATGCTAATCACTGCAATTATGATCAAATCATGACTCTTAAGCATTTGCCTATTTCTAATCCAAACAGCAATTTAAAAAAAAAAATGTTGTCCAGGTAATGTGTTGGGCTGGATAAGTATGTACCAATACTTTGCTAATCAGTAGAAGCATTGCCTTGCCCAGTTGAGCTTCTTAGAAATGTAACTCTGACAGGACATTGGTGTAGCCTACCTCTAGAGTGCAAACTCCAGATGACCCACGGCGGCGTACGTGAGAACACCCTCATCCTGTAGTTTAAAGTGTAACCAGCTGCTATTTTCATCTTGAGCTCATGCAAGTGATATGAATCTGAGAGCTGGACAAGTTATCATTGGTTGCTGTGTGAAAGATGACTGTAAATTAAATGTATCCATTCATATCTTCCATTCCACCTGCCTTGTGTGGCAAAAATCAATATTTAACCATCTAATATTTAACTTAGAGTAGGGTGACCATATTTTGATTACCAAAAACCAGGACACTCGGCCTGGCAAACAGATGGGCCTACTCAAATGATATTCGAAGTTTACTCAAAGATACCTTATTAATTTCAATACATTTAAAGTAGGTTATGCCTCCTCTGTATGGATAGAAAATGGTTATATTGTGAAAACAGGACATGTCCTGGGAAACAGGACAGTTGGTCACCCAAACTTAGAGAGGAAAACAAACAAGTATTTGAGAAACATTTGTAATGTGTATTAAAGGTTACCCCAGATATCCATATCTACTCTAAACAATTGATACATTTTACCACCCTATTGAAATATGGTTTGACGAGCTGAGACACATACAGTGGGGCCAAAAAAGTATTTAGTCAGCCACTGATTGTGCAAGTTCTCCTACTTACAATGATGAGAAAGGTCTGTAATTTTCATCATAGGTACACTTTAACTATGAGAGACAAAATGAGAAAAAAAATCCAGGAAAAGGTCTGTAATTTTCATCGTAGGTACACTTCACCTATGAGAGACAAAATGACAACAACAAAAAATCCAGGAAATCACATTGTAGGATTTTTAAAGAATTTATTTGTAAATTATGGTGGAAAATAAGTATTTGGTCAATAACAAAAGTTCAACTCAATACTTTGTAACATAACCTTTGTTGGCAATGACAGAGGTCAAACGTTTCCTGTAAGTCTTCACCAGGTTTGCACACACTGTAGCTGGTATTTTGGCCCATTCCTCCATGCAGATCTCCTCTAGAGCAGTGATGTTTCGGGGCTGTTGCTGGGTAACACAGACTTTTAACTCCCTCCACAGATGTTCTATGAGATTGAAGTCTAGAAACTGGCTAGGCCACTCCAGGAGCTTGAAATGCTTTTTATGGAGTCACTCCTTCGTTGCCCGGGCGGTGTGTTTGGGATCATTGTCATGCTGGAAGATCCAGGGTTTCATCTTCAAGGCTCTCACTGATGGAAGGAGGTTTTGGCTTAAAATCTCATGATACATGGCCCTGTTCATTCTTCCCTCAACACGGATCAGTTTTCCTCTTCCCTTTTGCAGAAAAACAGCCCCAAAGCATAATGTTTCCTCCCTATGCTTCACAGTAGGTCTGGTGTTCTTGGGATGCAACTCTGCATTCTTCTTCCTCCAAACACGACGAGTTGAGTTTTTACCAAAAAGTTCTATTTTGGTTTCATCTGACCACATGATATTCTCCCAGTCCTCTTCTGGATCATCCATATGCTCTCTGGCAAACTTCAGACGGGCCTGGACATGTACTGGCTTAATCAGGGGGACACGTCTGGCACTGCAGGATTAGAGTCCCTCTCGGTGTAGTGTGTTACTTATGGTGGCCTTTGTTACTTTGGTCCCAGCTCTCTGCAGGTCATTCATCAGATCCCTCCGTGTAGTTCTGGGATTTTTGCTCACCGTTCTCATGATCATTTTGATGAGATCTTGCGTGGAGCCCCAGATCGATAGAGATTATCAGTGGTCTTGTATGTCTTCCATTTTCCTACAGTTGCTCCCACAGTTGATTCGTTCACACCAGGCTGCTTGCCTATTGTAGATTCACTCTTCCCAGCCTGGTGTAGGTCTACAATTTTCTTCCTGGTGTCCTTCGACAGCTCTCTGGTCTTAGCCATGGTTGAGTTTGGAGTGTGACTGTTTGAGGCTGTGGACAGGTGTCTTTTATACAGAGAATGGGTTCAAACAAGTGCCAATAACACAGGTAACAGGTGGAGGACAGAGCTTCTTAAAGAAGAAGTTACAGGTCTGTGAGAGCCAGAAATCTTGCTGGTTTGTGGGTGACCAAATACTTATTTTCCACCATAATTTACAAATAAATTCTTTAAAAATCCTACAATGTGATTTCCTGGATTTAATTTTCTTATTTTGTATCTCATAGTTGAAGTTTACCTACGAATGAAAATTACAGAGTAGGAGAACTTGCACAATCAGTGGCTGACTAAATACTTTTTGGCCCCACTGTATATGCACACACTGGATCATGCTGTTCCAGCTGAAATATCAATAAAATATATTTAAATAGTTATAGCATACATGTATCAAGTGGGTGATAATATTCTTTAACACAGCCATCTTTTGACATAAGACATTTTTATATTTGCCAACAGCCCTTTAAAGATTTACATTGACACTTTTTTCTAGTTTTAATTCAGTAAACACTAAATATTTTAGTTTGGGACAGTGTTTAAAGCACACCTGGAACAAACAATTAGATATGGGTTAAATCTTTATTACAAAACTATGTTGATCAGCTGATAAGTAAAGGATGATTCAAATAATGTTCATTTATAAATATCTTAAAAATAATTTTAATACAATTTCTATTTCATAACTACTGACATCACTGCCAGAGACAGCATTAGAATTTGTAACTCATGTTAATGTTTACCTACTGATCAAATACATACACATTTACAGTCAAATGCATCAAAACTTGGGATAACAGAAGAAAAAAAATCCAAATTGAAAAGAAAAAATTGTTAACATTCCTCAACAAGTAAAACTTTTTCTCAATATAAAACATACTGAATAAATTTTCAAAGTCAATTATAGAAAGAATTTATTTAAGCATTTCCCCCCTCCGGTTTAAAACCTAAGCGACTGAGTCAACAATGACATCATACATGGCATCATAAATCAGTGTGGTTAATGATTTATCACATACCTCGCAAGAGTCTGATAAGGTTTTAGGTCAGCCAAAATAAATCTCTCTAAACCTTATATGTATACAATTAAATATACACATTTATATGAAAAAATAGTAACCATTTGAATAAACCACTGTCATGAAACAAAAGTAAAGCATCATTTTAAAAAAACAAACAAAAAAAAAACAATTCACTATATATAAAAGGGTACATTTATAGACAGGGCAGTGTGCTTTTGTAGTAGCAGACTGTGATCTTACATCCCACACACACATAATTACACATGCCTTTATCACACACCTCAACTTTGGTCTCTTTCAATATACTCAAGTGTCCTTGTTTGTAGTAATCACAGACATCATCACATGGTGGTGAACAGTTCAAGAGCAGCTTGCTTTTCGGACAACACGAATGAGTATGGGAGATGACGTCATTGGACCACTTCAAAATAGTGTAATATCGCCATTATGTGCTGGGGCATGAACACATAACCAGTGTAGACGGCCATCGCTGCCACTGTGATCAGTAGAGAATCTGGTATTCTTATTAAGGAAACTATTTTTGCAGAAGAAAAACTTGACTGATGTTACATTTGTTAATAGATGTTTGGCATTTAGCACAATTTTTCCCAATTACACACACATTAGAGGTTATGGTAGAGTATTGCTTTAAAATGGAGTAATAACAGATTTCCCCTAAGATTAGTTATTTGTAGTTTTTTATGAGTTTTGGCTAAAATAATATGATAATGCATTTTAAAAAGAAACTTGTTTCTTTTATTGTCACAACAGAACAGACTGATGATAGTGGCATTAGCTAGCTTTGTGGTTAGCTAGTCTATGATGAGCCATAATTTAGCAATGGATAATGTCATACTGCAAATTGTAAAACATACATTTTCAATATAACAGGCCAAGGAGAGATGATACGCCTCATTGCTATAACTGTCATGCGCTATTAAAGAAATACTTCAGTCACATTGTCAAAAGTTAAAAGGACAGTCAGTCAACTACAATGTGACAACGTAACGTAATTATTTCTAACTAATTCCGCTTCACTCTCGGCTTATTTAACAGCAGCAAAACTGGACATGATAGTCACAAATTCTGTCATGCTTATTTGAGTTAAGAGAACTGATGAGGATGTTCTTATAATTGTTATTCAAGCAATGTATCTGTTGTGCCCTCTGGTGGACAAATTATACAAGTTCAACACTCATAACATGGTTCAAGCGTGTTTCATCCGTTTTTATTTTTAAAATATTAATTTATCGGCCATTATAACTGCCAGATACCAATAGTTTGGAAAATGCCTAATATCGGCCGATAATATCGGCCTGGCTCTACTTTGAACGCTTACAAAATGCTACCTAATTTTTCATGACCCATTGGGCTTTATAAATACACAGGCAAAATTGAAATATAAATGCTTCTGGTATTAAATTGCATTTTAAAGGTTGATAAACAATTTCAGTTTAGTGTGTTCAAACTTCTGACAAGTAATAGACCATTTTATGGAATTATATAACAGACTACTAATAAAAATGCATTTATTGTTATAAATACTGTCTGTGTTAAGCATTCATTATTTACTAGCTTTAAATTCAAATATAGGACAAAAATTTGTTTGGATGTTTGGAAACATTACTATTTTGAATGTTTTTGAAAGAAGACTCATGCTCATCAAAGCATTTACTTAATCATAAAATACAGGGAAAAAATATTGTGAAATATTATTTTAATTAAAAAATTGGTTTTCTATATTAAAATGTAATAAATCTATATGGTGTCAAAGCTGAATTTTAAGCATCATTACTCCAATCTTCAGCGTCACATGATCCTTCAGAAACAATTCTAATATGATAAATTGATACTCGGTTATTATCAATGTTGGAAACAGTTGTGCTAATGATGCTGAAATCTCTGAACTATATTGCAAGATTAAAAAAAAATATTAACGATGTGCAAACAACACTAACACACCACCCTTCCTCACGCGATATTTTCATTTTTGAAAATGATTTCATTTTCATTGCCGCGAATCTGTAACTTGTCAATTAAAACTGGTTACAGTCAGGTTAAAGTTCCCACAGTCGTTTCCTGAAAATCAGGTCATGATATGTCGGTAATTTTCATTTTAAAAGACGTCACACCCACGAGGACTACGTTACATGACTTCACCAGTTCACAACTTCTAGGTTTGAGAGGTCAGATTAATTTAATTGAAACGTCAGTCAATGTTGGTTGGTAATAAATCAGTTGGAAATACATAAAATATTTTTTTATAATATATACAAATATATTGTATATAACAGATATATAAATTTGTCTTTACCTGAACGTATCAATGAATCGTACGGTACAGGTAAACGATATATTTGTATACAATATTTAAAAAATGTCTTTACCTGAACTTATAAATGAATCGTACGACACAGGTAATAAGTAAACGACACACTTGAATAGTAAGGAAACAACCGGATAAGTTACCTTGCGTGGAAGAAAGAACTCTCCTTAAATACCGTCACTTACACATATACAACTCTGTATTTTATGAAAAAAAGGATACTGAAGATAGTTCTCTCCCAAGGCTCCAACATGTACAGAGCTGTTACAAGCAAATATTGGTAATAAAACCACGATAATTGTTTCCAGGCATCTCCTAACGCCATGTTTCGTCCAATGGTCCCACCGCTCCCTTCCGGTACAGGTCGTAAAAAATATAAAAGTCGTGTGCTGAAAAAAAAAAATCCCGAGTAACAAAATAAAAGTCCCACACGTACATAAAACTGAGCGTGATGACGCACAGCCGTGATTCTTTTTATATACCTGCATACTTCAAAGATGCGGTCATATTTTTAGGAATTTAAGGTAACACTTAATATAGCTGACAGTTAATTATGCATAATTATAAGTATCTGTTTAATTTGAATCCCACGCCCTCTACAGGGTATAAAAATACAATTTAGTAAAAGGAAAGAAATAGAACAACTTTTATGGAAATATGAAATGCAATTTACATGAAGTGTTAACAGCGTATAAATCAAATAAAAACCCTATAAATTCAAACCCTCGTCTAACCACATTTTTTACCCGCACATAAACTTTATAACTTTAGATGCGCCAGGTGATGCGCTACATCAAACCAAGCAAAGCCTGTGGTTGGGAATATCCAGTCCAGTAAATGTCCTTAGCAGTAACTTGCTAGGATGTTAAAGAAATGATACACCTCATCTTTATCATACACAGCCACTTCAGTGGAGCATTCTGTGCACTTGACCGGGTGATACGTCTCTTCTTCATCCATTCCAGCCAGACGTGCATCAGTCAGACCAGAGTCGCACTCCATTTCAGCCTCCGGCTGGTGCGGACATGGACTCCTGCGAGCTTTCTTCCTGTGCCGTTTCTGCTTTCTATTATTGGTGGTTTTATAGCAGCAGCACTTCCTCTTTGTCCACAGTGCAGTTCATCACAAACATTGCTCTGTACTGTGTCCGATATTTCTCGTGCCTGCGGGTTGAAAAGTGTTTTATTGATTCTTTTGTGATTAGTTATGAAATAAGCGTCACAGCGCAATATGAAATCAAAGAGGCCGTACCTCTGACAGTCCAGACACAGGGTGGTCATACAGGCGGAACAGTTGAGGACGGCGTCGCTGCTTGGATGAGTCCTGGGCTTTGTTTTTTCTGTTTGCTGACGAGGTAACCGTCTTCTGATGTCTGTATCTGTATCAAAAATGCAAATAAGCTCTGAACGTCACAACCATTTGTCATCATTTTTAGCGAGTTAAACTCACGATTTTATTTTTGCATCCACCCAAGCCTGGTCCCGATCATCCTCATCTGGGTCGTATAACAGCTCATCATTTGTCTGTACAGAACGCTGCTTCCTCCTTCGACCCTGAGAGCTGCCTGATACAGGAGAACATATTTCATATTAACAAATGGTTATTTTCTTACCTTTATTTAAGAAAACCAAGCAACATTAACCATAAATCAAGCAGCATAAATTAAATCCCCCACCCCAATATAAAATGTAATGCTTTTGAGTTATAGGATTTTATTGTAATACAGAGGTCATAATTATTCAACGAATTGTTTTTAAGTCACTTATATGTATGGTATGATTCTGTACAAGCATGGGCTTCATGTTGGACATCTAATTTGACCAAGAAGAACATAAAAGGCTGACTTGAATATGCTAAAATTAATTTTGGGTAGACGTGTGGAGTTCTGGAAGAATATTTAATGAAGTGATGTGACCAAACTTGAAACTTTCTGGACCAATGAATCAATGTGCAAAAAAAGCCAAAGCTTCTGAGCAGAACAACGGTCACACACGAGGTTGTTTGGGGGTGCTTCGCTGTTGCAGGAAGTGGAAATCTTGACTGTACGAAGGGCATCATGAAATCTTTAATGTAAATGGCAAAGATGGTGATGCACACACTAAAGCTTGAGGATCAATGGACTTTTCTGCAGGACAGCCATCCCAAAGTATACATCCAAATCTACTGAAGCTTGGATCAGTCATATGTTCTTGAGTGGCCTGTACAGTCTTCAGATTTTAATCTCAATGAAAAAATTTGGTGGAATTTGAAGAGAGCAGTAATGTAAAAAACCAAAGATTATTATTGTGATCTGAAAGCTTTTTCGAGCGAGGAAATGGGGCAAGATTAAAAGAGAGGTGACAGAAACATCTAGGCAAGTATATAATATACTGTATATATACACTACCGGTCAAAATTCTATTGGTCAAGATATTTTATGTTTTTAAAAGAAGCCTCTTCTGCTCTCCAAGGCTGCAATTATTTGATAAAAAAATACCAAAAAAAAAAAACAGTAATATTGTGAAATATTATTACAATTTAAAACAGCGGTTTCTATGTGAATATATAGTGAAGTGTAATTTATTCCTGTGATCAAAGCTGGAATTTACAGCATCATTACTCCAGTCTTCAGTGTCACATGATCCTACAGAAATTATTATAATATGATGCTCAGAGATACATTTATGATTATTATCCATGTTGAAAACAGTTTTTTACTTTTTTTTTTCAGGATTCTTTGATGAATAGAAAGTTCAAAAGAACAGAATTGATCTGAAATGGAAAGCATTTTGTAACATGAATCACTACCATTCAAAAGTTTGGGGTCAGTAAGTATTTATTTTTTATTTTTAGGGGAAAAAAATTAGAAAATACTTTTATTCATCAAGGATGAGTTAAATTGATCAAAAGTTACAGTAAAGACATTTATAATGTTAGAAAAGATTATATTTTAAATAAATGCTGTTCTTTTGAACTTTCTATTCGTCCTAGAATTTTGGGGGGGGGATGGTAAACGACTGTTTTCAACATTGAAAATAATAATTTATGTTTTTGGAGCATAAAATCAGCATATTAGAATGATTTCTGAAGGATCATGTGACACTGAAAACTGATGTGTAATCAGCAACAGTAATGATGTTGAAAATTCAGCTTTCAAATCACATTTTAAAATATATTAAAATAGACCATTTTAAATTGTCATAACATTTCACAATATTACTGTGTAATTTTTTTTTCATCAAATAAAGCAGCCTTAGTGAGCAGAAGAGACTTCATTTAAAAAACATAAAAAAATCTCACTGATCAAAAACTTTTGACTGGTAGTGTATATAAGTTTATGTGTATTAATAAACTTTCTATTATAGTTTACTGATGCCTTTGTCAAATTGTTTTCATAAAATGTTGTTCTCAGCAGCAAAACTGCGTGCAGGTCAAGGGGGTTGAATAATTTTGATTCCAACTATATATATGAAGAGTTCAGATGCAAAAGCCTCTAAATGCCATTTGAAATTTTCTTCTAAAATGACCATTTTTATCAAGCTTGTATATTTAAGTTCAGTAATTTCACTTAAATGACAATTAATAGGTAATCTTCATTGCCATTTAAGTGAAATTACTGATCTTAAATATACAAGCTTAATAAAAATGATCATTTTAGAAGAAAATTTCAAATTGCATTTAGAGGCTTTTAAAAATACATTACTTAAAAAGTACTTGAAACCCCCCCAAAATAAAAGTACATTATAACAAATTAAACCTAAAGGGATTAAGCAATATGTAATTTAGAGAGTTAAGGCATTCATCTTTTTCAACTGCTTTAAGGATTTAAATAACTTTTATAAAACCTATAATCAAAATCACAATTACACATAGATTAAAGGAGTAATTCACTTAAAAAAAACTTTTACTGATAATTTACTCACCCCCATGTCATCCAAAATGTCCATGTCTTTCTTTCTTCAGTCGAAAATAAATTAAGGTTTTTGATGAAAACATTCCAGGATTTTTCTCCATATAATGCACTTCAAATGGGAACCAAACGGTTCAAGGTCCAAAAGACAGTTTCAGTACAAACTGCAAACTGTTCAGAAGGGCTTTAAATGACACCAGACGATGAATAAGGGTGTTCGAACTCGTTTATCAAAATGAACAAATCTTTTATCATGTCATTTGGTTCTTTCAACAAACAAAATGAACGAATTGACTGGAGAAAAGATTTGTTCATTTTAAAGCCCTTTGAACAGTTTGCACTGAAACTGTCTTTTGGACCTTGAACTGTTTGGTTCCCACTGAAGTCCATTATATGGAGAAAATCCTGGAATGTTTTCATCAAAAACCTTAATTTCTTTTCGACTGAAGAAAGAAAGACATAGATATCTTGGATGACATGGGGTGAGTAAATTATCAGCAAAAGTTTTTTAAAAAGTGAACTACTCCTTTAATATGAATTGTTTTGAAGTGAACATCCTTTGTCTTATGCAACAAAAGAAATGAAACAAAAAATAAAATAAAACATTTATTTTTAAGAGGAAGACGAAAATATAATTTGGTAATTATTAGTGATCTGAAAAAAAAACGCTATTCTTTTTGCTTTTTGAATAATTACCAGCTTTGTCGTCATCATCAGAGTCTGAGTCGAAGTAAATGCTGTCATACTCCTGGTTTGGTTGTTTGTTTGCTGTGGAAGTGTTGTCACTGGTCCCAGATGTTTGACCTGCAACTTAAATATTGAATAATAAATGTACAGGTTATTTACAGTTGTAATTGTAATGTTTAAAGAGCAACATGCATGCGTGTTTGTGACACCTTGAGTCGCAGATGCAGTCCAGCTGCCCTCCAGGCTCTTCATGGTGCAGCTGAGCTCTGCCTCCATCTCCTTCTCAAACTCATCTCCACTGGAGGACTCGCTCTCCCCCGTCAGATACTCTCTGATCAGCTTCTTCTTCTGATCCGGAGTCCCGTTGAGGAGAATATCCAGCTCATCCTCAGAACTGAGAAAAACCAGCAGAAAACACTGATCTGTCTTCTCAGTCTGATCGCTATCTATCAAGAGCTCTTCATAGAGTGTCAAGTAACGTTATATATATTAATCTAACGGTAGTTGATGATGTTCACATTTGTTTGTTTACATGTGTAACGTTACACATACGAGATATTTAAATGAATGTTTTCTGTTACGTACCTGCTTCAGGGCTCCTTCCTCGTCACTGGGCTCTTCAATCTCATATGAATCATAATCATCTTTTCGATTCATTTTTTCGAGTAAAAAACAGCGCAAATAAAACGTGTTTTTGCTTTTCTCATATGACTTTACAAACACAGGAAAGCGAGTTATAGACTATTTCCGGGTCACGCTTTTTACTTTCAAAATAAAGCTGTCAAAATAAAAGCCTTTAAAATATACAACTATTTATTTTAATTATTATTTCATTAAATATACCAGATTACTATTATTAGGGCCATAAATTGCTGTAAATGTACTTTAATCTTGTAATTTTAGTAATTATAGGCTATTTAAAGTCCTCCCACACTAAGGTTTTTTAAAGAGGTAGATGGATTTTATTAAAGAAATCTCATTGTATTTGATCAAAAAGCGAAAGCTGCCTTTATTTCCCCACAGTTATTTTAGACCATCCGTTTTTCTGTTCAGATTGAAAAAAAAAATCTCTCTGTAAGTAAACAGCATCATTTATTTTTCGTTTTTTTCATGGTCATTTTATAATTTTTCACCAGCGTTTATGTCAGCATTCCTCCATCTGAATAAACGGAAGCTTTGGTCACATATTGTGAATAAGAAAACAACATTCATATACAGTGCACTTAAAAAAAATTCTGGAGAAAAAATGCATTCATGTGTAATAATTTTTTTGAACAATATCATATTAATCTACATTTTAAGGCAAACATACTGAAGCATTATTTGTTAGGAATGAAAAAATGAGAAAATGCAGAAAATTAGTTTGATTACAATGCTCCATAGCTATACGATAGAAAACTTACACATGTACAAGGCTTTGTGTGACCATACACTTTAATTGTAATAACAATCAGCTCAACTTGAACAAGATATCTGAGCAGCATCCACACACAGATCACCAAAACTAACTTTAAAGATTACAACAGGAAAAACAAAAACAAGCGAAACGAAACAGAAAAACAAATTGGACAAAAATTACAGAAACGAGAGTGTAGTGAAAACAAAACAATCAAAAGTTAAAAATGCGTGATTAATGAAGTCATATATCTTGTGCTGTGTGGACCGGTTGATCTTCCACAGTGGACTGCCTCACTTTTAGGGGGGTTGTGGAGGGAGTATGGTGTCTCTGGTAGTGGTAAGTACAGACGTCTCTTTAGACAAACTGACCCCAGGTATGCTCTCTCCTCCATCTTCCGAATAAAGACGAGACCAAAGCAGGGAAAGCCCTATATGGAGAACCTGGTTCAAGGGTCTACAGTGTCCCCTTTCAGGACCCCCAAACAGCTCTGCAGCAACTGTAGATTCCCCTGGAGAGAGAGATCAGGGCATATCATCAATAAATCATCGATGGATCTGAAATCATAGATGCATCACAGTATAAAGCAAAAGGAAACCTTGGCATGTTTGAGTTCCAGCTCGGCCAGTTCCACCAAGTTCTTCCTGAATGCTGCTACTCGCCGTGTCTTGAAATCTATCAGTTCTAAAGGGAAATCAAGCATAGGACAACAAGCATGAATAATTAGTAAGCAAATAGCCGTTTTATCTTTATGTTGAAAATCATCTTCGGTTAATAGCGGTTTGAGAACATTTCCACAAAAAAATGACAAACAATTTTCTCTGTCCAAAACAAATGCAAAACTTCTGTGTGAAGTAGCGCAAAATTTGTAGAAAATATCTGGAAAAAAAATTGGCCCACATTTTGTCTTTTTTATTTTGGTGGAAAAACAGCAACCCATCTACAGTGGGGCCAAAAAAGTATTTAGTCAGCCACTGATTGTGCCAGTTCTCCTTCTTAGAATAATGAGAGAGGTCTGTAATTTTCATCATAGGTAAACTTCAACTATGAGAGACAAAATAAGAAAAAAAATCCAGGAAATCACATTGTAGGATTTTTAAAGAATTTATTTGTAAATTATGGTGGAAAATAAGTATTTGGTCACCCACAAACCTGCAAGATTTCTGCCTCTCACAGACCTGTAACTTCTTCTTTAAGAAGCTCTTCTGTCCTCCACTTGTTACCTGTGTTATTGGCACTTGTTTGAACCCGTTCTCTGTATAAAAGACACCTGTCCACAGCCTCAAACAGTCACACTCCAAACTCAACCATGGCCAAGACCAAAGAGCTGTCAAAGGACACCAGAAAGAAAATTGTAGACCTACACCAGGCTGGGAAGAGTGAATCTGCAATAGGCAAGCAGCCTGGTGTGAACAAATCAACTGTGGGAGCAACTGTAGGAAAATGGAAGACATACAAGACCACTGATAATCTCCTCGATCTGAGGCTCCACGCAAGATCTCATCCCGTGGGGTCAAAATGATCATGAGAACGGTGAGCAAAAATCCCAGAACAACACGGAGGGATCTGATGAATGACCTGCAGAGAGCTGGGACCAAAGTAACAAAGGCCACCATAAGTAACACACTACACCGAGAGGGACTCTAATCCTGCAGTGCCAGACGTGTCGTCCTGCTTAAGCCAGTACATGTCCAGGCCCGTCTGAAGTTTGCCAGAGAGTATATGGATGATCCAGAAGAGGACTGGGAGAATATCATGTGGTCAGATGAAACCAAAATAGAACTTTTTGGTAAAAACTCAGACTCGTCGTGTTTGGAGGAAGAAGAATGCAGAGTTGCATCCCAAGAACCCCAGACCTACTGTGAAGCATAGAGATAGGAAACATCATGCTTTGGGGCTGTTTTTCTGCAAAGGCAGGGAACTACACTAACCTTTTCCACTGGTGGCACTTGCGCTACCGACTTTTTCAGTTACTGGCGCAAAACATGATTTGGTCGCACAAATTATTTATAGTAAGCCGCTCTCTGGATTGTAATGAATAATAATGACACTGTACTGCATTAGGGGTGAAACGGTACAGAAGTCACGGTTGGGTTCATACCTTGGTTCAGACATTCAGACGGTTCGGTACGATTTCGGTACAATGGAGTGAAAAGCAAAACAAAAAATCTTGTTTTTATAAATCTCTTAAGCCTTGTATTTTTAAGTTGTTTAAGTTTTATTAATAAAGGCATAGAACCAGTTTATTTGTAGTGCACTGACAATAGTTTTATTTAATTAGTTTATTAATTAAATTAATAAAAAGACTAAATGACCTTGATATATGTTTGGTAATTGTACTTGAATGAATGTAAAATTAATTTGCTATATTTCAAATCAATATATTTGTTTTCCTTAATTTTAATTAACCCTAACTTTATTCTCATCTGAATTATAAATAAATGATTTCCATATAAAATAATTACCATTAAAACACATTTGATTTTCTTTTTTAATCAATGTAGAATCTTGGACGTGGGACTGTTGGCAAACTGTGATGACAATAAAATGATAGCTTATAAATATATCTCTGGTTGGCGTTTCTGTTCCACAACATTTTGTATGTCATGTTTGGGGTGTGGGATGAAGAGAGGGATATTTTCAGTAATTATTTAATAAAACATTATTTAATTTACAGTATCTTCAGTGTGTAGTATTAGCCAATGAGATGTCTTGACGCAAATCACGCAGAGCCGGCGCCAGCCGAGCGCTGATGAGAGGGCGTCTGAAAACTGAGAGGGGGCTTTCACATTAACGCACGTCACCACTTTTTTTCGGGGCTCCCCACTACTTTTTGAAACATCTTCGTGGTACGGATGAACCCATAAAAAATGGATTAGGCCTACACATCTTCAGTTAACTAGCAGAGCATTCATTTTGTTCGTTTGTCAAATTAGAGTCGTTATAGTGCTGAAATGTTTTTTGTTTTTTTTTTAAATCAATCAAAGTGCTTGTTTCGATCAGTGAAGCGGATAGTGTTGTCTTTTGGCTCGCGCTGTCTTCCCACGGACACGCGCTTAAATCAGTTGCGGAGACTAACCCCGGTGAAAAAAAGTTCACTAAAATACATTTTATTTAAGTGCACTTAGTACACTTCCATAATGCACTTAAAGTGCTCTATTTTCGCCTCACTTATTTTGTACTTAATATATTAAAACAGCTTATCTTTAGTACTGCTCAATAATAAGACGACACGTTTTACATGTTAGAAACGCATGATTGTGTATTTGTGTAAGTAGTTACATTTTGCTCTATTCTTCTCCCAGTTCATCGGCCACTTACTTTCATGTATTTCGTGATTAGTGAAAAAATTGACGTGTTGTAAATCCAATCTAATACAAGCTAATACATTTGTGAATATTTTGAATAAAAAAGGAAAAATGACATAAAAGCAGATCATCGTTTATTCAGCGGTGTTGTGATTGCGCTCTGTCAGGTGACAAGCAATGACAGCGTCACCGTGGAAACATTAAAGTGAAAGGTTCTAAATAACGGTTGCCTTGAAAATCTCACGTTGGGGGGTCAGATGGAATTTTTTTAACTAACGTGTGGAAGGGTTGACTACAATATTATTAATTTATTTAATATTCACAAAAATAAGGAAATGTGAAAATGTAATTGGCAAAATGGGATTTTTAAATAACATATTTTATCAGTAAAATCCCGTTTACATTCATTGTGATCTGAGGGGGCGTGAGAGTCCCGTAGAGGGGGCGTCACCCCTCACGCCCCCGTGGCGCTGGCCCTGAAATCACGCGATTACAATTCAGCCTACACAGCACACAAAAAAAAACTAGTCTAAAAACTGCTCTAAAAACCGAACTCCAGAGCGCAAATCTACCTTTGGTGTACCAAAATCATCGTATGGTAAAGACACGGTGTCTTACTGTACATCTCTGCATCTTTTTCCAGCCGCCATGCAGGCCCAGATGGTAGCCTAAATAATTGTGATTAGCATGCCTATTATAAAGACACAAACCTTTTACTATCATGTCCATTGATTTTGAATAATATGCATGAGAGAGAGAGAGAGAGAGAGAGAGAGAGAGAGCAAGACAGCGCTCGTGTTGTGTGAAGAAGTAAGAAGTAACATTCTACTCTACAACACTTACCGATCAAAAAAGGCTTTGGCGGGACAAAAAGTGGACGATCACGACAGGTTTTAGAAGATTAAATACAACCCGAAAGAAACAAAAAAAACAGACCCGTCAAAATAGTCAGTGATACATTTGCGACCCATTAAAAATTAGGGTCACAATGGGGTTTCATAAGGTCGCACATCCCTGAAAGGGAAGAGGAAAACTGATCCATGTTGAGGGAAGAATGAACAGGGCCATGTATCGTGAAGATTTTAAGCCAAAACCTCCTTCCATCAGTGAGAGCCTTGAAGATGAAACGTCAATGATCCCAAACACACCGCCCGGGCAACGAAGGAGTGGCTCCGTAAAAAGCATTTCAAGGTCCTGAAGTGGCCTAGCCAGTTTCCAAAACTCAACCCCATAGAAAATTAGTGGAGTCTGTGTTGCCCAGTGACAGCCCCGAAACATCACTGCTCTAGAGGAGATCTGCATGGAGGAATGGGCCAAAATACCAGATACAGTGTGTGCAAACCTGGTGAAGACTTACAGGAAACGTTTGACCTCTGTCATTGCCAACAAAGGTTATGTTACAAAGTATTGAGTTGAACTTTTGTTATTGACCGAATACTTATTTTCCACCATAATTTACAAATAAATTCTTAAAAAAATCCTACAATGTGATTTCCTGGAATATATATATATATATTTTCTCTCATAGGTGAAGTGTACCTACGATGAAAATTACAGACCTCTCTCATTATTCTAAGAAGGAGAACTGGCACAATCAGTGGCTGACTAAATACTTTTTGGCGCAACTGTAAATGCATAATATAGGTCTTATAGTGAACAAGTCATCCATGCTTTTATAATGTTTAATCAAAACAGTTTAAGCCCCAATTCTGCAAGCTCATGTTCACCAGCCTTCACTTTTCAGTGCAATGTCCACATTTCAAAATTCGCTCAGACAACCGATTCATGCAACCAAGTCCCACCCCGCCCTACATTTATTCTTTGTGGTAATCCATTTCCCACAGATGAATGCCACAATACAAAAGAAAAACAAACTGTTGTTATTTCCATTTTTTGGGGGGCAGCTTCTCTTTTGGTGACTTTATAAGTGCTCTGAGACTCTGAAAACACCAGGGGCCTCATTTATAAAACTTTCCGTATGATTTGCGTCAGAATTGGCGTACGGATGAAACATAGGACATGCGTACGCACAGAAATATTCGGATTTATAAAACCGTGCGCACGCACATCCTAAGCATTTTTCCCTTAATAAATCACAATAAATTCTAAATGTAGCGCAGCTTTTGCGGATTCATGTCACGCCCATAGTTGCCCATAAATAGTCCGTGAAATGCCTACAAGTTAATATCTCTTCGATTGCGAAATCATGGCAAATACAGAGAGGAAAAAAACGTAACTTGACTCAATGTGAGGTAGAAGTTATCGATGGCGAGGTGGAAAGAGGAGAAATGTTGTTTGGAGGGCACAGTGTGGGCATTACTAATGCCAAAAAGGCACTTGAGTGGCAAAAGGTTGCAGACGCCGTAAATGCTGCAGCCTCACAACCTCGGACTGTGACCGAAATAAAAAAGAAATGGTTGGACATCAGAGTCGGAGGCAAAGAAGCGTCTAGTCATTAATTCTATTAGAGAGGTGGCCAAGGATTTGGGCGAAATCAAGACTGTCCTAACTGAAATAAACTGCACAATGAGGAAATTCTTGACTAAATAATATATTTTTTCCACACCTTTTGTGAAGATGATTCGTTCACTTCGAATCCTTCCATTTGCCACATCTTCTAAGAGCGCAATATCAGTCATTGTGCATCATTACGCATTGTGATGGGGCATTTTATTTCCATCCATTTAATTGCATCTGACAAGCTACAGATGTCGGTTATAATTCTTGGAAATGGGAAATAGTTCAGCGCAAAAATGTAATTTATTGCAGCTTTCCGAAAGGTTGGAGACTGGGGCTGTAGTCAACCAAAAGAAAATCCTTAGTTCGACCAAGGTCTTGTCCTGCGCAACGTAGTCGACTAAAGAAACAAACAAACAGAAAAAAAAAAACGGATGTTTTGATTTTAAAAATTTTAAACAATTGTCATAGAGCATTTATAAAACAACAACGAAAAAACATCAGAAATAAATAAAACTATAATAATAATACAATTCTTTGAAAATTAAGTGATTTTTTAACTGCAAAAGTGAGGAGCTCTGTCCTTGGTCTATAGTGACAGTCACAATCGCGCACCTGATCACACCACACGCTACAAAATAATATAACTGCTATCTGCCACATAATGAAAAATCCTGACAAAGCTCTTATTACAGGCTGTATTCTTTTTACTTACAAAGCTATGGGTTAACTTTTGTCCAGCCGATCTGTTAGGCGTTTTAAAACAACAGACAAAATAGCCTAAAAAACAATCTGAATATCTAGGCTGTGTTGTAGATAGCATATAAGTTTAATTTCGTTTTGTTACATTATTTAGGCTACTTTCAAATGAGTCAAGTGTACAAATAAAAACCTATTAGAGAACAATTTATTGAGTCAGTATGATAAAGCCGTTAAAAGAGCTGCTCACGTCTTTGCGCGCTACGAGTTTGATTTCAAATAGGCACAGCGATGTGCGCGCTCATTATGGAGCAACAGCGTCACCACCGTCGCCTACCTCCACACACAAATGTTAGCCAGACAAAAGATTTAAATTTCTTGGACATTCTGTCGACTAAAGTAGCGTGAACTGAATTAATACAGCAAAACCACCTACCGGTATATCCCTTACTGAGTGTGAGCAGCAGCGCAGCAGGGTCCAGTAGGTGCGGTTCCCGAGTGTGTTGTGTGTGCGCTAAACTGTGGCGCAGTTTAAAAGTTCGGGAATAAAACATAGGCTAATTATATTAAGAATACAGTAATACATTTTATAAATACCAATTATTGCATGAGAGACGGCGTACGCCTTTTTGTGCATACGCCAACGTTTATAAATGGAGGCCCCTGATCATGATCCGCACGCGTGTAAATGATCGTGAAATTTGCATTGCAAATAGAGGGGCTGGACAATGAAACACTGGCCAATATTGTGTTGGAGGCTTTGACGCAAGAGGAAGCTGTCTGAAAGGGATATCCAGGTTCTGGATACTCCACAGAGTCAATATTCATGGTTGGGCTGCTATAGCCAAACCTTTGCTCACTCGTGCTAATCCCAAATGTTGGTTTCAATAGTGCAACAGTGCAAATCTTGGACTGTTGACAATGTAAAACGTACTGTTCTCTGATGAGTCCACCTTCACTGTCTTTCCCAGATCAGTGGGAGTTACAGTGTGGAGAAGCCCTAAAGAGGTTTAACACCCGGACTGTTGCTGCCCAGAGTGATCAGTGATGGTTTGGGCTGCAATATCATTCATGACATTCCCTACTGTGCTTGATGGACGCTGATCGAACCATTCTGGAGGACCATGTGCACCTAATGGTTCAAACATTGTACCCTGAAGGGGGTGGAGAGTATCAGTGTGATAATACACCAATACACACAGCAAGACTTGTGACAGAATGGTTTGATGAAGGAGGTTTACAAGGAATATTTACAGGGAAGAGATGCTTTTATTATGCTGCAGCTGGTTAGGAAACTACGTAAAACCATCCAGTGGTTTTGTAATGAAGTCACTATTTGAAGGATATATATATATAAAAGTACCTTGTTTTGCAGACTCAGAGATTTTCTCAAACTTCTGACAGCACACTTGCTGTGTGGTTTCTGCTTGGAGGACGTCCTTGTTTTTAGCTCGGGCTTTGTCCAGAGCTTTATTAGCATTCTCATAATCAACTAATGCCCTTCCTCGTCTGTACAGGAGGTCCTATTGAGGAGAAATGCAGTTTAAAACTAAAGAAACTCGTATAATCTAAAAGCATTTGTAATGGTTTCAGAAAGCAATAACTAGGTAATTCTGGGTAACAAATAATAAATACTGTATAAAACTGAATCTTATGGTCCAAGAGGTCAATGTTCCCCTGTTTTGGCTTGGTGTACAATGAATAGTCAGAATCAATGTTGTTGCTCAGTTACATTGTATCCCAGGGTTCAGCTAGATTAACAGATCACTCACTAATGAAGGAACGACCTCTAATGAGCAGCTGTCAGTTCAACATGCTGACCACACGTCTCTACCTTAGCGGCTTGCGACTCTCGGAGGTAGTACTTCAACAAGTTGGCAAGTTTTCAGATCCTCATCGGCCGCAACGCGTGCTTCAATTTTCTGCACAGGAAACAGATTTTGAAAACAGGTGAGGGGAAGTAATGTGTGACTTTACACTCCCTAACTCTTTGATTCATCAAATTCTGCCTACATTTTCAATAAAAAACTGCTGAGGGTAGAAAAACACCAAATGACCAAGAATAACTTTTCTTTACCTCAGAGAATATGACACTTACAAAATATATTTAAAAAGTAAAAAAATAAAAATAAAAAAATCATTATAAATTTTTAGGGCTGTCAAACAATTAATCAAAATCAATCGCATCCAAAATAAAAGTTTGTGTTTACATAATATATGTGGGTGCACTGTGTATAATTATATATATATATATATATATATATATATATATATATATATTTATTTATTTATTTATTTATACGCACACATGCTTGTATATATTTAAGAAATATTTTCATGTATAGATTTATATATCATTTATATAATATATAAATATTTTATATATAAATAATATTTTTTTCTAAAATATACATGCATATATATATATATATATATATATATATATATATATATATATAAGTATATATATATATAATTATACACAGTGCACCCACATATATTATGTAAACACAAACTTTTATTTTGGATGCGATTAATCGTGATTAATCGTTTGACAGCCCTTTTAATTTTAAATGTAAACAATTGAAGTGCATTAGTTGCAATTAGGGTTGTAACGGTATGAGATTTTTACAGTATGATAATCATCTCAGAAAATATTACTGTTTCACGGATTGCACAATGCACTTGGAACTGACCTGAACAAACAATAAAATGTTCAATAAAAACAACAAAATATTCAATTTATGTCAATGTTTCTTTGTTTTTAAATGTTTTGTGATTACAAATATACATATATTTGCAGATTTAAAGGAGAGTGCGAACATTGTATTGCGACCATATATTAAAAGTGCATCTATACAGAGCTGCTTTTTGTTTCAAATAGAAATCACTGATTCTGTACAGACAACAATAAAAATCGCATGTCATTTACTAGAGGTTCTGACAAAATGTTAATTGCATTTTAATTGCATAAAGTCTTTTTTAATTGCAAATTGACTTTAATTGCATAAAGTCTGTTTAAAAATGTTTAATTGATCTGGATTAATTATTTATGAATCAGTTCGAATTAATAATTTATGACCCATAAATACTTCACTTGTTTCATTACTGGATGAATCAGCATCCTTTTTTTAAACATCACTTGTATGAATGATTCAATGACAAATACATTTTTTTAACAGTCATTATTTATCACCACCAGGTACGTAACAATACAATCGCTATTTGTAGCGCCATATTACATTTAAAGGGATAGTTCAACTTGAAATTAATTGTTGGTGTGTTTTAGCTTACCTCAAGGGAATCCAAGATGTAGGTGTCTTTGTTTCCGTAGTAGTTAGCAATTTTGATATTTTTAGGTCAAACCGTTCTTGTCTATCAGTCATATAATGGAGGTCTATGGTCACCACCTCAAAGAGCATGCACAGAGAAGTCCAAATTAAACATGATTTAATGACTCTAAATGTAAGTACACATTGATGGCCTAAGACACTAAACGAGCGGTTTGTATGAGCAAAACAAACAGTATATATATCGCTTTTACCTCTTGCAACCACAGCCACAAAGCACCCGCGCCCTTCAGAGTACTTGGACGCGGCTGTGGTTACAAGAGGAAAATGATATAAATACTGTTCGTTTTCTCACATAAACCGCTCGTTTTGTGTCTTAGGCCATATGTCCACCAAAGTGTTTTTTCACGCGCCTGGCGTAATGTTTACAATTGTTTTCAATGGGAGCGCCACGTTTTCTAAACACCATGATCGTAACAAGGCGCTGAGCGTTTTTTTTACACTGAAGCACTGAGCGGCCATTGCTTTTTACTGGTCGCCGAGAGTTGAAAAATTTTCAACTTTGGATAAAACGCAGCACTCATCACTGTCACTTTTTACCCTGCCGTCCAATCATAGTGGCGGAGGGTGGGACTAAACCACACTGACCAACTGTCACAACAATCATTCTCTACAATGTCATCAACCAGCAGAGCTAACCAAACAAAATGGATAAAAAAAATCTTTTTTAGTATGAAACACATTATCTATGAAATCAGTAATGCAGTCCGAAACTGCATCTACAAACTGTGCTGCAGATATTCTGCATGCATAGCAACGAAATGTCTCAATGGAAAACACGCTGCGCTGCCAGAACGCTCTCAAGCGCTCAAGCACGGCGTCTTCAGCAGAGTGTCTGGCGCTTTCGGCTGGCTGAAACGCTTTGGGTGGACACACGGCCTTATGCCATCAATGTATACTTACATTTACGAGTCATTAAATCATGTTTAATTTGGACTTCTCTGTGCATGCTCTTTGAGGTGGTGACCATAGACCTCCATTATATGACTGACAGACAAGAACGGTTTGACCTAAAAATATCAAAATTGAAAATACTGTGGAAACAAAGACACCTACATCTTGGATGCCCTTGAGGCAAGCTAAAACATACCAAAAATTTAATTTCAAGTGAACTATCCCTTTAAAAAGTGATTTACTCTATTTCGATAATCAGGAGTTTATATCCGAACTATAAACTCTTATCCCATGCATACTGATGAATATTTCTAACACTAAAATAATGATAGTGTGGTTGAAAATACTCATCCTGGGTCAATGCAGATTTGAATGTTCTGCTGTGATTTTGTCAAAGGTTAAAAAATAGACACGTTTAACAGGCGAATCTAGGAACTAAGATCACGTGGATGTTTCAATTCGAGATCACGATCTTCTGAATGATCAACCCTCTGGGGGTTCTTCGGGTCAATAATGACCCGAAGCGTTTAAAAAAAAAAAAAAATCGTAGCTTCATCGGAATGGTCCGAAACTTGGTGACTTTAATGGTACTTGGTATATGAACACCCCAAAAAATTGGGGACAGGATTTGAAAAGTCTAAGTGGTCATAAAAAATAGTCACACTCAGGACCTTCGGGTCAAAAATGACCCGCATAGGAAATGAATGGGAAATTGGCAAAAATGTGAAAATACTGAGTTTTTTTGTGCGTACAATCTACAAATCAGCAACGATCTTGAAAAAAAACAGCACAACAGTGAAGGGGTGAATCTATAAAACATCAAGAGTGCAAAACAGACACATCCACACACACAAAGACACCTTTATACACACACACCAAAAAAATCAGATTATACATGTGTTTTGTATTTTTAAAAAGCTCAGTTTGTCCATAAGATGGCATCCATCTAATTTCAAAAATTGCTTTTATGAGGCCTAGGCTTGACTCCAAAATGAAATACAGCTTTAAAAAAAAGAATTCTTTTTTAAAAATTATTTCTATTATATTCAATGGGGCAAAATTTTGTCATAATTATTGCATTAATACTAATTATCAATTTTTTTATTTTTGAAATTTTCACAAAACACCAAAAAAGAAAAGAGAAAATATTATAAAAAACAAGTAAAAAAAAAATATATAAGATTTTCTTTTTTAATATGAATCCCGCCTTTGGGTTTAATTTGAACTCGAAGGTCCTGGAGTGTGACTGTTAAACGAAGAACCCCAGAGTGTTAATCATGCATCTATATAAAAATGATGTTATAATACTGGAAATGCTTACCCACGTTTCTTCAGAAAGCTCTGATACTTTCAGGAAAAATCTGTTTAGAAGGAACCACAAATAAAAATGCAAGTTATAAAAAGAGGCTATAACAGTTAATTGTGGAGCTACATGGGGAAATGGATGTCGGCACTTGCACAGATCTGTGGAGTCTTGTGTTCCTAAGGTGTACAGCGTTGAGGCGATTCTGTTGATGTCATCCGCCGCACCTGAAACACACGTCCTGTCAGATCTCTAGATGAGGAAATGCTGTCAGTCTTTCACACATTCAGTGACTTCACAGTTTCACAGCATTCTGCTTTTCCAGATCATGTTTCAGTGTTGTGCCAATAAGACTCACAGCACACAAGGAAAAGCAAAACATTTGGCTCGGAATTGGAAAGACAAGTAATGCAAGAAAATGGTGTGAATGACAAAAACACATTTCAGAATAAATCTGCATTAAAGGAGTAAGTACACTGCCAAAAAAACTTTTGCAGATAACTTACTACCCCCATGCTCATCCAAGATGTCCATGTCTTTCCTTTCTTCAGTCCAAAAGAAATTTTGGTTTTTAATGAAAACATTCCAGGATTTTCTCCATATAATGGACTTCAATTGGGAACCAAACAGTTTAATGTCCAAATGAGAGTTCCAGTGCAGCTTCAAAGGGCTTTAAACGACACCAGACGATGAATAAGGGTCTTATCTAGCGAAACGATCGCTCATTTAAAATAAAAATAAAAAAGTTTAAGTTTTATAAGCACAAATGCTCGCCTTGCTCTGTTCTGTGATGAGCGTTCGTGACTCTCCTGTTCAAACTCGTTCATCAAAATGGACCTCGAAGGGTCCTAGATACGACCCTTATACATCGTCTGGTGTCGTTTAAAGCAATTTGAAGCAGCACTGAAACTCTCATTTGGACCTTGAACCGTTTGGTTCCCAATAAAGTCCATTATATGGAGAAAATCCTGGAATTCTCTTTTCGACTGAAAAAAGAAAGACGTGGACATCTTGGATAACATAGGGGTGAGTAAATTATCAGCAAACGTTTTTTTAACAGTAAACTACACCTTTAATAGAAAGTGTTGCTTTCAAATGACTAAAACAAAAAACGTTTTTTAACATGATTTCAGGTCATTTGACAAAACTTTGCATGTCACCAGACACCTTTCCTCAGGGAGAGTTCATTGTTAGCGTTTAAAAGGCCAACTGAGTCACCCGACATTAGCTGGCTTCCTGACAAATTACACATGTTCCCACTAAACAGCAAAACTAATGCCTCCTTCAGTTTCCTGCATAACAAAGAAAACCAACCTTTCCAGTGTCCACAGCTGCAGGCAAATTAAGGTTGTGCACAAACAGAACTAGACACTGTAAAACAAGGAAACCTTATCCATATTCATTGAATGAGATCTGACACTGAATGCCAGTTAGGTTGGGTATCGAGAAATCGAGTATCGATTTGGAACCGGGACTAACTTTTCCTTTTTCCCGAAATCGTTCAAAAGTTAAAATTTCGATTCCTAGTTTTGATATTCACAGTTGCCGAACCGGAAGAAGAAACCGCTGAACAACACCAACGAAGAAGCATCTACCGGAAGTGTTGGCATAACCGCGCGAGTTCGAACATTAGTAGCTTACGTCGGCGGTCCAAAGTGTGGCTTCACTTTTCTAAAAATAACGAAAATCTCGGCAAAATGCAAAATTGAGTGTGTGACAAAAGGAGTATTTGTGACAGAAGGAGTATTTCCTTCAGAAAGACCGTTGGTTAGCAAGGTTAGCTAAACCTTTTGACCCCGCCTCTTGAAAAGAATCGGAATCGAGAATCGTTCAGGAACCGGAATCGAAACAAGGAACCGAAATCGGAATCAGAATCGTTCAAATTCGAACGATACCCAACCCTAATGCCAGTTGCTGGTTTTATTAGTTTAAAGGGGTGATGGACTGAGAAATCAAAATTTCCTTGAGCTTTTGAAATCTAAGATGTCATCATATTATAAGAATATCTTGTAAGTTTCAGAACTGAAAACATCCTTGTTAGTCCAATAAAAGCTTTTATTGACACCAGCCTCAGCAAACGACTCGTTTTTCAAGTGGGGAACTATGACGTCAAAAGCCCCTTTCCACCAAAGCATTTTGAGAGCCAGTTCGGAGCCGGTGCCTGCGCGAACCAGTTCTTTGTGTTTCGACAGCCAAAGAACCGGTTCTCGGCTGGGACAACTGGTTCCAAAGCGGCACCAACTCTTTGCTGGACTAGAACCGTTCTTTTACCACGTCATACTTACGTCGGGGGCTGGGGCGGGTTTAGATGTGTTCTAAACATCTTTTCTGACCATAATAAAGGATCGCAAAGCAGGGTTCCCACACCTTGGTTAACATCAAATTCAAGGACCTTTCAAGGACTTTCCAGGTCCAATACCCTCAAATTCAAGAACTTAATGTGGGGACACATTTCAACAGAGAGAGCAAGGTTACATCGTGTATATGTAAGATACATTGTTACAGTTTTCATCTGTCAAACAACTAGGCAAAAAAGCTTTTTTTGCATTTATTTGCCATATGACAGAGATCTGATATTCCATTTGTCGTATTTATGTTTTGCATAAAACCGAAGAATATTTTGTACATCCTATAATTTTATTTATTTCTACATAACTCTTCAATTATTTAGGCCTACTACTTAAATTATGACTACATTATTACGTAATTATTGTCCCATTTTTATTTAAATAATTTAGCACTTTTTAAAACTTTTTTAAATGCCATAAATTGTGAATGACAGATAGGATCATCATTTATTTTGCATGTTTAATATTTATAAACATAACATTAATTATAATTTATGAATTAATCTTTCTAATAGCATCTACAAATATAATAGTTACCTGTCTACCAAGCTCTGACAATAAGAGATTATCCAGATTAAAAAAAAAAAAAAAAAAAAAAACAATAGGCCTAACATATTTAAATGCACGGATTTGTCTATTACTGCAACTGTCAGAAATCCACCCCACCGCATGAGTAAATGAAACTGTGCAGTTCGCCTTACGTTCATCATTACTTACTGGACACCCATTGAAACCTATTTTCAGATCTGTAGAGGACGTGAGCTCGACATGGTTTAAAAAGAACATGCATTACGTTGTTTAGACTCTGTCACTATGGGAAAAAAAACGCAAACCTGCATTAACCACCAAATTAATGTCTGGGACCTGGCTCAATATAAGTTACGGGACAAATCCACTGTCTATGGACAAATCGAGTCTGGACTGATTTGATACGGAGCGCATAATTTAAAATTTAAATAAGGGACAAAAAATTATTTGTAATCTTCTTTGGTGAGAAAAAAAAATCTTGAAACTTGCGTATTCTTGGTGTGTCTATGAAATGTTAAGGTGCCATCATAGTGGTTTCGTGCACATGTGAACATCATGTAAAACACAAAGTGCCTTACGCGGAAACACTTGACTTAATATGCAGCATTAACCTTCGGACTTAACGTGTAAATGCGCGTAGCTAACGTAAACCAAGCAAGCTGGTGTGCATAGGCCACAGAATGTTGGCGTAATAACACATTCAGCGACCGGAGAGAATAATATGGATTTTTTCCAGAAAACTTCTTGCACAATATAAATTCAAGCACTTTCAAGGACCTGTATCTATGTATGTTCATTTTCAAGAACTTTCCAGGGCCTTGAAAACAAAAAATCAGATTCACAAACTTTCAAGGATTTCAAGGATCCGTGGGAACCCTGGCAAAGCCAAGAGAAACTTTTGCAGAAACACGACTGGAGTCCGCCTTTGTAATTGTTATGATTGAAGTTGGCGCAAAGCGTTTCTATTTTTTTATTGAAAACATTATAAGCAAAGAAGAAAATAGTCACAATATAGAAACAAATAAATGGAAAGAAAAAAGACACACGACAGGGGTAAGACTTACATATTTAAATTTTTTTTAAAGCCTTCTTGATACACGAGTTAGAGCATAATCCCAAAGTAATGTACTTGCAAGCGTTTCTAGCTAAGACGTATGGCGACATACACAGTGACGTAACAACGCCGTTCCCTGGCGCTCTAGTCAGTGGAAAAACATACAGGTGCTGAATAGGTTCTGCAAATTGAACCAACTCCGAACCAGCACCAGTTCCGAACCAGTTCTTTTTTGGTCAGGGTTCATACAGACTCTGTAAAATGAAATTCCAGGACTTTCAAGGACTTTTCAAGCACTATTTTTTTGGATTTCAAGGACTTCAATCAGCACTTATCAAACAATATCTTTATTCTTTTTTTTATTTTTTTTTTACTTAAATTACATGTATATGGTCTCTGATGTTTCACTTCATAGAGATAAATCCACTGACCAGCGCAGTCAGGCATGGGAAATCCCCTTAACCATTGAAAATTTTAGATGTTTTGAATATGTGATTGATTTTCCCATATGTAAGTTGACCTGATAGTGATTTACACTTAATATCATGCTCATAGCCATTAGAAATAGCTCTATATCTAAGACGGGCTGCAGCGTTGATTTAGCATGAAACAATTGTATTTTTTCAACAACAAAAAACAACAAAATATTTTTAATTAGGGATGCACCAATATCACTTTTTGCAGAACAGGTCTGATACCGCTACCATAACCGGTCCCTGAATATTCACTGCATCTGTAATTTCTAAATGTAGATAAACCAAAAGAATATAAATCATATTAGTTGGCTTAATTTGTTCAACAAATATATATTTATTTCAATTATTTTCATGCTTAATTAAGCCTGCTAAAATGCATTGTATGAGCTTCAGTTACTGTTAATTTCTATTGCTCTATCATATTTTATCTTTTTGTAAAGTTGAAAAACGGGTAGCCTATTTAGTCGAGAGCAGCGAGTAATTTTTGTCCAGTTGATTAACATTAAAACAGCCGTGGGTTTATTAAACTGCTGTCCCTTTAAGACTGAACGCACGATTCCCATTTGAACATGGCATATACATTCACTTCAGATATAATGGACTTTGTTTACTAGGATACTCTCCAAGACGGCGCTTTTACATGATTTTGTCCGAATTCGTCCGTACAAGCGCAAGACGTGAAAGACAATTAATTCAGTATTCGCGCGTTGAGAAGCTGGTTTGTGAGGTGCACGTTAATGTTTGCATTGCATTCATAGAACTTCTTGACCTGCAAACAATAATGTAGGGAGTCACTCATTATACATTAGGCAACATTAACAGTTCATGTTTTACTTACATATACGATTGAGTTTTATCCAAATAACACGCGCTGAGTAACGATCAGCAATCAAGAGCATTTAACAGAACTGCGCTCTCTCGTCAGTTAACGTTAATAAGCTACATCACATGCATCGTTTTATTTTCTTTGCCATTGCCAACTACAAACCTTCCACTGATGTCCGTTAAATGGGATGTGTCTCGACCAGCTCGCGCATCTGTGCCGCTGCACGCTCAATTCACCGCGCGTTTTCTCTTATCAACTCGCGCACCACAGTTATGTGTTAATATAGACACGCTGCCTGGTAGGCCTATCGGTTGTTGGTATCGGAGCATTTTTACGAGTAGATGAACTCGGTAAAGGTGCATCCCTATTTTTATAATTCAAGTACTTTTCAAGTACCTCTTCAAAAATATGGCTGTTTTCAAGGGTTTTCCAGGTCTTAAATGTCAAAAAGTCAAATTCAAGTACTTCAAGCACTTTAAGCACCTTGTACGAACCCTGTTTTGGTGGTAAAGGGGTAAAAGAGGATAAAACACCACCCCTGCAGAAGATCAACGCCTACTTCTACACGGCCGGTTCTAGCCCCGCCCACCGATTCGCGCATTACGCGCATAGCTAAATAAAATAAGCCTACCTCGTGATGACAACCTGGACTGAGCTACCGAGCAATACAGAATATTGTGCAGTGTCTGGTTGTGGAAGAAGACAGTCTCTGCATAAGCTTCCTCTGGATTCCAATAGGACTGCATGGATAAACTTTATTTTTAATAACGTTCCAGCTGATGAGGTCATAACATTGTCCGTCTGTTCGCTTCATTTCACTGAGGATTGTTTTGTAGACAAGACTGGATTTGCAGACCGATTAAGAGTAAAGAACGGTGCTGTGCCGTCTATATTGGATCTGACAGGAATTGTGCATACACACGGACTCTGGGTCGAACATGTATGGGTGAATCATTCTGGTCTGGCATTTTACAACATTGGACGTTTTTAAGAACACTTTCCCCCAAGTGCATCGACTGGTTAGTCATGAAACTCATTAAAATATGCAAAACTGTTATCCACTCACAGCAGTGGACGTTTACTTCCAAGTCTTCAGTGTGAGACGCCCATAAAAACCGAGCGTTTTTCAGCTAGGCTCAAAACTAGAGTACAAAATAGCCTATTACTTATTCATTTTTATGTTTTTGAACGCAAAAACCAAGCAAAAACGTCATAAGTTGACCTCAGACAACAATATAATAAAATTTAAAAAGCCAGTTCATGACCCCTTTAAAAATGTTTTCAAAAATGTTTCTCAGATTTTTTGGGCATGCATCTGAAATGCTTTTGGCAAAGGCATTGTTATCATTTATCTCTATAACACACACTTTCCTGTGACTGGAGAACTTTGACCTTGCCTTATCCTCTGACTCTGCATGGTCATGTGAGCCGCAAGCATCTATAAATGTGTGATTAAAAGAGAAATTACTTTTGTGAGACCTGATCATTCGAATCAGATTTGGCCGGACGCGCCTTCTGACACGGTTGTGGTACTCTAAGAGGAATGTCTTTCTCAGTATTCAAAGAAATTATCAACGTCCTGTGAAGAAAATAGAAATAAATACACTATTCCATAAAACTATTAGACAAATTAGACAATTCTACAAGGTGATATCTAACAAAGATCAAAATGATATTATTTGATTAAAGTAAATTATTTGAACTTGACAAGGTTTCAAGATTTTTTTTTAAAAGAGATGCAATCATGCATTAAATTCGACAGTAAGGCATTTCTAATGTTACAAAAGATTTCTATTCCAAATAAATGCAGTTCTTTTGAACTTTCTGTTCATCAAAGAATCCTGAAAAAAGTGTAATTTTCTACAAAGTAGTTTTTACTGACTACTGGAAATTTTGGAACCGTGACAATCCTATTTTTGACTATATGTTTCCAAGAAGACTTTGGTAATGTGCATTCCATGACAAGTAAAGCATTCACCAGAGAGACATAAACCATCATTCAACACACAGCTCAATGCAAAGAAGCTCAAGCCTAAGTAAATCATTTCTCAGAAAGGTGGTTGTCGTCGTGGCCTCCCTTTCCTGCCCCTTGTTTCACATAAAACAGTCACATGACATGAGAAGTCCACTGACTGAACTGACCTTCACTCCTGCCACAAGAACCCATCTGCAGACTTCACCACGTTCTTGAGAGTCCTCCAGCCTTTCCTTCTTGTTTTTCCCTCGTACACTCAGCTGTAATTTCAAGAGGCAAATTGAAGGACAAATGAGCAATTAAAATGCTCAGAAATATTATTTTTGCCTACCTTGCAAGTGCAAGAAGGACACTTGCATTTCTATATGGGGTTTGTTTGCCTAAAAGCTGCTTTGCACAACACCAACTGAAACTTTTTCAAATTTGCTATAAATAATAATCTTTTGGTTTGTGTGCATCAGTTTTAAATGAAACTGAGAAAAAATAAATGGAGTAACATTTAATCATTTTAATTCATTGCATAAAAAAACTATAAAATGGTTAATATATATACAAAGATTTTTGTTGAAAACAACACACAACAGTGGTCAATAATAATAGTTTAAAACAATATTAATTACAATAAAACTTTAACATTCCAAACATTTCAGAAACAAAAATTACAGAGTTAAAGATCACTTAAAAAACACTTTTGCTGATAGTTCACTTCACCATGTCATCCAAGATGTCCATGTCTTTCTTTCTTCAGAGAAAACGAAATTAAGGTTTTTGATGAAAACATTCAAGGATTTTTCTCCATATAACGGACTTCATTGGCAACTCAAATGGTTCAAGGTCCAAATGACAGTTTCGTGCAGCTTCAAAAGACATTAGACAATGAATAAGGTATTATCTAACGAAATCAATTAGTCATTTCAAAAATATATTTTTTTTAAGTTTTATAAGCACAAATGCTCGCCTCTGCTGTTCTGTGACAGCAATGAACGAAATGACTCGAAAAAAGATTCATTCATTTTGGTGAACGAAGTTCAAACAGGAGAGTCACGAACGTGCATTACAGAACAACCATTTGAGCTTATAAAACTTAAACTTTTTTATTTATTTTTGAAATGAGTGATCTTTCTGACAGATAAGACCCTTATTCATCGTCTGTGTCGTTTAAAGCTGCGATGAAACGGTCATTCTGGACCTTGAACCGTTTGGTACCCAAGTAGAGGCTGACATTTTTTTGGGAATCCCCTGGGATGGGGAAACAAATCACTATGTATATAGGGATTGGGACGAGGAAGGAAAAAATGTCAGCGGGAGTAGGTGGGACCGGGAACGTAATAAAACTATGATACCCAACTTTATACACAAAATACAATTTCTATAAATACGTTTCGAACTGAAATTCTATTTGCCTCGTCCTCTTTTATGGTGTGGCTGGTAAAGTGAATGACGTGTTCCACATACCCGTACCAGTTGGTGGCTGTATATACATAGCTGCCAACTCTGCCAACTCATTGGCGTAAGACATCCGCATTTTATCTGGTTTTACACGCTCACACGCCACACCTCTCCATTTCTCACGCTGAAGTGTCAACCTGGTCGGTCAAATGCCTGGAAGATGAGTTTTCTATATGTGACCTGATCCAGCAAAATGAGTCACAGTGACCCAAACTTAAAAATTAGATTTGGTATTAATAGAAAGAGGACACTATAAGCTTTCAAATTATATCTTAGTCAAAGTCATACCTTGAATGGTTGTAAAGATATACACATTTGAATTCTTGGTCATCTGCCCTTTTTTCAAATTGAAAACCTGAGAAATCACCTTTAAAGTTTTTCTGCCCTTATTTTTTGGTGTTATTGATTTCTTTCAAAATCATAAAGGGATAAACGATTTATTTATAGCTTAATTTGACCAAATACATTAATATAATTCGATTTAACCAGGCTGAAGCTCAAATTATTTTACGTTTTTTGGATTAAATAATTAAAAAGGCACTTTTACAAAAATGTTCTAAAATCAGAAAGATTGAACAGAGGTGCCAGAGAGAAATTCACTTTTCATACGGATTAGCTCACATAAGCAGAGAGCAGTCTGTTTTTTTCGTTTTGAATGGTTCTGTTTAAAAGTAGACATTTCAATATATATATTTCTCAGGTCTGTTTGGCAAGTAGAATACCTTATACGCTGACTTTCGTTTCATGAGACGAGCTTCAGTTCACGTGCCGCCGCCTCCATGTTAGTGATTAGGTCTATTGTCTATGCAATATTTATCTTCTTATATTAAATCCTGGTAATTGGTTGATGAAACATTTGATTTTAAATTAAGATTAAATTATTTCAAAACGAAATTCACTTTAAAGAAAGGCTTTGTGCTTGCTTTCTGATTAGGCTCTGTGAAAGTTTTAGTGCTGCTTCCAGAGAACGGTCACGTTCGCATCATAGTTTTTTCCTCATAAATGCAAACACGGAAAATAAAATAAAATGAAGATTTTATGTTCTGGGGAAAGTCAACCCTTCTTCATCCGGTGGGTAGGATTACTACTTTTGGTTTGTGCAGTGTAGCTAATTCAAATAGGCACTATTTATTAAAATATTTCATTATCTGGGAATTATGGATCTCCTCCATAACACTGAAATTGCCCAATTTTAAACAATTTAGTAATAATTTAACTAGTTTTGTGGTCTAGGTCTACGTATTTTATAATGTTAACTCTTCAAATAATAATAGGCTAATAGTAAATTAAAGATGTGGTATGCATTGGGTCTGGACTTGAAGGATAACGGCGGGAGATGAAGGGACGTGTCATGATTCTGTCTTCTCACACCGCGACAGGTTCGTGGATCTGAGTGTCGCGATCGTTACAGCCTTAGATGTATTCTTCTTGCAGATAAATATACTCACACAGCTTAGGTTAGAAGCCTCCAGTGAGTTCAACGCTTTGAGTTCAACGTTTCAGCAGATACCCGGGAAATGCGCAGAGGTGAGGGGAGTTGAGAAGAGCAATGTTTATTTCAGCGAATTTAAAGCTTTGACAACTTTAATCGTCATTTAAATACCTTTACTCAATTATTTGGACTACGAAACTTTGGGAGATTATTTTTGAATGTCTGTTATTTGAAATTAGCAAAAAAAAAAAATTTATTTTTTGTTATTTCATTGTTTTTCCACATAATCGGGCCATATCTTAAAATGGAACATTGCGACTTCCGACTCATTTCGCCAGAGCGGGTTCGTGGGATTGGGATGGGACAGGATTTTTTTTGTGGGAGTGGGACAGGAGAGGTTTGAAAATCCACTCCCGCGTCGAACCTCTAATACCCAGTGTAGTCCATTATATGGAGAAAAATCCTGTAATGTTTTCATCAAAAACCTTCATTTCTTTTCAACTGAAGAAAGACATGGACATCTTGGATGTCTAAAAATTATCAGCAAACGCTTTTTTTAAAGTGAACTACTCCTTTAAGAAAATGTCACACTTACATCTTGGTTGTACTCTAAAAACACATGAAAGTTCATGTCTTTGCAGCAGGACGGGATGGGCAGCAACACGGCACAGAAAGACCTCGTGCATTGCCACGGTCTTCTTGAAGATGGCCAGATACTCACTGCAACACATTATCATATTGTTATTATTATTAAAGGGTTAGTTCAACCAAAAATGAAAATGATCCCATAATTGTCTTACCCTCAAGCCATCTTATGGCTGCGTTTCCACTGAGCGGTACGGTCGGTACGCAATTATTCGCGTTTCCACTGTCAAAAGTTGAGAATGGTACCAAAAAGCCGAACGTACCAATACCAACTATTTTGGGTACCCTTCCGTTGGGGTACCTAGCACAGTGAAAGGGTACTAAAAGGTGAGAGCTAGACTGACTGCAGAACAGTGATTGGTGGACAGAGTATCGTCACTTACGCGTCTGCTACAAGGGCATAGAAGCATACAGTTGAAATAAAATACTGTTATTGTGTCACGAAATATAGTTTTGAGAGTTTTTCAGGTGAAAAGTCGTTTTTAAAGCTCAAATCTGTAGTTTATTTATAGATTTATGATAATTTGACTGAGATCCATTTCAAGCGATCACCGGACGCTCACGCTCGTGTCCCCCGCCTGGAACAGCCTTTCCTCGTCTAGTCATCCTGATGTTTGCCGCTGACTCGGACGTCTCTGTAGTGGTTAAACATGAGATATAGTTCGTCTTGTATAAACCTAACAGGTGATCTTTGGTCTCGTGAATCTATAATTCGTTCCCTGGCCAATAGTTTTGGGAGAAGGCTCCGTGAGTTTCATATCTGTGAGCGCTGAATTTGTATATTTGACTGACTGAATTGTTTCTTTATGTTATTTAAGCTTTACTGTATATCTGTTTGTACCTTTTACTTATACTTTTATAATTGCTATTATTGATAAAACTGAAATTCAACAAAAAGATAGTTTTGTCATTTTTTTAATTTTATTACAAGATCATCTCTTGCAACATTTGTACCAATGCGATATGCAATACATTTTATATTGCCTGGAATATGTTTAATATTTTAAATTTAAACGAAAGAGGCAGGGTTGTTTTATATTTAGTTTTGTTATAAATATAACGTTACATACATGCAGTGAATATAATCAATATGCTATGCGTTGCCCTGAACCACATTTGTGTGCTTTATAATTTTTAAAATGTATTGAAATGAATCGAAAGAGAAGCAGAGTGGTGTTTCATAACATATTTCGATTTATTGTTGCCTAAAATGAACATACAAGAGATAACCGGAGTCGCAGAGCCAAAACGAGCTGAGTGCCGAGTTCAAGAACGCATTGTTCCAGCAGAATTACTGGACTCGCTTCCTCGGGATCATTCTCCTGAGTTGGACTTTGCGATGGCTACTTGGTATTGAGAAACGCCTAATGCCAGCGCTTGTTTCTAGTGACAAACATGCTGAGAAGCAAGAACAAGATCTGCTGTCTGTCATCCATTGGTGTTTACTATGTCGCTTTCTTCGTGCGAAAATGACGTTGATCGCTTCTTTCCGGCAAACACCACGCCTATCAAATAAGGGTACTGTTGGCGGTGGAAACGCAAACCTGATCATGGTGTACCCGACCCGTACTGTACTGTACTGTACCCCTCAGTGGAAACGAGGCATTAGGTTTATATGACTTTCTTCATGTACACACAGGTTGAGTCAATTATGGGATCATTTTCATTTTTGGGTGAACTAAGTGTAACTAACAACATGGTAACAATCGATATAAAGACAAATCAACTCAGCGCCTCTAGTTCTTGTTTCATCTTAGTGAACTCCTCCTTGGTCATCGATCCTTCACCTTCACCCAGCTTCTGAAGTTTCTCCCGTGATGCATCGAAATCCGGTCTCGGAGGAGCAGGCGGAATCTACAGGAAAGTCTTTCCGTTAGCAATTCAAGTCATTTATTCCTGCAGGGGTTAAAGCAAAAAAAATAAAAAATAAAAAAAGTAATTCCTTGGCCAAACCGCATTCCACAGCCCGTCACACACCCAGATTAAGAGCGTTTTTTACTTCTTGTAATTAGGAGTAGTGAATACATGCTTTACCTTCTCAAATGAAATACTCAAAGAACATTAGCAGTTAAAGAGGTCATTTTGAACTGCGTTTCTATTATTTACACACTTTATGAAACTTCTATGTATGTATTCAATCTAATGCTTTAACAAGACTTGACTCTTTGTGATGTAGTCATACAAATAATTAACCATTTGCATAACCATTTTTTTTTTGAAAACCAGGACATTTTCAGCACTTAAAAACAGCCAGGACAGGACATGAAAACAGGATATGTAACGCAAAGTTGAGATGTTGCCCAGAGATAAAAACATAGCACTAGTTGCCGGATGAACAGATGCACGAGAGATGAGAGTTGTTGTATTTCCCGCGTTTAATAAAACCAACTCAAACTTTACACTCGTCCTCATACATGTATATATAATTATAATAACAAAAGCGGCAATCTCATTGGTCGATATAGTTTCTGACGCGGCGCGTCAAACTAAAAAAACTAACCCGAGGCGTTTTAAAAAAAAATTACGCTTTTCCACGTCGGTGTGCACACTCACATTGGCGCCCATTGTTTAGTCGTAAGGCGTTAAACGTCGGCGAATATCGTGTGTATTCAGCAAATATTCGTCCGGAGTGAACAGGCCTTGAATCTTCCGTCCACGAATCCCCACGACACCCTACGTCAAACGGATCGTGACAAAATCGGGCTAAAATAGTGTAATCTGAACCGGGCATAGTGAGTGTGGGTATTTGTGTGAGTGAGCGAGTGAGTGTGACCGAGTGTGAGTGTGTGTGAGACGGCAAGCGATGACTGGTCGGAAAGCAAGGTGTAGTCTGACATGTTTCTTGTCCAAGACATGACAAGATTTTAGGAGTCGGAGAACTAATCCCTGTTCCTGTGAAGCCAATCTGAATTTTCAGCATCATTACACCAATTTCCAGTGTCACATGACCCTTCAGAAATCATTCCAATATACTGATTTGCTGCTCAAGAAACATCATTATGTCCTTATGGAGTCTTGCTGAATAACAAAAAAATTATATATACACTCACCGGACACTTTATTAGGTACACCTGTCCAACTGCTCGTTAACACTTAATTTCTAAGCAGCCAATCACATGGCGGCAACTCAGTGCATTTAGGCATGTAGACATGGTCAAGACAATCTCCTGCAGTTCAAACCGAGCATCAGTATGGGGAAGAAAGGTGATTTGAGTGACTTTGAACGTGGCATGATTGTTGGTGCCAGAAGGGCTGGTCTGAGTATTTCAGAAACTGCTAATCTACTGGGATTTTCACGCACAACCATCTCTAGGGTTTACAGAGAATGGTCCGAAAAGAGAAAAAACATCCAGTGAGCGGCAGTTCTGTGGGCGGAAATGCCTTGTTGATGCCAGAGGTCAGAGGAGAATGGCCAGACTGGTTCGAGCTGATAGAAGGGCAACAGTGACTCAAATAACCACCCGTTACAACCAAGGTGGGCAGAAGAGCATCTCTGAACGCACAGTACGTCGAACTTTGAGGCAGATGGGCTACAGCAGCAGAAGACCACACCGGGTGCCACTCCTTTCAGCTAAGAACAGGAAACTGAGGCTACAATTTGCACAAGCTCATCGAAATTGGACAATAGAAGATTGGAAAAACGTTGCCTGGTCTGATGAGTCTCGATTTCTGCTGCGACATTCGGATGGTAGGGTCAGAATTTGGCGTCTACAACATGAAAGCATGGATCCATCCTGCCTTGTATCAACGGTTCAGGCTGGTGGTGGTGGTGTCATGGTGTGGGGAATATTTTCTTGGCACTCTTTGGGCCCCTTGGTACCAATTGAGCATCGTTGTACGCCACAGCCTACCTGAGTATTGTTGCTGACCATGTCCATCCCTTTATGACCACAATGTACCCAACTTCTGATGGCTACTTTCAGCAGGATAATGCGCCATGTCATAAAGCTGGAATCATCTCTAGACTGGTTTCTTGAACATGACAATGAGTTCGCTGTACTCAAATGGCCTCCACAGTCACCAGATCTCAATCCAATAGAGCATCTTTGGGATGTGGTGGAATCGGGAGATTCGCATCATGGATGTGCAGCCGACAAATCTGCGGCAACTGTGTGATGCCATCATGTCAATATGGACCAAACTCCCTGAGGAATGCTTCCAGCACCTTGTTGAATCTATGCCACGAAGAATTGAGGCAGTTCTGAAGGCAAAAGGGGGTCCAACCCGTTACTAGCATGGGGTACCTAGTAAAGTGGCCGGTGAGTGTATATATATATATATATATATATATATATATATATCCTTATAGTCCTTGCTGAATAACAAAAAAAAAAATATATATATATATATATATAACCTTAATGACCACAAACTTTTCAACAGTACACATAATACAACTTGAAAAATAGCAAAGCACATCAAATATCCCCGTAATGACTCACTATCTTACGTTAACAAAAGTTTTAACCAATATATCCAAACAGGAAACTGTGGCAAAGATCATTTCCCTTTATTCTTGCACCTGAACTACAACAAAATGACATTCGACAACAGATTTTATGTACACCAGGGCTATAAAAGGACGAACACTGATTTCAGGCTTGGCAAGAGCAGCCGGAGCGTTTGCTCTCAAAACACATAATGAAGACGTAGAGTTTAAAAAAGAGAGCATGACGCAGACAGTTCAAACAAGCGTCCGGTGGAAAGCAAATGAAAGATTACAGGCCTGTTACTAAGACAAACAGATATCTGTTACATCACTAATCAAACATAGTTTATAATTATGCAAAACACTTAAAGGGACTTACAATATAACCAGCGTATTCTTCGTTTTCCACAAATCGAGTTCGTGGAGCCAGATGAATTCCTCATGCTGTCTGACCACAGAAAATTCATTCTGCTTGAAATTAGGTAGAGTGCTCTGGGAAAAAAACATAAATCATAATTGAATGAATGAATGCAGCAAGTAGATTTTGGAGGCAGGGCTGAAAACACAAACACAATCCTTCTTGTTTTTATTCGTTGATGCTGTGTACCTTTGTGTGGACGGTGAACTTGACCTTGTCTCTCTCACTCAGAGCGTCTGAGATGTCCACCTGTAGTGTGGCGTCGGTTTGAAGATCCACATTCACTGCCCTGGGCTATTAAAACAAGTCACCAATAAACACACTGCAATTATAACAGCATCAATAATTCATATTAATCAATGAGGACCACAGGAGATGGAATCGATTACAATCATACTTTATCTGTTTTTGAATAGAACACAAGAACTATTAAATTTAATCTCATTACAAAACAGTTACAATACATAACCTTGCATTTAGATGGAAGAATGACATCAAGCAGTGACAGAAGCGCAATGCTCAATCTAAAACAACTTCAAAGGAATTGTTACAAGTTACAGCACTTGAAATATATACTTCACTTATAAAGATAAATAAATTTCATGGCCATAATTATCAACTGCTATTTACATTCTACAAATATTTAACCTCAAACAAAATAGGGAGTTCGACCAATATGTGATTTTCAGGGCACGATGCCGATACCGATTATTACAGATCAAATAGACAGATAACCGATATTTTGACCGATAATATATATATATATATATATATATATATATATATATATATATATATATTATAGCCTATGTCTGTGTAAAACTGTAAATTAATGTCAAAATTTTGAATAACAAAGGGTTTTGACAAAAACTTTCTTTAAATGATTTTAAACATATCTTTGAATCTGAGAACTGTTATTAATAATAATAATAACAACATTGTAAAAAAGTGCAGGGAGCACCCAGCCGCATTCTGTAAACATTTTGTAAAACTTAAAAGACTCTATTTTAATGTTTAAATTAAATTGTTAGTAATCAAAAAGCCTTTCTAATTAATTAAAATCATCAAACTTATTCCATTTATTTACGGTTTACATTACACGGTTTACAACAAAAATGAGCCGAACTTTTATTTTGACGGGTTGCCGTGGAGATCTTTGAGTTTCTGTGTGTCTATGATATGAAAATTATTTTATCGGCAAATCGGTTTTGAAAATGGGCGATACCGTCGATAACCATAAAAATGCTTAATATCGGCGTCAAAATCGGTCGACCCCTAAAACAAAACAGCATAGCAAAGAAATTTTGACAGTGCAACTATAATATTATATTTAATAATTAGATCTCTATTGCAAAAACAATATAAGTGTAATAAATATCGTATTTTGGCAGAAACTATGGTTAGTTACTCACACATTATTTTAATTCTAATTATAAAGCAACCCACAGGTTTTCTACAAAGCCATATTTTCTACAAAACTGACAAAATAGCATGATTTTCATACATGTACTATGATAGTACCAGGGTATTTCTAGAAACACCTTTAGTACACACTACACAGTAGCATGGTAACCAAGCACCATGGTACTGCAGTGCATATAAGGTATTTCTTATTAAAATAAATTCATCCAAACCCATACATTTTGCAGAATAACATTGTATCACTTGATGTTACATTATAGACCAACATTTAATGTTAATAAAAGGGATGCACTATATATCGGCCACCATATCGGTATCGGCCGATATTCTAAAACCGATAAATAAGGGATTATTTCCTTCAGCTGCTCGCCATGTTTTTGAATGACTTGAAATATGATTTAAATCACTTGAAAAAAGGAAAATATAGCTAGTTAGGTACAACATGTGATGTCATATAGGCTACATAACATTACAATAAGAACATTATAATTGTGAGCTTGGGACATGGGATGATTTTAATGGTTGTTTTTGTAATCAGGCTTTTTAAAATTATATAAAAAATTTGGATTTAGATTCATAGGTCAATATATCGGTTATCGGCTTTCAAATATAAAACATTATCGGTATCGGCCAAAATATTCATAAGTAACAATTTTCATACCTAATTATAAATTAATAATGTTTCAGTTTTATACAAATAGGAATGTCACAATATTTGACTGAAGTAACAGTAATATTCACCAGAGAATTTGCACAAGACAAGAGCAAACCTATAAACGATGACAGAGACTAACTGCTGTTCAACAAACACATTAACCAATTATTCTTTAACTTTAGCAGGCTTCTTTAACCAGCTATATGAGTTTATGGTTAATGGCATGATGTGATGTTGTGGCTTCTTGCCCTAGTTTCTGCTATTACCATCAGACTAGAGAGTCATTGTGCATACATGGGTTTGTGTGTGTGAGGTTTGTCAGGAGGAAGTGAACGGACGGACTCATATAGGACACACACACACATTCTGGGCCACAGTGACACCAGCAGTAACACACACGTCCTTTACACGACTACAAACACGACAAGAAACAGCAGAAGAACAGAGAGAGAATAGAAATGAGAAAAGAAAAAAAACTTACTCCTCTGTCTTCTTCCGAGAGGAAATCGGGACCATCGTCCAGCCCTTCTTGCTGTGGAGAGACACAGAAATATCAGAACGCACGATCGGAATACAAAGACGACAGATGCTCGTTATTACTCGATGCATCGGAGGATTGTAGGTGTAAATGATGAAGGTGTAGGGAGTGAGAGAAAAGCACACACCATCATGGCTGCTGCGGGTGGAGTATGAATGTGGCGGAGTGTGTGTGACGTCAGTGAGGCAGGAGATCTGAGAGGTGGAGCTTCAAGTGCAAACCGACACACTGATCAATCGAAACATTATTGTCTTTCTTTCTTTCTTTCTTTCTTTCTTTCTTTCTTTTCTTTCTTTTCTTTTCTTCTCTTTCTTTCTTTCTTTCTTTCTTTCTTTCTTTCTTTCTTTCTTTCTTTCTTTCTTTCTTTCTTTCTTTCTTTTAATAATAATACATTATATTACTTATATTGGGCCTATAAAGGGGGGGGGTTCACCTGCACCTGAAAGATATATTTTTAACCTAATCTAGAAAAGGATTTTTGATGTTTTGATGTTCCCCACGATTAGAAGATGTATAGTGCATAAAAGCTCAAATAAACACCAAAAAATGTAAAAAAAAATACAAATAAAAAATGGTGACATTGGAACACTGGAACTCCCCTATGGACCCTGATATGTTTTTTTTTTTTTTACTTTTGTCTTTTTGCAGTCTTTAGGATGTCTAAGAAGTGAATGTTGATGATCCCCACCTGAAATATTGTCACATGTTTTGGGACAACATGAGGTTGAGAAATGTTTTGGTTTTGAATATTTTTTCACCCCATTTTTGATTGAAATATCCCTTAAAGCAAGTCATGTGTTTTAAAAGTATGTCTCCTAACAAAAAATCTTCTGTAAAAAAAATAATAATTTAAAGGAGTAGTTCACTTTTAAAAAAAACTTTTGCTGATAAAATCCCCTTGTCATCCAAGATATCTATGTCATTCTTTCTTCAGTCGAAAAGAAAGACAGTTTCAGTGCAAACTGTTTAAGTGCTTTAAACGATTTCAGACGATGAATAAGAAATGATCACTCATTTAAAAAAAAAAAGTTTAAGTTTTATAAGCTCAAATGCTCACCTTGCTCTGTTCTGTGTGACTTCTCCTGTTCGAACTCGCTTATCAAAATGAACAAATCTTTTTTCGTGTCATTTGGTTCATTCAATGAACGAAATGAACGAGTTGACTCGGGAAGATTCGTTCATTTTGATGAACAAGTTTGAACAGGAGAGTCCCGAACGCGCATCACAGAACAGAGCAAGATGACCATTTGAGCTTATAAAACTTTAACTTTTTTATTTATTTATTAAATGAGCGATTGTTTCGCTTGATAAGACCCTTATTCATCGTCTGGAATCGTTTAAAGCCCTTTGAACAGTTTGCACTGAAACTGTCTTTTTGACATTAAACCGTTTTGTTCGCTTTGAAGTCCATTATATGGAGAAAAATCCTGGAATGTTTTCATCAAAAACCTTCATTTATTTTCGACTGAAGAACGTACGACATGGATATCATGGATGACATGGGGTGGGTAAATTATCAGCAAATGTTTTTTTAAAAGTGAACTACTCCTTTACAGTAATGTCTAACTAAGCTAACAAGCCAAAGTATTGCATTTATTTTAAAACACAATTTTTATTTAAAACAGTCAATCCATTATAACAGCACCCATAATTCAACTCACATACAGGCATAAGATAAAGGCCAATAAGATTTTATTTATGCTTTTGATAACCAAGACTGCATTTATTTGATCAAAAATACAGTGAAAACTGTCATCTACACTGTAAAATAACCGTTTTCTATTGTAAAATGTTAAAATGTAATTTATTCCTGTGATCAAAGCTGAATTTTCAGCATCATTACTCGTCTTCAGTGTCACATGATCCTTCAGAAGTCAGTCTAATATGATGCTTTAATGCTCAAGAAAAACTTTTATCATCACTGTTGATTTTTTCAATATTCTTTAATTAATAGGAAGTTCAAAAGAACATTTATTTGAAATAGAAATCTTTTGTAACATTGAACTTCATTACAGTCGTGAGTGAAATATTCACTCACAAAATCTGAGTTTTAAGTGATAACTCGCCAATAGAGGGCGACAAACTGACTCTAACCATGGAAAGGACAACCGCTTATCTTCAACTACTGGCGGAGTGTGTGTGATGCTGTGATTATTACTGAAACACACCACTAATAGATCGGTGCGAGTCAGTGAGTTTTATCATGAGTTTGATAGACTGCATATGGGTGACCAACAGTCCTGTTTTCCCAAGACATGTCCTGAGCAAACAAGGAGGATGAGGAAGGAAAAACAGGATAAAGAGGAAGAAAACTAAAGATATAAATATATTTTGTAAGTTTGTGAGAGCTATTTTTGTTCATTTTGGAGGTATTTATTTTAGTTATTTATATATTTATTTTTCTAATTCATAAGAGACATTATTTCTATCATTATTTAATTCATTATTTTTTAAACCTGTCATAATAAAACATGTTGAGGAACCTCTGAGAAGCCTATCTCAATTTGTCTTGTAATATAACCATTTTCTATCCATACAGAGGAGGCATAGCCTACTTTAAATGTATTGAAATTAATAAGGCATCTTTGAGTAAACTTCAAGTATAGGCTATCATTTGAGTGTCTGTTTGACGGGCCGAGTGTCCTGGTTTTTGGTAATCAAAATATGGTCACCCTATAAGACTGCAGCCAAACTGAATCTTCGCAGAATTATTAGGCCTATTTATCACACAATTACAGATAATACAATAATTATCTGACTTTTGCTCACCGCTTTGGCCCATGTTATAGTTTGCGGTTTCTGAAAGAAGACCTAATGATCAACCAATGGTCAAGAGTCTTCATGGAAGTTGGACCTCCAGAAAACTAACCATCATAAAACAGTAAATAATGATTTCTGTACAACAAATATGTATAACATCAGATCAACCTCATATTTATTCCTCAACTTTGGTGCATTTAAGTTAAGCATTAAGCATGTAATTTCTAAAATGCATAATATATTAATGTCAAAACAACATGGACAAGTGTTAACAATGTATACAGTGGTCAACATTGGAAGTGGATCAAGAACAGGTATTGTTCAAAATTAAAGTATAACTTTGATGAAAGGTTTTGATCCACTTCAAATGTTGACTACACTCTCAACATGTATTACACATTTCAACAGAAGAAAGTACGGTGGCGTATTGCATTCACTTGAAGAAAAAAAAATCTACTCTGTTTTTCTGAATTAACGAGTTAATTTTTCATGAGAAATTTTTTTTGCTCTGTTTGTCTGAATTAACGAGTTAATTTTTCATGAGAAATTTTTTTTTGCTCTGTTTTTCTGAATTAATGAGTTAATTTTTCATGAGAAAAAAAGGTTTTGCTCTGTTTTTCTGAATTAACGACTTAATTCTTCATGAGAAAAAAGGTTTTGCTCTGTTTTTCTGAATTAATGACTTAATTTTTCATGAGAAAAAAGTTTTTGCTCTGTTTTTTTTAATTAACGAGTTAATTTTTCATGAGAAATTTTTTTTGCTCTGTTTTTCTGAATTAATGAGTTAATTTTTCATGAGAAAAAAAGTTTTGCTCTGTTTTTTCTGAATTAACGACTTAATTTTTCATGAGAAAAAAGTTTTTGCTCTGTTTTTCTGAATTAAATCAACTTAATTTTTCATGAGAAAAAAGTTTTTGCTCTGTTTTTCTGAATTAACAACTTAATTTTTCATGAGAAAAAAGTTTTTGCTCTGTTTTTCTGAATTAACAACTTAATTTTTCATAAGAAAAACTTTTCATTCAGAAAAACAGAGCAAAAAAATTTCCATGAAAAATTAACTCATTAATTCAGAAAAACAGAGCAAAAAAAATTTCTCATGAAAAATTAACTCGTTAATTCAGAAAAACAGAGCAAAAACTTTTTTTCTCATGAAAAATTAACTCATTAATTCAGAAAAACAGAGCAAAAAAAATTTCTCATGAAAAATTAACTTGTTAATTCAGAAAAACAGAGCAAAAAAATTTTTCTCATGAAAAATTAACTCGTTAATTCAGAAAAACAGAGCAAAAAAATTTTTTTCTCATGAAAAATTAACTCATTAATTCAGAAAAAACAGAGCCAAAAAAATTTCTCATGAAAAAATAACTCGTAAATTCAGAAAAACAGAGCAAAAAATATTTTCTCATGAAAAATTAACTCGTTAATTCAGAAAAACAGAGTAGATTTTTTTTTCTTCAAGTGAATGCAATACGCAAAAATATTTCATATTTTTGACAAACATCAAGACCCTAAATGTATTTACGAATACACGTGAATGATCACAAAATTGAAGATGTGGAGGTTAGAAAATGTATATATTTATATCATTTTATGTAGTTAATCAATATCACATAAGAGTGCCATTTCAGTTTTTCTCCTAAAATGTAATATTAAGTTACAACAGGTTAATAAACAATAATTTAATTACAACTACAAAATAATGTAATATAAGAATGAATAATAGCCTATAAAGAACCTTTGTGCCAAAAGGGTTCTTTCTTGTCATTATAGAAGCCTTTTTTAGCATAAAAGAGTAAAGAACCCTATGCTTCATATATAGAACCCCAAATGAACCCTTTTTTCTATACTGTAAGTGTAGGCTCTGTATTTGTCTTTTTTGTTAATGGGACGTTGAAACAACAAAACAAAAAGTTCAGGATGAAATCAAAACATATTGAGAAATGATGCATGCATCAGCATCACAGACGTGAGCATTCATAATAACATATTGAGTAACTTTGTCCTGAAGTGAAATCGTGTGACCCTGCAACGCAATAACATTGATATCCCCTTTACAGGTCGTGTTGCATTGCATTAGACAACAAATGTATTGCAAAACAACTGATCACACTAAAATACCCATAAAATGTTTATCGATGAATTTCAGCTACTGTTAGAGTAAATCGTGACACATGCATAACCATCCAAAAGCTTCGGAAACACTGCAAACCTGAAGGTCAATGTCTTTTTCCTCTTTATTTTGAGAAACAACATTCGAAGAAACTCAATATTGCACCTCCTCTCTGCTCAAATTCCTCCATCCCTGTTGACACACCCAATCCAATCCACAGTATTTGTGAAATGTTTTTAACAGCATGATGCACATTCTCACAAGCTTTGCAGCAGCAAGCTATCAATACTCAGTAGCACAGAATCTACTGGAGTGCAAGGAGAGGTCATTTGTTTATTTTCAGCTCACTTGTCCAGACACAGAGATTCAGGGCTTACATGAAAGGCACTTTGTTTCGTACAGCGGTGGACATAAAAGCTCTGACAACCTTTTTAAGAACCAACCTGCTTATAAGTTGGTTACGTGCATAGGCCCAAAATAGATGCATCTTTTAAGATGGCAGTTAAATAAACTTGTGACTTTCTTGCTGTCTGCATAGTGTCTTAAAGGTACAATATGCAGGATTTTTGCAGTAAAATTTCCAAAAACCAATAGGCTTATGTTATACACTCACCGGCCACTTTATTAGGTACCCCATGCTAGTAACGGGTTGGACCCCCTTTTGCCTTCAGAACTGCCTCAATTCTTCGTGGCATAGATTCAACAAGGTGCTGGAAGCATTCCTCAGGGAGTTTGGTCCATATTGACATGATGACATCACACAGTTGCCGCAGATTTGTCGGCTGCACATCCATGATGCGAATCTCCCGTTCCACCACATCCCAAAGATGCTCTATTGGATTGAGATCTGGTGACTGTGGAGGCCATTTGAGTACAGCGAACTCATTGTCATGTTCAAGAAACCAGTCTGAGATGATTCCAGCTTTATGACATGGCGCATTATCCTGCTGAAAGTAGCCATCAGAAGTTGGGTACATTGTGGTCATAAAGGGATGGACATGGTCAGCAACAATACTCAGGTAGGCTGTGGCGTTGCAACGATGCTCAATTGGTACCAAGAGTGCCAAGAAAATATTCCCCACACCATGACACAACCACCACCAGCCTGAACCGTTGATACAAGGCAGGATGGATCCATGCTTTCATGTTGTAGACGCCAAATTCTGACCCTACCATCCGAATGTCGCAGCAGAAATTGAGACTCATCAGACCAGGCAACGTTTTTCCAATCTTCTATTGTCCAATTTCGATGAGCTTGTGCAAATTGTAGCCTCAGTTTCCTGTTCTTAGCTGAAAGGAGTGGCACCCGGTGTGGTCTTCTGCTGCTGTAGCCCATCTGCCTCAAAGTTCGACGCACTGTGCGTTCAGAGATGCTCTTCTGCCCACCTTGGTTGTAACGGGTGGTTATTTGAGTCACTGTTGCCCTTCTATCAGCTCGAACCAGTCTGGCCATTCTCCTCTGACCTCTGGCATCAACAAGGCATTTCCGCCCACAGAACTGCCGCTCACTGGATGTTTTTTCTTTTTCGGACCATTCTCTGTAAACCCTAGAGATGGTTGTGCGTGAAAATCCCAGTAGATTAGCAGTTTCTGAAATACTCAGACCAGCCCTTCTGGCACCAACAATCATGCCACGTTCAAAGTCACTCAAATCACCTTTCTTCCCCATACTGATGCTCGGTTTGAACTGCAGGAGATTGTCTTGACCATGTCTACATGCCTAAATGCACTGAGATGCCGCCATGTGATTGGCTGCTTAGAAATTAAGTGTTAACGAGCAGTTGGACAGGTGTACCTAATAAAGTGGCCGGTGAGTGTATATCTTGTTTAGTTGATTATTTACAATATCCGAAATGTTTACAACCATTTGTAAATCGTGAGAAAATTGCGATTTTTAACCAAGGAAACGGGGCGTGTGAGCAGGGGTGAGGAGTCGCCAGTCAATGATGTCATATCCGCGTTACCCTCGATTTCCGCCAGGTTCCGCCTCGTACTGCAATAGTAACCATGGCGACATACGTGGACAACTGGGTCGGTTATGCCCGTTATGCGTGCTCAACAGCGTGAGCGTCCCTAGCAGGGTTTTGTTCAAACATTATGGAGCATGGCAAGCAGACTTTGAGACAAAAAGAGGACTAAAACGAAGATCAACATCTTTCCAGATGCCGAGAGCTCTACGTCCGCGACTAACTTTGACTTTACAGAGATGCAAGTGTTGCATTGAGCAAACAGGTGAGCAAATCAATGTGTATAAAACTAATCAATGTTATGTAGTTCAACATGATGAAAAGTTAGAATATGATCTGTATGTTATTCTCTAATGATAATCTAGCTTAGTCTCATACAGCCAACAAACAACCTAACTAACAACATTCAACACACACAAATGCAGTTTAGTGTGATAGTGAAACTGTTAGAACAAGTGCACTGTGTTACCTGAAGTTTAATTCCTCTAATAAACTGACCTGTGTGAGTAATTCAGCGTGTAGTTCGGTAGAATTAAATGTCCTTATTCCTTTGTATCTGCGGGACTCGCGCTGCGTGTGGCGCAGGTATACGTCTAGCAATCGTGCCCTGATTCATACTACAGTCATGGTAAAAACATCAATGTATTCACTCATCCATAAAAGATCTATCAGCTTCACGACAAGATCCATAATTCCGCTTAATGCGCAATATACGTCATTAATATACGCCTTTGTTATTGTAAGAGGTTAGCGACCCCTGGTGGCGAAACAATCTTGCATTATATACAGCTATGGAAAAAATTAGAGACCACTGCCAAATCAGCAGTTGCTCTGGATTTATTATTTATAATATAAATAATAAATCAAGAGCAACTTCTGATTTGGCAGTGGTCTCTTAATTTTTTTCCATAGCTGTATACCTTTTAATTGAGGGTAGAGGTCTACAAATGCATCCTTGTCAAGCTTTGTTTTAATTCTAATTTTATTATTTATTTATTTTTTTTTACAAATTAACTGGTGGACCTAATTTCACCACAACATGTTCCTGGATCAACATCTTGAACAATATTCCAATCAACCAATCAGATTTGAGGGACAAGTTTACAATTTATGTCAAGTTTAGTCTAAAAGCCAGGGTTTGGTGTTTTACATCAGTATTCACCTATCAATTCCCTCTAATTTAATTGATAAGTTGTGGGTAGGGTTAGGTTTAGGGATAGGACAACATTTTATTGATCAACTTGTGATATATCTAAATAATACACCTTTAACATTCAGTTTTGGTTTCTGTTTAGTTTTCCTGGACTTTTAGGCACACGACAGCGACATACTAAAAACGGAAAAGTTTTTCCTTTGCGTTTTTCGCATACAGGCAACAGCTTTATCAAAGCGATCTCCATTCACACGGATCTGCGAAATCAAGAAGAAAAAACGCTGTATTCTGGTGCCAGGCCAGTAGTTGGCGATGTCACTTTTAAGAAGCACTACACAGGAAAGTTGGATATGAAAAAAGAAAAATTAAGAAAACGGATATGTTTTTGAAAACATAAAGGAAAATTAACTACAAAGTATCATATAGACGAGGTTGAAAAACAAGCACAGTATTTTACGTTCGTGTAAATTATCAACTAGGCGCCTACAGACTGAACACATAACACGCATGCGCATGACATCACCGTTTTCACTAATTCAAGTTTTTGTAGTTTACATGGAAAGATAACTGTATCAATTTCAGGTCCCCAAAACACAGTTGTCCTGTAAACCCATAAAAACTGTCGCGTTTTTAATTGAATACTGTGTCGCGTAAATGGCCCTTTAGTTTGTAGAATCATTTTTACTTCCATTGCTTCTAGGCTTGTTCGTTTGTTGCTTTGGTTATTTATAGTTTCATTGATTTGATCCACCTGCTCCATGTTTAGCTCTTTAGTTACTCTGTGTATTTATAGCCCTCAGTTTGAGTAATTGTTTGTCTGTTCATGTTTACTTTTAGTTGGTAATGATTCTCCTTTGTTCAGTGGTGTAAAGTATTTGAATAAATTTAATAAGTTACTGTATATAAGTATCTTTTCGGCTACTTTGTAGTTTTACTGAACATCAAAATATTCGCAACTTTTAATCTCTGCTTGACTATATTTTTGAATAATGGTGCGTTCTATTATAGCCAACGAACCGACTCGGACCTCTGGACATGACGTCGGAGAACAAAAATGGACGCCACCCGGAGAGCTGTTGTAATGGTAGCACTGGCCGAGTATCAGGCACTTACATTAAAAAAATATTATGACTACACCTTATCAAAACGCAGCCATTTGAACTTGAAAATGTTCACTTTATTTCATGTTAATCTTCTAGCAACGCTAGCAACGTAATTGCACTCACAACAACAACCGATTTTCATACCTACAGGGGACGTAGTAATACGAGTGATTATAATCGTCATTTAAAATACCAAAGCGGTTCAAAAACAATAAAAACAATTAATACTTAAGTCACACAGGGCGCAGCCATCTTGAATTCCGAAACAGAATTCTTGCTCGGTGTCCTCACGGCTGCGACGTCCTGACTCCGAGAGGAGAAATCCGAGGAAAGGGGGCGTGTTGCTAGTCAACCAATGTCTGTAGTCCGAGTTCGGATCCAATAGTGAACGCACCATAAGTACTCATTATATTTGTGACAAGTGATGCAATAGCTAACTCGTGGGTGGTATCTAACTTTTAACAGTTTATTTCTGCTACAAAAATGACATTGTCATCTATTGCATTGGAGGTACTATATCTTGTGCGTTTTGCCCTAACCCAAACTTGTCAACAAGGCTACTTTACATGAATTAGCTGGTAGCTAACTGCGTTGTTAGCTGGTAGCTAATGCAATGGTTAATTGTTTTAGCTGGTAGTTGCTGAATCACAGGTTATGAGGTGAGGCCATGACTACTTTGTTTTTCCCTGTCTCTTAGGTGTTGAGCTCCAGTGCATCTTTGAGCCAACATTTCAGAGCGAGTAAAATACTTCAAGTAAAATGCCTAAACTATTCTAACAACACCAACATTCAAATGTTTGGGGTCAATATATTTGTTTAATATTAATCAATACTTTTCTGCCAAGGATGCATTCAATTGATCAAAAGTAGTAAAAAGTAAATGCATTTTATAATGTTTCAAAAGATTTTTATTGCAAATAAACATTCTATTCAATAAACTGGAACTGGAATGTTTCTTGAGCAGCATATTATGATTCCTGAAGGATCATGTGACACTAAAGACCAGAGTAATGATGCTGAAAATCCAGCTTTGACATCACAGGAGTAAATTGCATACATAACAGTTATTTCAAATTGTAATCTTTCACAATATTACTGTTTTTTACTGTATTTTTGATCAAATAAAAATGCAGCCTTAGTGAACATGAGACTTCTTTCAAATATATATATTTTTTAATTTTACCAAACACTGTCTTTTCAACGATAGTGTAGCTTAAGAGATGTTTGTGCTAGAGTTATTAATCAAATTGTTTTCTGAAACCATTCAATATTTCAGCCAGGCCAAAATATATTTTGAGATGGTTGCATTGATAACCTGTGTGTCAGCTCCAAAACAATACACATACATAAAGACTATAATATATAGTCTAATTTAATAAATATTTTATAAAATAAATGTTTATTTGTGTACATCATATTGAATTGTAATATATGGCATATCATCTGTCAGTCTTTCTTCTCTAGATATTGTCATTGGCCATTGAAAAACCAGTATGAGTTTAACTCTCCGACCAGATCAGTCATCTGCAATATGAGCCTACATGCACTGAGAACTAGTTTCATAACCATTACTAGAAAGTTCCCAGAGAAGACATTAATGTGGACATGTGTGCATAACTGAACTATAATCAACAGCACAGATGAAGGCCAGCACTTTCCTGAAAGCTTTTATCCAGTGGGGGTTTCATGGATTAGATTTGTGACAATCTAACATTGTGTGATATTTGAGAGCAGTTTTTCATTGAAACAGAGACCTTCCTTTCATTTGTGCTACTTCATTCAAGAGTCAGAAACACTTTTTGTAACTGCTGGGCAGCCTGTCCACCAGGGTCCCTTTTGTAGCTCTTTGGAAGCATGTTTCAGTTTTGCCATTTGTGGACAACGATGACAAGACACAAAAGCACGCTGGCCATAAATAGCGCTGAGCAGCAGAGGATTGCTCCCTGCCTGCGGATCAAATTCTCCAAAGGGAAAAGCAGCCACTGGCCTCAAGCCCAGATCTACTGCAAGACCACGCTCATAGAAACCGCTTGGCCTGTGAGAAGTAGTTAAAGGTGGCTGAGCTGTTCATTTAAACTTCATTAAATGCTTTAAGACATGCAGGCTTGGGGCTACCCCAGATCTAAGCATATGATTTTCTCCATAGTGCATTCAATGCTTTACTAGCTTAGTATACAAGAATCAGACTGCCTCAAAATAATGCAAATTTAACCGTAAATACTTACAGAAAAAAACAATAACTAGTTTAGGAAAGATTGCTTAAAGTGTATTTGAAAGTCTTTTCTTTTAGTTTGCATTTGGCCTAATGTACTTTCAATACTTCTGTATCTTTACAGCATTGAGGGATGGCATTCAATTGATAGATGGATGGATGGATGGATGGATGGATGGATGGATGGATGGATGGATGGATGGAAACGATAGAATAGTTAGAATGATTGAATAAATGGAGACAAATCGACTCTATAGACAGACAGAACAATAGAATGTTAGAATAGATAGTTGGAGATAGAATGGAGGGATGGATGGAATGATACAATAATACAGAAAAATGGTTATATAGATGGAAAGAGATGATGGATGGATGGATGGATGGATGGATGGATGGATGGATGGATGGATGGATGGATGGATGGATGGATGGATGGATGGATGGATGGATGGATGGATGGATGGATGGATGGATGGATAGACTGGATAGATGGCATAGATGGATAGATGGATAGATGGATAGATGGCAGAGATGGATAGATGGATAGATGGATAGACTGGATAGATGGATAGATGGATAGATGGATAGATGGATAGAGAGATAGATGGATAGATGGATAGATGGATAGATGGATAGATACAGAGATAGATAGATAGATAGATAGATAGATAGATACAGAGACAGATAGTATACAGAGATAAGATAGATAGATAGATAGATAGATAGATAGATAGATAGATAGATAGATAGATAGATAGATAGATAGATAGGAATGGATGGAATGACCGATAGAGGATGAATGGATGGAACGATGAACAGCAATAAGATATAACTATACTCAGATACAGTGACAGAATAATTTAGATGGAGATAGAACAAATGACAGATGAATGGATGGATGAATGGATGGATGGATGAATGGAATGAATAGATGGATGAATAGATGGATGAATGGATGGATGGATAAATAGATGGATGAATGGATGGATGGATGAATGGATGGATGGATGGATGGATGAATGGATGAATAGATGGATGAATAGATGGATGAATGGATGGATGGATGAATAGATGGATGGATGGATGAATAAATGGATGGATGGATGGATGGATGGATGAATGGATGGATGAATGGATGGATGGATGAATAGACAGAACAATGGTCTTTGCTTAAAAATTGTTACAGGTTATCTTTGACTTTGATAATTAAAAAATAGTTGATAAATATTAGGTTCAATTAGGCAATTCTGATGACTAAACACACACAGGCCAGACATATATCACAGGTCATTGAGGTGACCCTTGAAAGAAATCAGACCGTTTAATTGAGCCAAGAAATCCATCCAAGAATTCCGCCACAATATTTTATTTCAAAGTGGCACCTTCCCTGATCTCAAAAACAATGTTTCACTTCAGGCTGCATCATACATTACAGATAATTTTGTATTTTCATGTAGTGTTAAAAAACAAAACAAAACAAAAAAAACATTCCAAGCATCTCGGCCTTTCGCGTCTCTGTGGTGCATTTGAACCAACAGTTCAAACCCCATCTGTTTATGTCCATATGCGTAACAGGAACGAAAACTGTGGTAACTTCAACTCCGGGTTGACAGACAGAAATTCCAGACAGAAAGTCCTCCTTCAACTGGTAGTGTAAAATAAAAAGTGCTTTGTTTATCTGCATAAACTTGACCAGATTAGGTAGATAAATAGCTTCAGGCTTGTAAAGTGCTCGTCACTGGTTAATGCATTGCTGTGAGGCATTAACGTACAGCAATCTCATATAGTTCTCTGACAGCATAATAGATTATCTCTGAAGATACATGATAAAGATATCAACTGAGTGTAATATATGTGAACATCCGAGCTTTCTACTGTCATTTGGCAAAACACGTAGAGGGAGACAGAACGTTCTTTGGGGACATACAAAAACTAATATGAACTGCAAAATTAAGCTGGCATTCAGCTGATAGAGTTTTTTTTTTTGCATATGTTAATGATATCTCCTTAATGTGAAAAAAAAGAAAAGGGAATAAAGACAAACTAGGACTATTCCTTCAGGATCAAATGATAGAGACAGCTGCTAAGATGAAAGCGTGTGGAATCCAGATGGCACATGGCGGATGCGTTTACAACGGTCTCCCCTCCAGCGATACGACCACACTTCCTCCCAATTTCTCCGCCAGGGTGGAACGGTCCTGAATGTCGTCTAAACCATTAACCTGCCATTCGTGTTTGATACCTGAAAAAAGAGGCACGATCTGCATAAGATTTCCAAATAAGTATGTATTAAAGGAGTAGTTCACTTTTAAAAAAACTTTTGCTGATAATTTACTCACCCCATGTTATCCAAGATGTCCATGTCATTCTTTCTTCAGTCGAAAGAAATTAAGGTTTTTGATTAAAACGTTCCAGGATTTTTCTCCATATAATGGACTTCAATGGGAACCAAACGATTCAAAGTCCAAAAGACAGTTTCAGTGCAAACTGCAAACAGTTCAAAGGGCTTTAAATGATTCCAGACGATGAATAAGGGTATTATCGTGACTCTCCTGTTTTAACTCGTTTATTAAAATGAACAAATCTTTTTTCGTGTCATTTGGTTCATTCAACGAATGAAATGAACGAATTGACTCTGGAAGATTCGTTCATTTTGATGAACGAGTTTGAACAGGAGAGTCACGACTGTGCATCACAGAACAGAGCAAGGCGACCATTTGAGCTTATAAAACTTAAACGTTATTTTTTTAATGAGCGATCGTTTCGCTGATAAGACCCTTATTCATCGTCTGGAATTGTTTAAAGCCCTTTGAAGCTGCACTGAAACTCTCATTTGGACCTTGAACCGTTTGGTTCCCAATGAAGTCCATTATATGGAGAAAAATCCTGGAATGTCTTCATCAAAAACCTTAATTTCTTTTCGACTGAAGAAAGAAAGACATGGACATCTTGGATGACATGGGCGAGAGTAAATTATCAGCAAAAGTTTTTTTGAAAGTGAACTCCTTTAATAAAAACATTTTCGTTTTAGAAATGACTGGTGTTTTTATTTGAATATTAACTTCTGTGAACTTTGTGATTCTTAATAATTTTTCATCAAAATGCAATTACTTGCATAACATGTTTGAGCCAGTGTTGTTTTGTCCAGCTGCTCGGGATTCTCCAGCGCTGTTGCTCAGTGTTTGTAGTTTTCGAAATCAAGCTACAAGTGACTTACTTCTTAGTCTATGTGCAGTAAACTGGGAAAGAAAGTCATGGCTAAAGGATGTAAAATAAAAATAATAATAATAAAAAAAAGATTTAGGCATTAGTTTAGTTAAAGGTATATATATATTGGGGCTGTGCAAAAGTTAATTGCATTAATCACATCCAAAATAAAAGTCTGTGCTTACATAATATATTTGTGTGTGCTGTATATAATTATTTTGTATATATAAATACACACACATGCATGTATATATTTAAGAAAATGTGTTATTTATATATAAAATATTTGTATTTATATAATATAGATTATGTATTAATATATACAGAATTTAAGCGCAAATAATTCTTAAATATATACATGCATGCATAGGTATTTATATATACAAAATAATTATATATACAGCACACAAATATATTATGTAAGCACAGACTTTTATTTTGGATGCGATTAATCGCAATTAACTTTTGCACAACCTGTAATATATATATAAACTCACCGGCCACTTTATTAGGTACACCTGTCCAACTGCTCGTCAACACTTCATTTCTAAGCAGCCGATTACATGGCGGCAACTCAAGTGCATTTAGGCATGTAGACATGGTCAAGAGCAATCTCCTGCAGTTCAAAACCGTAGCATCAGTATGGGGAAGAAAGGTGATTTGAGTGACTTTGAACGTGGCATGATTGTTGGTGCCAGAAGGGCTGGTCTGAGTATTTCAGAAACTGCTAATCTACTGGGATTTTCACGCACAACCATCTCTAGGGTTTACAGAGAATGGTCCGAAAAGAAAAAACATCCAGTGAGCGGCAGTTCTGTGGGCGGAAATGCCTTGTTGATGCCAGAGGTCAGAGGAGAATGGCCAGACTGGTTCGAGCTGATAGAAGGGCAACAGTGACTCAAATAACCACCCGTTACAACCAAGGTGGGCAGAAGAGCATCTCTGAACGCACAGTACGTCGAACTTTGAGGCAGATGGGCTACAGCAGCAGAAGACCACACCGGGTGCCACTCCTTTCAGCTAAGAACAGGAAACTGAGGCTACAATTTGCACAAGCTCATCGAAATTGGACAATAGAAGATTGGAAAGACGTTGCCTGGTCTGATGAGTCTCGATTTCTGCTGCGACATTCCGGATGGTAGGGTCAGAATTTGGCGTCTACAACATGAAAGCATGGATCCATCCTGCCTTGTATCAACGGTTCAGGCTGGTGGTGGTGGTGTCATGGTGTGGGGAATATTTTCTTGGCACTCTTTGGGCCCCTTGGTACCAATTGAGCATCGTTGCAACGCCACAGCCTACCTGAGTATTGTTGCTGACCATGTCCATCCCTTTATGACCACAATGTACCCAACTTCTGATGGCTACTTTCAGCAGGATAATGCGCCATGTCATAAAGCTGGAATCATCTCAGACTGGTTTCTTGAACATGACAATGAGTTCGCTGTACTCAAATGGCCTCCACAGTCACCAGATCTCAATCCAATAGAGCATCTTTGGGATGTGGTGGAACGGGAGATTCGCATCATGGATGTGCAGCCGACAAATCTGCGGCAACTGTGTGATGCCATCATGTCAATATGGACCAAACTCCCTGAGGAATGCTTCCAGCACCTTGTTGAATCTATGCCACGAAGAATTGAGGCAGTTCTGAAGGCAAAAGGGGTCCAACCCGTTACTAGCATGGGGTACCTATAAAGTGGCCGGTGAGTGTATATATATATATATATATATATATATATATATATATATATATATGATATACAGCAGAATTTGTTTAATAGTAGTGATAATATTTCAGTGATATAAACCAACTAAACAATGGCTGCGTTCAAAATCTCATACTGATTTTGGTACTTATTTTAAACAAGTAATTATACATTCACAAAGTATGTTCTAGTATTTCATTATCATGAGACCTACCAGCCATTCACAAATCCTCTCCAGTGGCCTCATGGGATAGTAAAGTGCCCATCTCATGCACACTTCAGAATCCCTCCGGCAGGAAGTAGGGTACATTTTAACTACATTCTATTACTATTCTAACTTTTTTTTATGATTGCAGTGAATTCAGACATACTTTATTTGTCACATACTGTTTTTCGTCTTTCTATATAGAAGTGAAGTATGCGGATGCAGCCAATGGTCGCTTGCAAGAAGCCAAGTATGCGTTTTCAGATGCAGTCATTTTACACTGTCTTTGTTCCAATAGTAATTACTATAAATTGAGCATAATTACATGCAACTAACTCTAAACCACACCCTAACCATAATCTTAACCCTGAGCCTATAGTAATTACAAGTAGTTAATTATCATTACTACTCAGTACTTAAATGTATAATTACACTGTAACACTTGACACCTTAAAATAAAGTGTAACCAAATAATCTGCTAATGACTATTGGAGATATAGATATTCAAACATCTGAATAACTAGGTTGCTGAAGCACAGTCAACTTGTTCTTGAGTGGTCACAGACTGGATTTGACTGTATTTCAGCCCATAGAAACAGACATTAATGAGGCATCTATGTGTGTGTGTATATATATATATTGCGCATTTCATGGAAGACTGTATTGCCAATAAGCATGCAGAACTCAGGATCTGTTTTGTAAAGATGTATTATTAGTGAATATGACCGTACTCACCTGTAAACTTCTTCTTAATGGCATCTTTTGAGCTAGCATATATCATCTTGCTTTTTAATGGCGCACCTTCAGGGGCCCTAAAGTCAAAATAACAATGTTCAATATGCGTGCAAACAAAAAATAGAAATTAATTTACTTAGTGTAAGAACTTTTAACAAAGTATTGCAGAGTTCTTTAGAAACAAACAGCAAGTTTGATATTTTTAACAGAAGTAAATTACTGACTAAAATACAATTAATAAATTAAAAGTATAAAATGACTGTCAATCAATGTTGGATGGTCTGTTTTACTTAAGTGTATCACATTTTTTCAATTAGATTCACATATAAAAATTACATAAAATAACCTATCGCAGTTCGCTTGTTGATCATGCATAGAATAAGAGACACAAAAAAAAACCAAAAAAAACAGTGCTTTTCCAAAGATATAAATTTAATAAAATCTAAATTCTAAAATGTTCCAAAAAATTCAAAATGAACTAAATTAAAAAATGTGTGAATATATTAGGGCTGTCCAAATGATTAATCGCTGATTAATCGCATCCAAAATAAAAGTTTGTGTTTACATAATATATGTGGGTGCACTGTGTATAATTATTTTAAGTATATAAATACAAACATGCTTGTATATATTTAAGAAATATTTTCATGTATATACTGTGTATAGATTATATATAATCTATATCAATATTTTATATATATTTTTTTTTTCTTAAATATACATGCATGTGTGTGTGTATATATATATATATATATATATATATACAAAATAATTATACACAGTGCACTCACATATATTATGTAAACACAAACTTTTATTTTGGAATGCGATTAATCGCGATTAATCGTTTGACAGCCCTAGAATAAATAGATAAATGCATAAATATATACAAAATAATTTTTCTAAAACGATAGCAACCTTTCCGGACAGACTACGTACCAAAATATAAATACCAAGTCTTCTTTCTTAGACTCTTTGGTTTCGTAAGTGGCATCATATAAGCCGTATCTGCAGTCATTAAGAGGCAGGAGCTTGACGAAGCAGGCGCAGGGTCGTCGACAAATTCTCCAATGTCTCCCACTAAGATCTGCTTGCCCTCCTCTACGACGATCTTCTTCTTGTCGTCGCTGAGGCAGAACAGCACTGCCTTTTTGCGCTTTCTTCACCTCGTCTGAGCCCCGAGGACTTCCGCACTTTCATGTCATTGAAGACTTTGAGCACTTCATCATTGACTGTGACACCAGAGGCCTGTGATGAGGATGAGACTGGGGTGAATACACAGTTGATTGAGAGAAAACAGCAATAATACAGAGTCTGTAGATCCATACTTGGATGTAAAAAGCAGAATCGCCAGCATCACAATGCATATCCATAGTAAAAAATAACTACGGGGCAATATTAGAAGTAACAAGGCGTCAGATTTGGCATTGACTGATCCAGTGCTGCTCACAAACCCTGACTCACGAGTCATGTACGTGCTGCGCATAGCCAGCGGGTCTGTCACCACAGTTCAAATCTCTCACTCCCGTTCCAAAATGGACTGGGAGGCCAAGTCATAGTGGGGTGCCTGGGCCACGATACAACTACTGAGAGCTCCTCCTGGGACTTTTTAAAGACATTTGGATTCATGATCAATGATACTTCACCCTCAAAACAAACGGGGCCCTCGGAAGGTCTGAAACTTTTCTCTCTACACTACCCACATCATGCCATTTTAAGATTTATTCCTTAAAACGTACTGGTAACTAACTTTATTTTTATCTGCAAGCAACTATTTTTATACTGACTTATCTAGTTTTACTGGTAATTATTGAATATAGTACTGTTATTAGATATTGTTAGAGGACTATTAAAGATTTTAAAACAAGATATTCGTACATGCAATGCTTGATTACTATATATATAAATAATTATGAGAACTAAAGATACTTGTACCAATTCTCCAGTTACTGTTAACTATTCTAATCGCACTGCAATGAAAAAAGGTTATCTCAGTATTTCTTGTTTTTTTAAATATGTAAAACATTCTTAAATCAACACATGCAAAATAACGTAAGATGTTGTTAAGTCTTGTTTTCTGAAACAATTACCACAATTATGTGAGTATTTATTTTTTTAAATAAGTAAAAAAATCAGGTAGTGGGGTCACATGGGAAACTAGATATTTTTTCAAAACACTTCATTATGATACTAAACATATAGTCTTGTTTCTCAAGCAAATGTATCTTGATTAAAGAATGTTTAGATATTTTACCGGTAAAACATAGCATCATTTGCTAGTTATGGCCATTTTTTAAGCAGTTAAGTGCTATGGAGTTGTGTCAATGAGTCAGTCAGATATCAAGTAGCGCCTTACTTAGCTCCTACTCCATATTTACCAGTATTTTTTTAATGTATCGATTTAATATTTAATAAATATAATACAAGTATCTCTAACGACTTAGTTCCGCATGCGCAGAGACGTGCTCTGACTGAGCAGCTGGTGTAGACGTCCGACTCTCTCTCTCTCTCTCTCCTCTCTCTCTCTCTCACACACACACACACACACACACTATGGCCACTAAATCCCATTGAATCATAAGTAAGTAGCCTAATTCAATTGTAAGGAAACATAATAGTCGTCTCACGGCATGAAACAGCTCATTCAGAATTGGTTATACGAGTTTGTGTCCATCAGTATAGTCCCGGTCATTGTATTCTCTTCCGTCCGTGAGTAAAAGTTGGAGAGGCATGCGCCGAGTGATTAAAGCACTGGCTAAAATTAGCTTAAAATGGCTGCCTCTGGCTATAGGCCTGACATATAGATTTATAGCTAATTAAAATCGATTTCAGAAATCAGAAAATAATCTTTGAGGCGAATAAAGCATTATATTTTTCAGCCGGAGCGCATGCAATCACGGATCCGCTGGAGCGCCACAGCGCCGCAATACAGATCCTGCCAGAGATGAAAACGTGCCAGTCGCTGGTCAAAAGTTTGACAGAAAGAGTTTCAAAATAACATTATAAAGTCTGTTATGAATTAAGAATTGACTACGAGTGAGGAAAATAAAATCCTGTCCTTACCATGCTGTCCGACGCGATGAATCAATGAACGATTATTTTCTTGGTACTTCTATCTGTGAATGTGAACAGCCGAGACAGTGTCAGTGTGAGTGTGTGTGAAAGAGAGAGAGAGAGAGAGAGCGACACACATCACTGCACAGCCGCAGTGAAGGACTGCTCGAGCATATGCACTGTCATTCACTGTCTTTGGGACAGTTGGCAAGAGATGTCATAAATGTGAATTACAGCAGTCACTTAAATATAGCCTAATCAAAATATAATGCAAATTGTTTTAACTTTTAAATCACGAACGTTACACAATATAAGTTTTACTCTACACTAGAGGAAAATCTATCAGATGACATTATAGACCAGAATAACTACTGTAAAAATTAATATGCTTAAAAAATGTGGCAACAGATTACAAGCAATATTATTAATTAAATGTAACAAATTAGAATGGAGTAATGAATTAATCAAATTAATTCCTTAAAAGTTAACCATTTAAAATGAGTAAAACTCACAACCCAAAAAACATACATTTAAGTCACCATTATGGTGATCAGTGTTTGTTTTATTTTTATTATTTTTAAATTACAGTTTTCTCCTTCAGTGATTCTGTGTGTTAACATCAAGTGTCTTCAATGTTGACAATATAAAATAAAGAGTTCTTAATTAATTTTTGACGTCTGTCTGTTATTTTTTTGGTGTACACTTTACTAATTTTAAATGGTTAACTTTTAAGGAATAATTTGATTAAATATTACTCAATTCTAATTTGTTAAATTTAATTAATACTATTGCTTGTAATCTGTAGCCACAATTCTATTGATTAGATAAAGCATATTGATTTTTACAGTGTAGAATTCACTAGATCTTTTCATTTACAACCAGGTTTTCAGAGACTGCAAACAAGTTGGAGGCTAACTGATGGTCTGTTGGAACAAAAAACAAAAAAAGAAATAACCTAAAGCAAAGTAAAAGTTATACTGGACAATCTTCATTAAAAAAGTGCACCTAACAGAGGCTTCTGCTGAACAGAAATGTGCACAACTTTGTTCAAAAATTTAAATAAGCGGTCAAGCCAAATATTAACAAAATTTATTTTACATACAAAAAAAAAAAAAGAATTACAAAGCAGGAAATATGAATCTTAAGAACCATGAGGGGAAAACTGATTCATCAAGCTTTCTGAGGGAGAAAAAAATAAAACAAAAACTATAACAATCTTATAAATAAAGCAAGCAAATTATACCCAAATCTAAATAAATAACCAAAAACTGAGAAGGAAAACAACAAAAAGGGATGGTCTGGTTCCTACGTAGTGTTTATGCAAGCTATAGGAACCACACAGAAATATCGGAGTTTATCTTTACAACTATTGAGCTACAAAACAGAAATTCTATTTTTTCCTTCTGACTTAATTTAGTCACAACAGAGACTCGGTCTGTAAAAAGCTATACAAAATAGTAGTCTACAAATGCAGTTGATGTACAAAAAAACCAAAATGCACCATTTTGAAATTACAGACAAAAATACACAAAGCATTTTGTCCTGAGTTAATGTGAACGCAAAAAACTTCTCAGAAAATATTTTTTTCTTCACAGCAGTTTCTCCATAGGATTAAAGGCCGATTTACACTCCTGTCACTAGCTGTGAAGAAAAATGCCGCTTGAGATCCTTCAGCATGCCTTTTTGTTTGCACACTGCACTTTAGCAAATACATTTTCTTGTGTACGAGGGTTGGCTAGAATTTTTATTGAGTCAAACTATCCTGGAATGTTTATGAACATTCCACAAAACTACATAATTAGACAGCGAATTATTTACGGATTTTCAATCTTTGCCAGTTGGTGTGTTTGTGTGGAAGACGGGGTTGTGTTTACATCCGTGGCCGTTTCTCTGGAGGGGTCATGCGGTCAGCCAGGCCGAGTCTCCGAAGCTCAGAATGGAAGAAGGCCTGGAGCCGCTGACCGGCTTTTGCTTCATTGGTGGTACGTGGGTTGTACTCCAGACAATTGGAAAACATGAGCTCCACATCCTCTATATATTCAGCTGTAAGATTGAGAAAACAATTAGAAAATGCATTCACGTCACTTTCCCGCCGGAACAACCCCCTCAGCTTGACTGAGTGGCAAAAGATCTGCTGCGTGACTGGATTTAATAGGGGAAACTGCGAAAATGCGACTAAAACTAACAATTTTATCAATTTAAACTAAATGTTGGACTCAATATAGTGTTCCTTACAACTTACTAAAGATCCAGTAATACATGGATATTGACATGCAGCCAGGAATCGTGTTGCCTGAACATTTATGTTTGCCAGATTTCGACGGGAAATAAAAGCAATATAGATCTAAACATAAAGCAAATTTGCCTGTGAACGCTTTATATAAATACAATATAGGTAGGTCTAAATCCGGGTGATCACTTAAATCAGTGTTATATATAGCCTATATATATATACACTCACCGGCCACTTTATTAGGTACACCTGTCCAACTGCTCGTTAACACTTAATTTCTAAGCAGCCAATCACATGGCGGCAACTCAGTGCATTTAGGCATGTAGACATGGTCAAGACAATCTCCTGCAGTTCAAACCGAGCATCAGTATGGGGAAGAAAGGTGATTTGAGTGACTTTGAACGGTGGCATGATTGTTGGTGCCAGAAGGGCTGGTCTGAGTATTTCAGAAACTGCTAATCTACTGGGATTTTCATGCACAAACCATCTCAGGGTTTACAGAGAATGGTCCGAAAAAGAAAACATCCAGTGAGCGGCAGTTCTGTGGGCGGAAACACCTTGTTGATGCCAGAGGTCAGAGGAAGAATGGCCAGACTGGTTCGAGCTGATAGAAAGGCAACAGTGACTCAAATAACCACCCGTTACAACCAAGGTGGGCAGAAGAGCATCTCTAAAGCGCACAGTACGTCGAACTTTGAGGCAGATGGGCTACAGCAGCAGAAGACCACACCGGGTGCCACTCCTTTCAGCTAAGAACAGGAAACTGAGGCTACAATTTGCACAAGCTCATCGAAATTGGACAATAGAAGATTGGAAAAACGTTGCCCTGGTCTGATGAGTCTCGATTTCTGCTGCGACATTCGGATGGTAGGGTCAGAATTTGGCGTCTACAACATGAAAGCATGGATCCATCCTGCCTTGTATCAACGGTTCAGGCTGGTGGTGGTGGTGTCATGGTGTGGGAATATTTTCTTGGCACTCTTTGGGCCCCTTGGTACCAATTGAGCATCGTTGCAACGCCACAGCCTACCTGAGTATTGTTGCTGACCATGTCCATCCCTTTATGACCACAATGTACCCAACTTCTGATGGCTACTTTCAGCAGGATAATGCGCCATGTCATAAAGCTGGAATCATCTCAGACTGGTTTCTTGAACATGACAATGAGTTCGCTGTACTCAAATGGCCTCCACAGTCACCAGATCTCAATCCAGATAGAGCATCTTCTGGGATGTGGTGGAACGGGAAGATCCGCATCATGGATGTGCAGCCGACAAATCTGCGGCAACTGTGTGATGCCATCATGTCAATATGGACCAAACTCCCTGAGGAATGCTTCCAGCACCTTGTTGAATCTATGCCACGAAGAATTGAGGCAGTTCTGAAGGCAAAAGGGGGTCCAACCCGTTACTAGCACGGGTACCTGAATAAAGTGGCCAGTGAGTGTATATATATATCATCATATCGTCCAGCCTAAAACTTTAGGTTTTTTTTTGTTAGTGCATAAAAATCCAATAATGCAGAATATGCATTAAATATATAATTGATGAGTTGCTAATATATATAACAATACAAAATATATGGGTATGGTTTTACAGCTAAATTCAGCATATTTAGGGCCCTATAATTTCTGTGACCACGAAATAAAAAGCACACTCTTTTTACAACTAAAATAACAGTAAAGGGTAAAAAAAATGAATTCCCGAAAAATGAAAACAGAAAAAACGGAATTTGCAAAAATTAAAACGGAAAAAACGGAATTTGGGAAAAAATAAAATGTAATTTGGGAAAAAATAAAGCGGATTTCTATAGGGCCCTACATATTGACAAAATGAAGTCCAGTTGTTTCTGTGAATTGCAGTGATCCAATTGCTCCTCTTCTATCGCAGTCTGTAAAAATATACCTCTGATTTTTTTGTCAAATCTAGTTGTACAGTCAATCGCAAATGCTCTTTCCCACTTTATATGTGTTTGTTTTTTCGCAGCATTGCACGCTGAAAACAAATACAGCCGCTCAGTCTTTTGGCCACTCACTCTGAGTAACTGCAGCACTCCGGCGACGGTAACGTCACGTCACGTGCATACCCTCTATTTCTGTTGTCAATACGTGTACATGCCCCAACACAAGAACATGGAACCAACCATGAAACAGGCAATTACGATTTAATTTGGTTTCGAAGTATCTTAAACAGGATTCATACAATTCGCATAAAAAAATAAAAATGTATTTTAAGTGGGTTTTAAACTAGGGAATTTGACCCAATAGTTAAAAATTGCCCCTTAGACAACTAGCCTGAATCTACCAAATTGATATCAATATTCCTTCCACAAAAAAAAAAAAAAGTTTACTTACAAACAGTTTGGTATTCACAGTTGTTGACCTTTTCCCTGATTGTGCTCAAGGCGATGGGTTTTTTGATTATGTCGTAGTAATCGGGCACCTAAAAAATATGTGCAATAAAAGTAGTCATTAAATATATGAAAATAATGTCTCAATCTGGGCTAGGTAGATGTAATGCAGAACAATTGCATAGATTATTTAAGAGTCCCGCTGGTCATAAATCAACCAAGAATGCGGGTTTTATGACCCTGTTACAGAGGGGTAAGTGTGATTGGCTCACTACCTGAGTCCTGGTCACCAGTTTCTTGAAGGGCCAGCTGTCCTCATGTCTAACCAGGTCCACAGTGAGTAGCTCACAGGCTGACAACTCATGGACACCTAGGTTTCTTCCTGAGCTTCGACGGTTGGAAGAAGTGGTGGTAGGAGCCAAGATTATCTTGGTTTTTGGGGAGACCTCTGCTGGACAAACACCTTCAAACCACAATACATGAGATGTAAACAAGTCTTCGATGAAGCAACTCTTAAAGGGGTCATATTATGCTTTTTTACATGTTTAACTTTCTTTAGTGCAGTAGCTCTAAAACTTGGGGGCACAGCAAGGATAAGTCATAGTGTATAGTAAGCAGATTATGCAAAAGTATTATTAACATTATGCAAGACCCCACTGTGAAATGATCCCACTTATTATGCATCTACTTGCCACTCAAGTAAATAATTGAACACCAAACATTTATTAGATTTTTTTTTACCTCATTGAACCCACTTGAGCAGTCTGTTCTCAGTTATAGCGATTGTTGTCATGTAATAACAGACGACTGAGATGAACGCGAATCAAAGAGGTAACGCTTCCTTTTATAGTTCAGTTACCCATGTAAATACTATGTACTTATTTTAGTAACTACAATTACTGGGTAATAACTCAGTACCAACCCTGAACCTACCCCTGTTCCATGTACTTACCTTATATTAGACAGTACTTTCTAGGTAAGTACACTGTAAGTACTGTACTGTAAAAGGAAGTGTTGCCATCAAAGATTCGTAATTGTATGACAGTCTACTCTAGTGTTGTCAAAAATATTGATATTTCAATAAATATTGATACTTAAATATCTGAACGGTACCAGTCTTAATCTCACGCCTAGTCACGATATTCCTCATTTAAATTATTCATACCTAACTAACCAGAGTTTCTGACAGTAAGGGAAGAGTCACAACAATGTAAACATGTAGGTGTCTACATTAATTCAAAGGTAAAGTATGTAATTATTTCAAAGCTATTTTCTCTAAACGGTTCAGCTTAATGTATATAAAAAATGGTATTTTTTTCTATTTCATCCCTTTCTTTCATTCTCTATTCTAATTTGATGTAATGAACTAAGATTATTATTCTTTTTGAGCAAAATCACTCCTTACCAGTACTGGGTCTCTTCCTGGAGTCTGTATTCTCTGCAGCAGGACTGGACTGGTTGCTGGATTTGGCTGCTGTGCCATTAGTGGCGAGCACCTCTAGACTAAGACGAGCACTGGAGCGGCTTCCTGCCCGGGGTGGGGGTTTGCCATTGGACACCGGGATGGATTTCTTCCCTGAGTTTTTGGAGCCACCTTTATTAGCAGACTGGCTCTGTTTGGGTGTGCTGTGCTGCGAGCGAGGCGTGGAATGACCCGATTCAGCTTGTTTTGATTTGGTGTTCAAGCGACCTCCTTTATTGCTCTGGAGAGGAAGTTTGATGGCATTCTTTTTGGACACTCTGTTAAATAAATGAAAAAAACAAATAAATAAAATGAAAACAACTATCTACTAAATTTACTATGTCAAGAAGACAAAAAAAAAAAAAGCCCACTAACTCTTCCTCCTCTGACTCTTCCTCTGACTCTTCTTCCTCTTCTGATTCTGCCTCCTCTTGTTCAGACGACTCCTCGTCCTCCATTTCTTCTTCTGAGTCAATGGAGGAGCGCTGACGGGAATTTATTCTATGAGAGCGCTGTTTGGGATGGCACTCAGGGCAGAACCAGTCTTCAGAAGGAACAGCCTTTAGAACAAAGGAATATCAAAACTATTCAGAACTCGCTAGTTTAAAAGATACACAAAATTATAAATAGATTTTTGATATGTATCTGTATTTTGTCCTTGGCTGCATGTGTTTATGTATACACACACACACACACACCTTTTAACTATATGGCAAGTTAGTGTTTGACAAAGAACTGTAAAAATGGTGTCACCTAAATCAAGCCTTCCAAAAACTATCTCTCTCACCTTCAGTTTTGGCCGAACACAGAAGATGTGATAGCCTCTCTCACAGCCGTCACATAGAAGCATATTCTCAGCGTCTCCTTTCCTACGGCACACCTTACAGCGGGCATTGAGGATGGATTTGGCCCAGACAACGCTGCGTTCAAGTGTAGAGAGATGCAGGAAAACCTGTGACAGGCTGGAGCAGGCCAACAGAGACTCCCGCCAGCGTTCTTGCACAGTCTTTACCTGCCGCCCACTTTCACTGCCATCTGTTGAGAGCACACAGATGAAAATGGGTTAAGTACTGATCATTTCAACCAATAGGCACAATAAGCACATTAAAGGAGAACTCCGCGAACAATGAACCTTTGGTCCAGGGCTCCAGACTAACTTTTCCACTGGTTGCACTGGTGCTACCAACTTTCTCAGTTGGTCGCACCAGCGTTTGATTTGGTCGCACTTTTTTTTTTTTTTTTACTACATGCCATGGGATTAATCAATGCATGCTGAGTAGTTTTAATGGACCAAAGCTAGCAAAGGCATTATACCTGTAATATATTAATTATCATTGCCAAATTTCAGGATTTTCATGGATTTTGGACAGTAATTTTAATCTGTAATTTTAAGCATTTTACATTTCAATTATATATAATCTATCTATTTACATTTGAACATCTATCTATCTATCCATCATTTCTATCAGCATCATCTTTCTATCTTTTAAAAATCATTAAACATTCAAATGAGAGATAGGTTGCATTTTAAAAAGATTAGAGCATTATAATAAGCTAATACAGATTTTTCGGCATCAAAGTTTATAGTTGTAACAAAAATCAGAACTCACACTCCTCCTTACCTTCTGCATTTTATAATCATTTCTTTTTCCTCAGTTGAGCGATTACTCTTATCTAACTGCTGAAAAACGTCGGAAGGGGCACGCTGTTTCGATGAGACATTTTCATTTTTATATGCCTTAATTCTTGAATTTCACCCTCATGTGCAATGCGCGTGACGTCTGCGCTCGTCGATAAATAAACTGCACGTGTCTTGCGGAAGAACACTGTAGCCGGAGCTACTTCTCTCCATTAATGTCTATGGCGAGTCACGCAGGCACTGGGCAACTCCGCATCCGAATCGACCTCAATAAAATAGTCCGAATATAAACACTTATTATAGGCGTACCGTAGTGATTCAGGATAAGTCAAAAACACGGTTTGGAAAATGGATTCATGATGTAGCCTACTCGTTCATTTTGAACATAAGTTACAGACTGCAGCAGCTGATATAACGGCGTTTTGTTGCGCGAGCGTCCACTCGCACATATGCGACCACATACAATTTTAACTCGCACATTCTCAAAAAACGCAGTCTGGAACCCTGCTTTGGTCTAATAAAACATCGGTACCTAGTCAATCGTTCTCTGAGATTTGTTTTCATGATAATCAAATGTAATCAAATGTAAAGAGTTTTATCTCTAAAAACCTTTAAGCATATAATGCTAGTAATGGGGGCATTGACTAGGTAAAAAGAAATCGCTAGTTAATACCACTAACAAGGCTTAAAATAGCCCCACACTAACGCAGACTATTTTCTAAGATGGCTCCTGTCTGTATACACAAAGTGAACTGTTTTTATAAAGTATATTGTTAGTGGTATAAACTAGCGATTTCTTTTTACTTAGTTAATGCCCCCATTTCTAGCATTATACGCTAAACAGTTTTTCGAGATAAAACATTTGATTATCATGAAAACAAATCTCAGAGAACGATTGACTAGGTACTAGGGGTGTAACAATTTTCGTACCGAACCGAAAAACCGCGATACCGAACTCACGATTCGAATCGCGATACTGTCATTGCGTACCGAACAAGCCCCGCCCCCTGCTACCCCGGCCCCGCCCAGCCCGGCTCAATGGACCTCATGTCTTATGTGGACAGTACACAACGAATTCAGTTTTGTAGCCAAACCACCATTAACACCAAATAACAAGCTTCGTGTTTTGTTACTTTCGATAATAAGCAAGGTGTAATCTTTCAGATTCTGTCTATTTGATCACGAAATTCAAACAATAATTACGATTTGGCGCTCTATGACGTGGCGTGACAGATCGCTCTAGGCATACTAGGCTCGTCATCTCAAGCGAGGCACGCGAGTAAACGCGACTCATCTCTTCCTCAGTTACAGAAAGGACACCTGAAGGTATGTTGAAAGATACAGTATACTTACTGAAAGGCATCATAACTCGTGTAATCACTCAATCAGTGTTTCAGCCGCGGAAAGACGTCAATAAACAGCATAGCTTGTCACTAGCATTATTTACCTCAGCAGGCAAGTGATTCAGTGTCCATAATTTCCTATAAATGAACTCTTGCACTAAATAAATGCACTATGTTAGCCTGTATATTATATTTTACTTAACCTGTTAATGATATCTTGATTATTTAATGTATGTTTTAAATATCTTTCTAAAATGACAACTGTGTAAATTGTGTAAAAACACAAGTTAATGTAAAAACTGCTTTATGTTCAGTTGTTTTCATACAATGTGTTGTGTGTTGATTATTATATCTAAAAAATTAATAGCATCTGAATTTTTGTGTATCGTTACACCCCTACTAGGTACCGATGTTTTATTAGACCAAAGGTTCATTGTTTGCGGAGTTCTCCTTTAAGCAAAGAACTGATGTGCTTGTCAACACAAATGATTGTTCAAGTAAAAAAAAAAAAAAAATCCTGATAGTTTTAAAGTGTTGCGTCAATTTCTAGAGTGGCTAATAAGGGTCCGCAGTCATTATGGAGTACGAGAGCAGCCTCTAGAGGCGAAATCACTAAGTTTGTTTTGACACTGGCATAGAGCGGGACACTTCAGATAATGATTTAAAACAGACAATGAAACTTTTTGCATTTGCGACTAAAAATTTGTGTGTGACCATGAACAAGATATTTTAGGCACACTTGTATGACTGACCCAATCGAAGCTAAAAGACTACAACTCCCAAATGCCCTTACATGTACGTTACATATCAACAGTGATGTTTAGCACTGCAATTGGTTGCTTTTAATGCCAGTCACCCAAGCGGTGCGAAAAGTTGAGATGACTGTGGCATTGAAATTGTCTTGTGTTAGGATGAAAAGCATCACATTTTACTTTAAAAGTTCTGTCTCAAATGAGACTCAACATTTACTAAAAACTTGTAGTTATTGCGGTCAGTTAAACGCATTATTAACGGTGTTAATGCAAACCCATTTTATTGGCGTACATTTTTTTAATCACAAGATTAACATTCATTTAGACCTAGCAAACTTTGTAGTTTTTTTACGTTAGAAAAACTACAACACTGACATCTCAGATCTAGCTGGACTGGAAACAAAACAACAGGCACACCACACACACTTGTTTGGGCTTGCGAGCTGGCCAAAAAAGTAGTAGGCTAACGTTATGTTTTAATGGATGGTGAGCGTGAGACACCGAAATGGGTGCCAATAAGATTCTGAATGGAAAGTTTACTTTTATAAAGTTCTGATTGTGGTTCCATTGACAGACCAAAGTGATGTGTGTTTTGTAGTTGTGAACTGAGCTATCGTCACAGCACGTCCAGTCTGAAATACCACTTGATAGCCAAGCACACATCTGATGCGAAGCCAGGCGACAATGGCTGTTACATGAGCACTTTGTCACCCTGTTTTAATCCCTTAGAAAGAGCCTACAGATAGAAGGGCAACAGTGACTCAAATAACCACCCGTTACAACCAAGGTGGGCAGAAGAGCATCTCTGAACGCACAGTACGTCGAACTTTGAGGCAGATGGGCTACAGCAGCAGAAGACCACACCGGGTGCCACTCCTTCAGCTAAGAACAGGAAACTGAGGCTACAATTTGCACAAGCTCATCGAAATTGGACAATAGAAGATTGGAAAAACGTTGCCTGGTCTAATGAGTCTCGATTTCTGCTGCGACATTCGGATGGTAGGGTCAGAATTTGGCGTCTACAACATGAAAGCATGGATCCATCCTGCCTTGTATCAACGGTTCAGGCTGGTGGTGGTGGTGTCATGGTGTGGGGAATATTTTCTTGGCACTCTTTGGGCCCCTTGGTACCAATTGAGCATCGTCCAACGCCACAGCCTACCTGAGTATTGTTGCTGACCATGTCCATCCCTTTATGACCACAATGTACCCAACTTCTGATGGCTACTTTCAGCAGGATAATGCGCCATGTCATAAAGCTGGAATCATCTCAGACTGGTTTCTTGAACATGACAATGAATTCGCTGTACTCAAATGGCCTCCACAGTCACCAGATCTCAATCCAATAGAGCATCTTTGGGATGTGGTGGAACGGGAGATTCGCATCATGGATGTGCAGCTGACAAATCTGCGGCAACTGTGTGATGCCATCATGTCAATGTGGACCAAACTCCCCGAGGAATGCTTCCAGCACCTTGTTGAATCTATGCCACGAAGAATTGAGGCAGTTCTGAAGGCAAAAGGGGTCCAACCTGTTACTAGCATGGGGTACCTAATAAAGTGGCCGGTGAGTGTATATCAAGCAGGGAAACGTTAGTGTGCAATTTGTTTTGTGATTTCACTGGAAAGAATATAGAGTCTCCGCAACGGATTGAAGTACGTGTATGAAAGACGACTGCGTGCGAGCCAGAAAAAACTGTAACCACACCACTGATTGAAGCGATAACGAGCATTTTGCGCACATTTTGGCACTCAGATTGCATTGTATTTAACAAAAGAACGGAATTAATGCTCTGCTAGTTAACTGGAGATGATTTATTTATTTTGTATTGGTACATCTGTGCCGCAAGATGTTTTTGGTGAGGACAATATTAATGAAAAAGTGGTAGGGACATGTCCCACCAGCAAATTACACCTATGCATGCATGCTCTACAAATTAGTCAGCGTGTGCGACATGCTGCGCAGGTCCACCGTCTCGTCCTCCTTGGGCAACCCTGCACTAACCAACGTTTACAGTCACCTCGTGTGATTGTAGAGTAAAAGCGCTTGACCAAATTGCTAATTGTGGTGAACAACAACAAAATTACTGAAATAATTTTTTTCCCCACGTAGATGAATGTAGCGTTATGCAAATTCCCCACGCTAGTAGCAGTTATAATATTACTTTTTAGCCTATACACGTCCAGAGAGTACAGACCAAGTTCTGCAAATCTGTTTTTTGGAATGGTGCAGAGGAGATTTTGTCCCACATCAGCGGCAGCTCATTATTGAATCAAAATAAAATGTTCCTCTACGAAATGAACATAGGTATCATTTAGAGACTAGATGCCCTATTGGCTGCTGGGTACTGAGAAATCCGGCCACCATTTTGAACCGGTTGTATTCCAATTGTGTTGCATAGCAGCAGTAGATGCCAGAGCACTGTGCAGCATATTCCTGCTCAAGTCGGCGGACTTTCGCTCGGGAATGACTTTTCACAAGTAAGATTTAACATTACCGTACTATTGTTTGTATTTTGTGAATAAAATATCCCATGTATAAAATATTCCAAAATGTCCTGTATCATAGCTACATGACCTTTGCAGCAGAAAAACCCAGTCTGAAAATCAGTTCGGTATTTAGTGAGATATGATTAATTATTAGGGGTGTAACGATTTTCGAACCGAAAAAACGCGATACTGAACTCACGGTTCGAATCGCGATACTGTCATTGCGTACCGAACACGCCCCGCCCCGCCCCCTGCTACCCCGGCCCCGCCCAGCCCGGCTCAATGGACCTCATGTCTTTTGTGGACAGTACATAACGAATTCAGTTTTGTAGCCTAACCACCATTAACACCAAATAACAAGCTCGATGTTTTGTTACTTTCGATAATAAGCAAGGTGTAATCTTTCAAATTCTGTCTATTTGATCGCGAAATTCAAACAATAAATGGCGTTTTGGCGCTCTTTGATGTGGCGTGACAGATCGCTTACTATGCTCGTCATCTCAAGCGGCAGCGTGACGCGCGAGTAAATGCGATCATCTCTTCCTCAGTTACAGAAAAGACACCTGAAGGTATGTTGAAAGATACAGTATACTTACTGAAAGGCATCATAACTCGTGTAATCGCTCAATCAGTGTTTCAGCCGCAGAAAGACGTCAATAAAACAGCATAGCTTGTCACTAGCATTATATTTACCTCAGCAGCTGTCATTCAGTGTCCACAACTTCCTATAAATGAACTCTTGCACTAAATAAATGCACTATGTTAGCCTGTATATCATATTTTACTTAACCTGTTAATGATATCTTGATTATTTAATGTATGTATGTTTAAAATATCTTTCATGAAAAGGACAACTGTGTAAATTATTAGAGTAAAAACACAAGTTAATGTAAAAACTGCCTTATGTTCAGTTTACATACAATGTGTTATGTATTGATTATTATATCTAAAAAATTAATAGCATCTGAATTTACTTTAAAAGTCTAGGCTACAACATTTAATATTATAGTAATGTGTGGCTCCCTATATAGTTTACAGCATTAGCAGATTTTTTTTTTTAATCCTTGTGAAATGTTTAATTGTTATTGAATTAAAAACTTAAAAAAATAAAAAAAAATAAAAGCCATTTTAGCTTTCTAAAATCGAACGAACCGAGACATCAAAACCGTGGGAAAATCGAACCATCCGTTTTGTGTATTGTTACACCCCTATTAATTATATGTGCTGTCAGCTCATATCACCTGCCAAACAGATTACACTGAGCAGAGTGGATGACTGGTTTAAGATGGCGGCCCCATGGCTTGTCCGAAGCCAATAGGCAGTAACGGTCGATAGGGCGTCTACCTATATGATGTCAATGGAAATGAGCCTGTGACATGTTTTGACTCCACCCCTCAAAGAATCGGATTCGAAAATCGAAATCTGAAAGAAAGAATTGGAATCAGAATCGTTCAAATCAAAACGATGCCTAACCCTATTTAAAAAGAGAAAAAATAATGTGCCAAAAAAGGGACATTTATAATAGATACAAATGTGCAATTAATTGCAAGTTAACTATGACATTAATGCAATTCAAAATCTTATTTGTTTTGATAGCACTAGTAATAATTATATCTTATAAAATTAGTTAATGCACTATGAACTAACATGAATGACCAATGTATAATTAATATATGAATTTTTATAATTAAAAAGTATTGTACATTTTCATGGATCAGTGTTTTATCTTATCAGCCAGCATGGGCCAACCTAGTTATTTTTATCAGTTAAACTCACTATCGGTCAACATCTACAATAAATCTTACCATCTTTCTCGCTGGACTGGTCATCATCTTTCTTTTTGTCCTTTTTCTTGACCTTTTGGTCTTTCTTGGCATCCTCATCACCTGATGAAAAATAAAACATATTCAGAAATAAGAGCCTGTGGATTAATTAATTCAAATATACAACAAAAACATGATCCTAAAAACAAAGCAATCATCCATACAGGAACACACCCTTCAAAAAGCAATCATCTTCAGGAACACACCCTTATACAAATAAATACGCCAAACCCTCAAAGTTTCAATGGATGCCAAAGCTAAATAGATCTTACCTAGTGGAGCTTTCAGGAACTTGCGCTCTATGCCCTGCTCTATCTGTGCCAGGGCCTGTGCCAAGTAGTGGACAATGTTACTGACAGGCTGTGGTGTGCTCACACTAGTGGACGTGACACACTGACCCTCTGCCTTCAATTCATGCAGCCTAAACATAAGACACCATCAGTTGTCCCATTCGCAAACAGACTCTGCAGCAGCATCTGAACATAGAAGTAAAAATGCACAGATAACAGATATTACAGTGAAATAACCTGTCTTTGACTCTGACGTGATTCTCATCCAACTCCATCGGCTCCTCTTCTCCATTGATCAGCCCATTCTCTTTGGACTCCGGGTTGAGCAGTTCATAGTTCCCATTTTCCAGTGCAGCTCTCCATGAGTTTCTGTCCATCACCTTTCCAAGAATGAAAGACAGGTAGCCATTAACAAAGATACAGATTAAACCACAGCAGGCTGCAAGAACTAAAATATACTGTGGAATCAACATACTTTAATTGCTCCCAGAGTTCCCTGATAGATGCGGTCTTCAATATCCAATAGTAGATCTCTGAAGACGGTTCTCCATGAAGCGCTCAGCAGGTACAGTGCTTTGTGGGTAAGACGTGCCAACTTTTGGCTTTACAGCAGTGACTTTGGTTTCTGACAGGGTTTCATCTGCACAATAAATTACATCAACTATTATATAAATCACATAGTACAGTATGTTAATGCTATCTGCAACAAACATCACTATTAAAAAAAGTCACAGGGCACCAAACTTTATTTAAAAATAAATAAATAAATAAATTAGTGTTCCACGATAATGCTTTAGATGTGTAAAATCTATTTAAATTATATTTAAAAACTAAAAATGATATAGGCTAGGTCTAACCAATAATCTTAAATGCCTGTGATTGGCCATTGTACTCGCGCACTCAAATACGTCTTTGGTTAGATACAATGATCAGCACTTCAAAAACATGTTGTAAATATACATCAATGACATTCTTCAGCAAACGCTTATATACAGGGGAGCGTTTGAAAGCAGGCATCCATCAGCCTTGTGCTTTCAAACACTTCCATGTGCTCTAAAACGATCATTGTAGCCAATCACATACATATCCCATGAGCTTGTGACCACAATGGCCAACCAACAGGCGTTTATGATTTCGAAACAGTGAAATGAAACAGTGCTTGACAGCAACTTTTTTTAATTTCAGTACCAACTTGGTAACGGAGTTGGTACTTTTGACAACCCTAGTTAAGGCACTTTTACGTTTTCTCGTTGGTTTCTCACGATTCAGACAACCAGGAATTGCACACTGTAGAACCATTTTAAACAATACGTCGAGACCCATCTGCGTCATCTCCTCAGTTCTCACCCATGCATTAGATCCTTTATTAATCCTTTTCAGGAAATTACAATGTTACGGCAGCTTCAAGACAGACCAAATATCCAACATATCTAACATTCACTTAGAACATATCAATAGTTTGAGTTAAAATATAAAAATATCTTAAGCATCTTGGCGCTCTTGTGAACTCACTTCAGAGGCCCACACAGAACAAAATGAAAAGTTGAATAAAGTCGTTTTTTTTTTTTAGGGATGAACAATAAATTGCATTTGCGATAACATCACAATATGATGAAACACGATTTTGTAACCGCAAAAGTTGCGATTACACTGGACACAGGAGAGAAAAGCAGTCTGCAAGATCAAGCATCAACTTGGCACGCTACGCATATAGGTCTGGGCTGGCATACAGGAAAGAACAGTTCATTTTTATTGTTTGTGATATTGTGTTATTTATTCGCTCTTCAACAATTCTGGATCGATTCAGTGAATTTCAGAAACGAGTCTGAGCTTAATTTTTAAACACGGATGCGTGATGGCAGGGTGTGCGCTTTAGAAACAACCGTATTCTGCTTGCTTCTAATTTCTCTCTCTCACACACACGACAGTGCTCGAACCTACCGAAACATAATCTTTCATAAAGTTCAGGGTTTAACCGAATTACAAGGACATTCGCAGGCTTCATTGCACAGGTTTTGCCGCTTTGCTTGATGTTATAATGTTACTCTTTCAGTGTGCGCTCTTGGCCGTCGGAATTTTCCTTACAAATGCTCCACGAAGGCCTTATTTATGTCTTTTGGAATGCAGTTAGCTTATATGTTTAAAAATATGAAAATCACTGAGAAAGCTGCTTTCATTTTAAAATACTAATACCTCGTTTCCACTGAGGGGTACGGTACAGTACGGATCGGGTACACCATGGTCCGGCTTGCGTTTCCACCGCCAACAGTACCCTTACTTGATAGGCGTGGTGTTTGCTGGAAAGAAGCGATCGACGTCATTTTCGCGCGAAGAAAGCGACAAAGTAAACAACAATGGATGACAAACAGCAGATCTTGTTCTTGCTTCTCAGCATGTTTGTCACTAGAAACAAGCGCTGGCATTAGGCGTTTCTCAATACCAAGTAGCCATCGCAAAGTCCGAACTCAGGAGAATGATCCCGAGGACGCGAGTCCAGTAATTCTGCTTGAACAACGCGTTCTTGAACTCGGCACTCAGCTCGTTCTGGCTCTGAGACTCCGGTTATCTCTGTATATACATTTTAGGCAACAATAAAACAAAATATGTTATAAAACACCACTCTGCTTCTTTTCGATTTAATTTCAATACATTTTAAACATTATAAAGCACACAAATGTGGTTCAGGCAACGCATAGCCAATTATATTCACTGCATGTATGTAACGTTATAACAAAACTAAATATAACACAACCCTGCCTCTTTTCGTTTAAATTTAAAAATATTAAACATATTCCAGGCAATATGTAATGTATTGCATATTGTATTGGTACAAATGTTGCAATAAACAACATTATAGATTATCTTGTAATACATTTTAAAAAAATGACAAAATTATCTCTTTTTGTGGAATTTCAAAAAAAGTATAAGTAAAAGGTACAAAAAGATATACAGTAAAGCTTAAATAACATAAAGAAACAATTCAGTCAGTCAAATATACAAATTCAGCGCTCAAAGATATGAAACTTCACGTAGCCTTCTCCCAAAACTATTGGCCAGGGAACAAATTATAGATTCACGAGACCAAAGATCACCTGTTCGGTTTATACAAGACGAACTATATCTCATGTTTAATCACTACAGTACAGAGACGTCCGAGTCAGCGGCAAACATCAGGATGACTAGCCGCGGAAAGGCTGTTCCAGGCGGGGACATGAGCGTGAGCGTCCGGTGATCGCTTGGAATGGATCTCAGTCAAATTATCATAAATCTATAAATAAACCACAGATTTGAGCTTTAAAAAACTACTTTCTCACCTGAAAAACTCTCAAAACTATGTTTCGTGACACAATGACAGTAGAATTATATTTCAACTGTATGCTTCTAATGCCCTTGTAGCACGCGCGAGTGACGATACTCTGTCCACCAATCACCGTTCTGCAGTGAGTCTAGCTCCACCTTTTAGTACCCTTTCACTGTGCTAGGTACCCAACGAAAGGGTACCCATAGAAGTGGTGACGGTTCGGCTTTTTGGTACCATTCACAACTTTTGACAGTGGAAACGCAAATAATTGCATACCGTACCGAACTACTCAGTGAAAATGAGCCATTAGGCGCGCTTTGTGAAGAACGCTCGTGCATGCGGCTGTGACTGACTCGTTGGGTTAAATGTACTTGCATCTCAAATTGCTTTTATGATGCGAAAAACACCGTCAGTTATATCTTACTTAAACCAACAGCACAAACCACATTTACAATTTCAAAAGAGATATGTGCATTAGTGTGAATGCAGCTTATCGTATCTAAACTTAGGGGAGAAATCACTCTGGCTCTTGAATGAAAAACATTCAGACAGCCTACTTATACAGAAAGTGCTCTTTGTTTATAGCTTGTAATGCTTTTTTTGTTCCTCTTTATTTACTAGCATTTATATTTTGAAGCTACATTAGTTTATTTAAAATTCTTAACACGTAATTGGTTTAATTAAGTGTTTATATATATATATATATATATATATAAGGGGTGCAACGGATCAAAAACTCATCGATTCGGATCGTTTCTCGGATCACAGTCACGATCGGATAATTTTTCGGATCAGCAAAAAAATAAAAAAAAAAAAAAAAAAAAGAGGAGACAAATAAACATAAGTTTTGTCTTTTTTTATTAACACTTTTAAATTGTGAGCGGTTATCGTCACATAGCTCTCCGTTCCCCTAAGAAGTCCACCCGTCTGTCGTGAGCGCAACAGAGGAGAGAGATGCTCTGGATAGTTCATCCACAACAGTTCATGTCGTAACGTGGCTCAAGCACTTTCAGCATGTGTTTAAAGCCCTCGTTTTGCACAACCGACTATGGCATCATGTCTCATGATTGTGCAACTAGGGGCTGCTTAAATGCCGCGGTGATAAGCGGTTGTTGAGCAGCCTCCGTTTTCACTCCTGTCAGTGAAACACCGGGGTGATGTCGCTTCAAATGCGTGGCCATGCTTAACGTGTTTCCACTGGCTTTCTTGTGCCACAGTGCCGTACACACTCGGTTTTATCTACTAACCTCTTTCCTTCATGTTATATTTGATGGGAAACCCAAAATGGTCCCATTTAGGTGATTTAAATGACGCGGGCGTTCAAGCTTCTCCGTTCCTCCGCTCGCCATGACGAAGCTTTGTGTTGACTGAACATGCGCGCATTATTTTTTTTTCATAATCAATCCGCGGATCACGTGTGTGCCGAACCGAAGACATTGATCCGAACGAATCACGGATCAATGATGATCCGTTGCACCACTAATGATATATATATATACACACACACACACACATATAATATGTAATTAAATACATATTTTAAGTTATTTCATATTTTATATCATGATACATATATTATATCATGTAGGGCCCTATGATTTCCACTATCACGGAATCGTGGAAGAGGAATTGGATCAATTAATGCGGAATCTAGTGTTCATGCGGAATTTTGTGGAATTTTACATATTTTGTTTGAAATTCTGTTTTTGTGTGGGAGAGGAACGCATGTCTGGTGAAAATGCAGACAGGGGGAGGCAAATCTGGGCGACACAGATTTCAGTGATCCAGATCTCAGATTTCAACTTAATTTTTTGTTTTCCGAAGATAAACGAAAGTCTTATAGTGTGCCTGAGAAATTACTGACAGAATTTTAATTTTTGGATGAACTAACCCTTTAAGGCCATAATTAAATTAATAAATGGATGTTAATTTAAAAGACTAGGGGAAAAGCACAAATCAGGGGTTTGTGTAAATTGACATCCCTAATTCTGATACATCATGCAGCCCAAAAACAATTAAATAAATAAAACATTTAGCAACCTGAACATAACACACAGCAACCTGGTTCCAAAATCCCACAGTACCTGAGTGATGGTAACGCTGAGCAGCATTGCAATCCATCAGTTGAGTGATGCGCTGCTTCTCCTGCAGCAGAGTCTCTTTGAGGCCGCTCTCTCTGTGTCCACGAGGGTTCAGAGCCTCTATGAGCTGCTCCACCTCCTCAGGCATGCTGTAGAAGTACCACTGATTGACCCTGTTAACTGGGGGTGAGGTGTTCTGCACCAGCTCCTTGCTCGTGTCATCAGTCTTAACTGCGCTCTCATCTGAGAAAAGCTCTTCCATTTTGGCTTCGGGAGTAGGGCGGGGCTCTAGCATGTCCTCTGTTAGGCCAAAGAAGTCATCTTCAACAAACAGTGCCCCGGCAGAAGGGAAAATCCAGTAGCGGCGATAGAGGCGGTCTCGGCCGAGAGGTAGGATGTAGGTGCAGGCCATAGCCTTCTGAATGCGCTCCAGGAGTTCTTTCTCTTGAGCTGCTGTTGCTTTAGCTCCTCTGGGCTCAGACTGTCTTTCGTTTCAACCTCACCAACTTGTTTCTGATTTGAGCTGCCATTTGTTTCCTTTACTGGAAAATTTAAAAGAATATAGGAACACTTAATATATGCTACAGAATTAGAATGTGAACAACCATTATTCTTTAGGTTTTACATTTCACACAGCAATTGAATGTTGATCTTAAAACCTAATATTTTCCTCTATCAAGCAAATGATTGTGGATCACAACAAGACCAAGAATGTGTCTTATGAAAGTAAACTGCTGCTGATAATTTAGGTACCTTTTTTAGATTTTGCGGTTTGCTCCTCCTCATCCTCTGTGTGTTGTTCAGTGTGACCTTCTTGACTCTCTGTGCTGGTGTCCAGCTCTTCTCTACAACCAGTAAACAGAAAGCTTAATCAAGCATTTGGACTGGGAATATGAAGTGTCTCTCGAAACCCAGGGATTACGAATTGAGAAAGAATTATTGGTTCAGCTTACCCTGCCACATGGCCTCCATTTTTTGCCTCCTCTTTAAGTTTTTCATGTTTTTCTTTCAATTTCTGCTCCTGTTCCCTCAGCTTCTCCTCCTTTCTTTTTCGAACCCTGGAATATGGAGACTTAACAACTACTAAAGACTATTCGTTTCTGAGCAAAAACAACTTTAGTGCTGATAGGTAAGTGCAGGTCTATGTAACACTGTACCTCTCAGCAGCTTCTTCTCGCTCTCTGCGATGCTGTTCAGCTTTAAGTTCTCGCAGTTCCTGTTTGGCAGATCTCTGCTCGTCGGCATTGTCTTCTATAAAGTCTCGTGTGGAAACCAAAGTCAACAACTTCCCACACAGAGAATGGAGAGATCTTCAGTTTCTCTCCTGAGCACAAATTTGTAACAAAGTTATAGACGTGCAAAATTGGAATATGGTGACTTTTTTCTTTCTTTTTTTCATAACTCATTTAAATCATACTGGCTTGTTTGTTTTATGCATTTATTTATTTTTTAGTTCAGGTAAATTTAGATTTTAAAGGGGTGGTTTACTGCTCTTTTTCTTTGCATGATTGTGTTTATGGGGTGCAATATAACATGTATCCATGGTTTTTCTTTTTTTAAAGTCTTATTTTTCATAAATTTCACCTTTATTGTCAGCCGCGCTGTCCCCTGTCCACTGAACGAGCGGATGACTTCCTGAGTCTATGAAAACACTCCCTCAGAAACACGTAGCGGGCTCAGGTTGGTTACGTTCTGGGCCGGTGTGTTGTGATTGGCTAAACTGTCGCTCACGTTGTCCGGAAGATTAACGCCCATGACCTTTACAGGCGAAACGGGCGGGCATGCCAAATGTGGATACCATAGACGGTGGATACACGTAAATAATGATGTCGAGACTGCAGTATCAGTGAGGCAGAATCAGACAGAGAAAGCCGCGAATGAAATCGAGTCAAGCAGAACCTCACCACACACGGCTCTTAATAAAGGTTTCTGAATGATAATTTGCTTCATTTTTTAACTTTATACACGTTTGTTTTACACAATAGCATCTGACTGGCAACGATAGCAACTGACTGGCTAACTAATGTTAAACACAAACAGCATTGGCAGGTTTACGTTCTTGATCAAATCGAAAATAAAGTCATAAAGCATATATATATGAAAAATACATTTACAACATTAGTACTTATACAAAATTCAGGTCCATAATGTTTGTACGCGTTTGCGTAGACACAAAATAGCCAAACTAGTAGCCCATAAAGCCTATAAAGCCAGCGCTGGCATTTAAAAAAAAAAACAAAAATGACGGGAATTATACATGCAAATACATTTAAAATGATGAAGTCTTAGCCTACTTACAGATTGTGGCCCAACAAGTGCTGACTCTTGTTTTAAAGTTGGATCTGCTTCATGATTTAGAAACCGTTTATTTTTTAATTGGATGTTAAATTCGTGGAGATTCTGGAAGCTGTCTCTCGTAAATGTGCAGCACAGAGAGCTAGATTACCATCGTCACTTTCAGGAATATAATCAAACATAAATTGTATCCATTGTTGTTGAAGTATAGTGTCCGTGGGAAGTCCAAAACACAGAAGACCTGACAGCTGCGTGAACACAACTCACTCACAGAGAGCTGCTGAAATATGATCATGCCCTTTCCTGCATATTCCAGAGGGAGGGGTTGATGCAAATGTGTGGGTTAGTGACGTACCATAACCCAGCTGTAGTCCAAAACTGAGTCGTTTTAAAGGCAATTTTACTTCCTGATTTTTAAAAGACGATATCTCTGCTTACACTGAATTTTCAGTGCTGCAACTTTGCAGATACTGTTCATGCACCAACAGCAACATTACAGACTATTTAAAATGAAAAAAGTGAAATCGCAGTAAACCCGCCCTTTTAAATTCTAGATCATTTGTTCAGAAAAAATCTGAAACATCTCATTTGAAATTTTTCCCCAAACATCTACTGTGTGGGAATATTATTGTTTATTGAATAATATTGATAAAACATAAAAAAAGTCAAAAATAAAAAAGATTTAACACTCAGAATTAAACACTCACCAGGCAGCAGGTCATAGACAGCAGTGCAGGATAGCTTTTTGAGCAGGGACTGGTTTGACAGACGCAGCTCTACGCAGGGGTCGTCTGTGGAGCCAAACCCACCCTGTTTCTGGTAGCGGAACTTTGCATTGGTTGAGCTGCAGTCTGCCCCGAGGACAGGAGTGTGCAGCCTCAGAATCTCAGAGAGCGACAGCTGTCCAGATCCAACTGCTTCAGACTACAGCCTGTGCACACAAATGGAAGAAACATGAAGGTGCACTAGATGTTTGAATTGACAGCAATTCTAAACTTATAACTGTCAGTACAAACACATTTCAGGGTACATTGTCTGACCTTGGTGCAGTTGTGGCCAGGCAGCAGCAAGAGATGCCACAGCGCTGATTGCAGACTGTGTGGGGTCAGCATCATCCTCCAGAGCTTCACTCAGATCTGAGAATGAGAAAACAGTCAAAATCACCTGGCTCACTATGGGGCCGTTTACGTTTGCACTTAAATCTGCATATAGCGCGGAATTGAAGTATCGGATTTATATCCGTTTTGCAAAAACACATTTATGTGACCAGGTGTAATGAAATCGTTTTGATAAATCAGATAGCAAATCCGATCTGAGAAAACGCATGAAGTGGCCAGGTGTAAACAGCTCCTTTGATACTGAAGGTAACATTTTCAGTAGTTTTAAATCAATATCAGTGAACTAATTAGCTGCAATTTGACACTTAAAGTGACACTGGACTAACCGAATGCTATAACTAGTCTAATTTGAGCCCCCCAAATATTGAGTATTCAGTAGGATTTAATTTCAACCTCGAAATCAATGAGGTATACACCTGTCTGTTAGACTTCATATTATAAAATATATTTTTCACAATTCTGAACAAGATTGCTTGTGTAATTTCCATAATAGATAAGTTACTGGCCACTCTAACCTTTTGTGTCAGTTTCCGCCACTTGGCTCTCTCAGCCACTTCCTCCTGTTCCTCTGCCAGAGCCTGGAATATGGCCGAAAGAAAGAAGAAGAGCAATTCACAGAGTGGACCCTCAGGATCACAGCCCACTACTGGCCTCCTCCAGAACCTCTGTAAACAACAACCACCCTCATGAGAAACATTCAAAAATTACTTAACTCTGACTTAAAAAAAACATTGTAAATGAACAGCAAATTTGTAAGCTAGAATATTATTAGGTCACTTAAATTTAAACAATATCCCATTGCGTATTGTGTTAATGAGCAGCCAATAAGTAATAGTTATAGTAAAAATGTAATAAATAGTATATATGTCGCTGCCCGATAAAACTCACGTATGTCCAAAACGGTTACTTTTCAGGAAGTGAAAAAAAAGCATGTAATTTCAAAGCAGCTGAACGTAGCGTTGTCATGCTTGGCACAACATCTTTAAATGTAACCATATTCTTGCCAGTGTCATGATATAATCCATATTTGACCCAAAATCGAGTTTAAAATGGACATACGTGCATATTGTATAGTAACGGTGGTCGATACACGTTCTTCCGATCATTAATTAGTAATGACCAAATCGCGTTTCATATTGACAGATGAATAGGCTACGCTCAGTTTATTAAATATGCTCGGTTTATTAAATATCTCTTGCAAACTATGAAGAGACAATGAATCAATACACTGGCATGGATGGCGATGCTAGACTGATACTTTATTTACACAATCCTACCTGTAATTTTGTCGGAAATGAGCTGCATTTTATTACAGATATGAGCTGCATTTTATCATCAGCTAATTTCAATATCAAAGAAATACATCAATAAGAGAGTGTGGCAACAGCCTGCCCTGTAAGATCACTTCGTTTCTTTACTTGAAGATGATTGTGTGATTGTGAAGATGATTGTGTCTGTGACTTACTTTCACTTTTGAAGCAGCTGCTCATCTGCGGTGATGCGTGTCGCAGTAGCGCCGTCATATCTGACTATAACGTGTCATAGCCTATATAACACGCTCTCACTCGTTTATTTTTTTTTTAGCATTTTTGGGAGGAGTAAAATATACATATGTGGTTCAACCAGATTGCGTTTACACCTAGTAAAGATCCGAACACAATGCCGAGCCAGACTACCTCCAGATGGTCAGGCAGATCCGATTACAATCCGATCACGACGTATTTATACCTTGCATTAACATGTCTTTTTTATTATCCGGATAACTTATCTGGATACAGATCGCATTTTAATACCAGGTGTAGGGGTCTCAGAGACGAGACCGCGAGAGACTTCACGAGACCGCGAGATGCCTCCACAGGGCGGGGAGATACCATACTGTCTATGGGAGATACGCTGCGTGATTGACAGCTTTGACAGCAAATGGAAATACGTGGAAATCAGATGACATGATTTCACAACTTTTCATTGGTCATTTAGATAATGTGACGCATGCTGTATACGGAAATGAACCTGGACATTCTATCCGTGAAAAAATCTCAAAATCATCAAAATGGACATACGCGATTTTCATCGGACAACGACCAATATAGTACTTTTATAGTATAAAAGTAATAGTTACCAATAGTTACACCATCAGGGAACTCATCATTTAGATCAAACATATCTCCAAATGCATGCAGAAACTCTAGAATCATCAGAGCATCTCCAAAAAGCTCTGGAGGAAGACTGTCTTTACTGGAAGTGGTTTTGGCAGCTCCTGAAGACAGGCAAATATAAAAACAGTGTTCAGTCTGCTGTTTATGTATGTGCCAACACTGAGTTCTCAGAAAGAATGCTTACCTTCAGGTCTTCACATTCCATGTCCTCTCGAGGTTTGTTCCATAACTTCAGTCCGTTCTGCATATTTTTTCTTTTCCTCCTTTAGCTTCTCTCGTTCCTGAAGCACATCACAAAGAGATGATTATGAAATCAGATTTAGTAAACAACTTCCCATGTATAACATGCAATAATTAATAGCATAGAACAAAAGACAAGCATTTGTGGTGAAGTTTTTTCTTCCATGGAACAGACTAGGAGACTTTTGAGGTATCTTTCACGCAGAAGTTCTTAATTGCGTCGCTGTAGTCATCTCAAGGATAGTCTGATTTAAAAGAACCTTACATTCTAATTTATACATTTCAAAGAGGGTGGGATTACATGAAGCCGGAGACACTGAAACAAAGCAAATGGTAATGCATGTGACCCTCGAGCTCCAAGGCAAATGGTCTCAGAAGGGAACTCCTACTGCTTTCTCCATTTAAAACATTAAATTAAACATATTAATAAAATTGTAATCTCACAGCAAAGAGATGATTATGAAATCAGATTTAGTAAACAACTTCCCATGTATAACAGATGCAATAATTAATAGCATATAACAAAAGATAAGCATTTAAAAGTATAATATATATGGCTCGTTTCCACTGAGTGGTCCAGTACGGTATCGCAATTATTTGGTGATTGGTGGACAGAGTATCGTCACCCGCGCGTGCTACAAGGGCATAGAAGCATACAGTTGAAATATAATTCTACTGTTATTGTGTCACAAAATGTAGTTTTAAGAGTTTTGCAGGCGAGAAAGTAGTTTATTTATAGATTTATGATATATTTGACTGAGATCCATTCCAAGCGATCACCGGACGCTCGCGCTCGTGTCCCCGCCTGGAACAGCCTTTCCTCGGCTAGTCGTCCTGATGTTTGCCGCTGACTCGGACGTCTCTGTAGTGGTTAAACATGAGATATAGTTCGTCTTGTATAAACCAGGTATAAACAGGTGATCTTTGGTCTCGTGAATCTATAATTCGTTCCCTGGTCAATAGTTTTGGGAGAAGGCTACGTGAAGTTTCATATCTTTGAGCGCTGAATTTGTATATTTGACTGACTGAATTGTTTCTTTATGTTATTTAAACTTTACTGTATATCTTTTTGTACCTTTTACTTTTACTTTTATAATGGCTATTATTGATAAAATTGAAATGTCTTTTTTTATTACAAGATCATCTGTTGTTTATTGCAACATTTGTACCAATGCGATATGCAATACATTACATTGCCTGGAATATGTTTAATATTTTTAAATTTAAACGAAAAGAGACAGGGTTGTGTTTTATATTTAGTTTTGTTATAACGTTACATACATGCAATGAATATTATCAATATGCTATGCGTTGCCTGAACCACATTTGTGTGCTTTATAATGTTAAAAATGTATTGAAATTAAATCGAAAAGAAGCAGAGTGGTGTTTTATAACATATTTTGTTTTATTGTTGCCTAAAATGAACATACAGATAGATAATCGGAGTCTTCAGAGCCAGAGCGAGTTTGAGTGCCGCGTTCAAGAACGCGCTGTTCCATTAGCAGAATTACTGGAACTCGCGTCCCTGGGATCATTCTGAGTCGGACTTAGCGATGGCTACTTGGTATTGAGAAACGCCTAATGCCAGCGCTTGTTTCTAGTGACAAACATGCTGAGAAGCAAGAACAAGATCTGCTGTCTGTCATCCATTGTTCTTCGCGCGAAAATGACGTCGATCGCTTCTTTCCAGCTAACACCACGCCTATCAATAAGGGTACTGTTGGCAGGTGGAAACGCAAGCCTGATCATGGTGTACCCGACCCGACCCGTACTGTACCGTACTCGTACCCCTCAGTGGAAACGAGCCATTAGACAATGTATGTAGAACCAAAAAGCAGGACTGGAGATGAGATCTGAACGTTTTTTCCAACTCACCCTCTCTTTCTCAATCTTCATTTGTTCCTTCACCTCTTTCCGCCTCTGTTTCTCCTCTTCTAGTATCCTCTTCATCTCCTCTCTCTTTTTCTTTGTCCTCTTTTTCTTTCTTTTTGGCCCCTATTAGATCTTCTCTTTCTTTCTTGAATTTTTCTTGATAATGCAAGCCATGTAAAGAAAAAAGCAAATTTCAGGGCAATATTTTGGATTTAAACACATAGAGTAAATAGCTAATAGAGTAAAGCCTGTGTTAAGGCTATTAAAGAAAAAGTAATTTTACCAAAGAACCTTTACTTTAAATAAATGTTGATTTTAAAAGACAACACTGAGAACTAAAATAATTGTAATGTAAGGTCGGATGCAGATCTCTTAAATTAGGGGTGTGCACGTAATTTTCCAAATATTCGATATGTAATTATTATTCAAAAAATAAAATGCTATTCGAATTTTAAATACGTTGCTTTGCTACTGATAAATCCTAAGAACTAACTTGCAGTTATAATTAAATGCACTGGATGGCGCTGTGGAGCATGTTAACAAGCTGTCTGTATTTGATCACATAATGTTGTCGTCTGCTAACCTAGAAATCTAACACGCACCCTAGCGGCAGCAAAAATTATTTTGCTGCAAAGTGTGGTCTAGCAACTCTCCGTTGACTTTCGAAGTGGAAAATCCAAGCTCTGGTCAGGCCAATCACATCGTGTATAGAGTTGGTGGTCGGGCTTAACACAATGACGGCAGAGTTGTGAACGGTTCAGCGCCATGATTTCAATAGGTGATTTGCCCTGATACTTAAAAACAAACAAGACGCAGCTGGCAAACAGCGGTCTTTCGATTCGGCTTTGGCCGTGACTCGGATGACTTGGAGTTAAGAACGTAACTAAGTCATTCTTAAAAGGAAGATGTGTTCAGAGTTTTGACGACCGGGTAAGGCAAAAGTTTAATATATCAACTTGCTCCGCTGGAGAGAAAACCATGGGGAAAACGCATGGGACTCTCTCAGCCACAGCAATCATCGCTCTGGTTGGTTAGCGCTATCCTATGACATGCAGAGGGATATTGAAAGACAACATTTTATCCGCCCTCGGATTGAGGTATGCCAATTGTGAGTTCCCAGACCTGACATCTTGATAGGTCTGGTTTGCCAGGCTAGTCGTCTGCCTCACGAAGTTTGGAATTACTTGAAAAGAATCTCACTAAACGGAATTACTTTTGATCAAATTAATCAAGTAATCTGAGTTATGATATAATCACCATGAGAAATCACATGAAATCCAAACAGTCGAGTGAGGAGAGACAGCTATCCAATACTGAATCACGCCCGCAGGTAAGCGCAGCTGGACCCGCGTGATCATCCAAGATTTTAACTTCTCTAATAGCTAAATGATTTTGAGGCATACTTCCTTTAAGTTTCGTTGAGGAGACCGGTTTAAGAACAGAAAATGTAAAGTGAAGAAACACCGTTCTCTAAAGTGTCTGTCAGCGCAGCGCCGTTTTCACTTCGAGCATAAAGTGCTGGCGCGCCCCTGCATGTAGATATTATTGTTTCTCAACATAAACGTGAAACAATATAAACACAATAATCAATCATTTGCTGACTCGTGTGTATGTGTGTTCGTTCTGTACGATATCTGACGCAATCTGCTTTATTATAGGCTTTTTTTCGATCGCTCTGCTTGAGCATGCTTTAATAATGCTTTTTTAGATATTTTTTTTGTTTACACATAGGCCTACTGTTTAATGTTTGCAACTAAAAGAAAACTTTAATACATATTGTAATATATTGTAAGCTTGTCCAGAAATGTAGTGTAAAAACGTTAAAAAAATAAAAAATAAAAAAAATAAAAATAACGTCTTTTTCTTTAAACATAATTTAAATGAATCGATTATTCAAATATTCGATTTTTATGAGCCCGAATATTCAAATGCAATATTTTTGAAAAATGCCCATCCCTACTCTAAATCGGAGAAAATCATAGGGTTCGGGTGGATAATTTAGAAGTGACGAAATAGCTGATCCATGCATCTCTAGTGTAGCAAATTCAGTGCCAAACGCAGTGTTACCTGCAAACTCAGTCCCACAGGGTTTACAGTCAAGGCAGTGCAATAAGCCATTTTCATAGCAGAGCCACTCAAAATTTCAGCTACTCTCTCAAAAACTGTAAGCCTTCTTTTCCACTGGTGGCTCCAAAATAACCACATGATCACTAGGGCTGGGGCGGTATGGATTTTTTCTTACCGCGGTTGAAAGCAAGAATTCCGCGGTATTGCGGTAAACCGCTGATACCCAACCCCCCCACCCCACCCCACACCCCCAGCCGCCGCCGCGCAGCTATATCGCGTGCAAACAAGCGCACACACAAGAGATGAACTTAATAACGAACATGTTCGTTCGTTTATTATTTCACATTTGGAACATTTACACACAGAACACAGGAACATTTAGAACAAAAATGGAGTGATGTCTAGGCTATGGTCTACATCCCAGCCTTTATATTTTTGGCTAGAAAAAACAGCATGTTCACTTTGTCGGGTTTGAGGGAGGCCCTGAAAGACGTAACGACGTTACCTGCTGCACTGAACACACGTTCTGAGGGAATGCTTGTAGCGCAAAGGTCACATATTTTCGGGCAACTTTTGAAAGCAGAGGGAATCGGACATGCATTGTCCCGCCACCAGAGGGTCTGCGTGGGTATCCAGGGCTTCCTCCTGCAAATACCTTCTGATCTCTGTTTCCACACTGAATCTCTTGGGGATCGGAGTAGATGTTTTTTTTCTTTTCTTTTTCCCAAGTAAGTCCGCCAGATTCGGTTTTTTGGGAGGGTTGGGTGCACTTGCTCCCTCTACATCACCGTCATCACGCTGCTCTTCGGGCACATCAATCATCATCTCCTCCATAAGCTCATCCTTCACCTCGTCAGCAATGTCAATATCCTTATAGGGTCGACAAAATCGTGTCTTTGCCAATAGTTGAGTTGAGGGTGCACTGTATTTTCCATCAAAACGGCAGACATTTTTTCTTTGAGATTGCGCGTCAATTGGGTGTCCTCCTCAGCTGGGAGCAACAGATCCTCGGTGACTAGCTGCAGCACCGGTTTCAAAGAGGATGCAGTCACTAGGTCCGTGTACTACCGTGATTGTATATTACTTAAGCTATATAATAAATATTATTTATATTTTGTATATTTTATTACATAGCTATTAATATATTTTTATTAAAATCTTTTGTCTAAGTGGTTCAAGGCTATTTAACGAAGTCTAGCTATTTAATTTAACATAGTGTTGCTGCTCACACTACAGATTGTATATTAGCTACTTAGGCTATAAAATATAAATATTATTAATATTTTATTACATAGCTATTTATATATTGATATTATTAATTCACATATTGCGTGTCCGCTTTTGTCTAAGTGGTTCAAGGCTACTTAACGAAGTCTAGCTATTTAATTTAACAAAGTTGCGCTGCTCACACTACAGATTGTATACTTAGGCTATAAAATAGCCAATAAATATTATTTATATTTTTTTAAATTTTATTACATAGCTATTTATATATTTATATTATTAATTCACATATCATGCTTTTGTCAAGGCTATTTAACGAAGTCTAGCTATTTAATTTAACAAAATGTTGCTGATCACACCACAGATTGTATATTACTTAGGCTATATAATATAAATATTATTTATATTTTATTACATAGCTATTTATATATTTATTATTAGCCTATTAATTCACATATCTCCTTTCCGCTTTTGTCTTGTGGTTCAAGGCTATTTAACGAAGTCTATTTAATTTAACAAAGTGTTGCTGCTCACACTACAGATTGTTACTTAGGCTATATAATATAAATAAAATTTATATTCTTTATATTTTATAACAGAGCTATTTATATAGCCTATTTTATATTAATTTAAAGGCCTATTCTTGTGTCCGCTTTTGTCTTAGTGGTTCAAGGCTATTTAACGAAGTCTAGCTATTTAATTTAACATTAAATCGTGATTGTATATTACTTAGGCTATATAATATAAATATTCTTTATATATTTTTTATATTTTATTACAGATTATTTATATTATATATTTATATTAATTTACATCTTGTGTCCGCTTTTGTCTTAGTGGTTCAAGGCTTAAACAGTTCTTATTAAATCGCTGTTGGAAGAGAGTTAAAACTTACTAAGGAGTGCTGAGGCAGGTCCAGCTCAGTTTGTCCTTTTTGGAGCCGTTGTTTTTTTTTTTTGCCAGCTATGAGAGAAAGTGGTCGACGTGCGTTCCAACACAAACCCATGGCCCGGGCGGTGCGTTCTTCTTCTGCCTTCATGGAGTTGGTGACGGCTAAATGGAGGTTGTGACCGAAGCATGGTAGCCATCCCCATCCAAGTTTCTCTCACCGCAGCCACAATGTTGGCTCCGTTATCACTCGTGACACAAGAAATCGCGTTAGAATAAGCACCGTGCAATTAAAACTGAGGTAGGCTACTGCTTTGGGGCTATCGCATATGCGCCTGTATTTTAATGCTTTAGCAAAATAGAATTCAAATTATAGACTACAAGATATATTACACAGGTACTCTTGCATACAGGCCTAATAGTCACACACAAATGGAATGCTATGTGTCATGAAACATTTTTTTTTTTTTTTTGCGGTGATGACGGTGACAAGCTTAGACCTGCGGTCAGGGGTCACGTGACCGCGTACTGCGGTAACCGTCCCAGCCCTAATGATCACCATCACCAACCTCAGGAGTTACATTATCTGTAACTATAGGTGGCATACAAAATAAAGCTGTGTTCTTTTCATCTTCTCTCTTCAGCCATTTACATTTTGCGCAATAGCTAGCCCCGTCACGTGACATGGAAACGCTGTGAAAGCGATTTACGGCTAATATTAACCAACCTAAAATTTCCATTACAGTTAAGAACGTAAAGATGAATTGGAATTGATTATGTGATAGAATGGTGGACCAGTCACTGTTATCAGCTCACAGCAGGCACATACAGTGCAGTAGTAAATTAGCAAACATTTTGTAGAGAAATGAAAACAATTACAACTATTATTTGCACAATTCTCCCAAAAATAATTTGAGGTCGCACATATTCAATTCCAGTGACATGTGCAAAAGAATTGTTGCAACTTCAAGCCTTGGAAATGAAGTCTTTTACCTCATGGCTACTAGATACATTTTCATGTATAACATTCATTTTGCATTTTAAACTTACCCATGGCCATCATTTGTTCTTTCTGCTGCATCAATTTTAACTTCTCCTCAACATAATTCATCTACAATTGGAAAACAAATGCTCTTCAGAGAAACACCATTTAAAACAGCATATCCAGAACTCTTTTCACCAGAATTTTTTTTTAAATGACTGGTCATGCATGTAATAGCTTGAATCAAGATGGCCTAGGCAATCATCTAATTGTAAACAAACATGTAAGCAGACAATAAGACAAACCTCTGTTGGCGAGGCATCATTTGGACGGCGACCTCTCCCCTTCCCTGGTGGACTGAAGGCAAACACTGGGGCTCGTCCGGGAAGAAATTGGAGAATTCGATGTTCAGCTAACTTATATTTTACAACAGAAGATGGCTGGAAAGAAAAACAGAAACCAGACAGAGAAAAAAAAACCCATAAAATTAAATAAATTAAATCAGGCAAACTGGACAAAGTGATCCAGTGATCACCCAAAAAAGGGCTACATTTTGATTTTACCTTCAGTCTGACGGTCCCGTTCATTAGTTCACAGTGCTGTTTAAGAAGAAGCTTCAATCGGTTCTCAACTAAAAATGTTCTTCTTACGACTATAGGATGGAACAGCAAGGGGAAAAAAATGCAAGTCATTTTTTGAATGCCTTTACAATCCGAGTAACAAGCAAGAGAAAACAAAGATTTTATTCATTAATCTATCTCTAGTGTAACTCACTTAATCTGTGCAGCTTTTGTAACTAATGGTTCACAACCCTCTGGGCTGACAGGTTGAACTCTGTATTTAAATGAAGATGGACTGATGGGTTTCTTCTTCTTGCTGTAGACAAAAAGGCATAAAAATGAATTTCTTTAAAAATGAATTCAAGGATACACAGTTTGAAGCATTTAATAGAAAGGCAGTTCTGAACACTGACCCACTAGATGGTGTTTTGGGAGAAGTGACTGTGGGCTCTTCATCACTGTCGCTGATCACAATTGAGTCACCCTCTATGCGATGTTTGACATGGCCGTTGACTGTGCCATTGGAATGGGGAGAGTAACTTCTAATATTTTACAGGGTTGCCTGCTGAACACAGAAAAATTAAAATCAATTAAACAAATCTGACTGCAAATGTTAGGTCCAAATGAACTGTGAAATTAAGTGTGAACCAAGTGATCTGAAAAAGAACTAGAATGGAAATGGGACACAATGTTAGCCTCAGCATTAGAACCAGAATTCTACCACATAATTCTACTAATAACAAAATGTAGGTAGATAAAAAGTTAATAACCTTTAAAGAGTGGTTCATTAAAAAAACTGAAAAATGTGACACTCCATCTCTCCTAAAATAGCCATTTATAGATTTCCTTCTTTTTTACTATGTGAAAACAGCTGTAATTTTTAATTATCCTAAATGTAGAGAACACATCACTACTTGCAAAGCAATACAGCATTTTTTTCAAGATCAGCCACCTTCAATCTAGAGAAACTCTACCAACCACCAATACAGGATTGGGTGTGATCTATTTGTCTGACTGGATGAGACAGCGAGACTCAGCCAGACAGACAGCAGTCTTCCTACTTATCTTCCAAAAAAAAAAAATCCCCCTCCACCCCTGTCTACCAGTGGGGCTGCCACACTGTCTGGTTGTCTCTGCAAGCTCTGATGATGTCTGGGGCAACTCCTTGCACCAGTTCATCCAATTGGAAGGATTCTCTTAGCTCCACCCATTCACTTTATTTTATCTCCAAATAGCAAGGTCAGTTCAACATGGCTGACTCTGATCCTAAAAGGACAGAGCTCCGATACACTTTCCTTTAACAACCAAGTTTCCATTCAGGATCAGGCTTATAGTGCCGTCTATGTTATCTCTGGACTGTTAATTGTGCAGGGTTGGCACATTTATTTTCTAAGACTTGATAATGTACTGCATACAGAGCTGGCAAAGACATATAGAGCTTCAAATACGCTTTGTCCAGAGGAGGCAGGCGAGAGTGGAGACTTACTGACATCTGGGTGTTTCTCTTCTGTAAAGCCATGGTCTGTTCTAAACTGTACTTTCATACAGGGCTATTGTTCATCACCATTCACATAATTTCTTTTCAGCACAATGCATAATGGTTGTTTTCTTCCAGTAAAAAACAAAACATTAAAGTCAACTGTTGTCATTAAGTAATTTTGCAATTCAAAAGACAGATTTAACTGTTATCAAAATGAGTATGGACTAGAGATGGGGATCTCTATGCACCTCAGGATTCTATTCGATTAGGATTCAGAAGGCTCCGATGAGATTAAACGATTTGATGCATCTTTTTTTTCTCACTGTATGTGGGTGGGAATCTTTACGACCATGGGAGTCACAATTCGATTCCAAAACAATTCTTCATCTACAATATTATCAATACATGAAAACAATCGACAACGAATTTGATTTCAATTAGTCGTGTCTGAGCGCTATGAATCATGGAAGAGAGATTTATGATTTGAAGGATCTATTTTTCAGAACAGTTCTTACGCTAAAATCAGATTTAGTGACTGAATTTTTAGCACCACAAAGAAAAAAAAACATATATAGCATGGCCTTGGGCTGGATGATATGGCAAAAAAATCTTGATTTTTTTTTCAGAAGGATTGAAAATTCATATTTCTTTAATGTTTAACTAGTCCACTTAAGTAACATTAAGTAACATTATCTTTAGTAACCATCTGGTTATATTCCAAGTGCACCACACCTGTAGTGATCAACATGGTGCAAACGTAAAACAAATGACTTGCTATTTGTAAAATATTTTTGCATATGTGACCACAAATAATTGTTGTACACATTTTTATTTCTCTTACAAAACTTTTGCTAATTACTGCCCAGTATGTGCTTGGTGTGAACTGACACATATCTTTGCAGAAAAAAAATGCATAAAATATGAAGGCAAAAATTTTACAAACTTATTTTAAACATATCTTATATACTCATAAATAACAATATATGTATATATATATATATATATATATATATATATATATATATGTATATATGTATATATATGTATATATATATATATATATATATATATTAGTGCTGGGCAACGATTAAATTTTAATCGCATTAATCGCATGGATTTCTGCGATTAATCACATGGATCTCTGCGATTAATCGCATTGTTACGCGGAAAATTGAATAATGAATTCTAAAGTAATATATTGCACACTTTTGATTTAAATGTACTGCTATATGCATAAAAGTGCAATAACATGTGGTTTGCAAAAACTTTAAACAATTAAGGTGCTTTATACCAGCAGAATTCTCTTTTACACAGTAGCAATAAAATATTTATTGTAAATCTCAACTTAAACATTAATATAATCAAATCAAATATTAAAACAAAGCTATTTGGCACAGGGGATTACCTTTTATCTAGTTAGAGTCCAGTTTTCTTTTTTTTTCTCAACAGGTATCAACAGGTATCTTTTATCAGGGAGCAGCAGAAACAATTAATGTGGTCAGACCACTACAGATATAAGTCGACCAACATTACTCCTCTGATAATAGCTTAGGTTTGGCCATGCCATGGTTTGCCACGCACACTGAAGATTAGGCTACATTAAACAGAGGTAAAGCCCAATATAATTCTGCCTCGAACTTACGCCGTAGCGCGTACCCTGATGTGCACCTCTCCAAAAATGTAACAACGCGTCAATATGCTTGCCTCAAGTGCTGTGATTGCTAGAATCGCTCTCCGGGTTTCACATGCTCCCATAATCGCGCGTCAACGCGGACAACGACACAGAAGAATGAATGAAAACCAAAGAGGCTCCGACGTAGGTCTGACGCAGAAGTATAAATCAGCATTTAGAGTGAAGTGAAGTGGTCGAGCACAAGGTGCAGTGTTAAGCGGGTGCGTTCCTGTGAAACTGTTGCGGTCAAGCTCACCTCACGCACGCGCCTGCCGCATCGCCGACGGCGCGCTCAGCCAGCACAAATCATTGGAAGAGAGACTGATCCTCGGTTCGCTGTTTGTGAGTTTCCAGAATCTAAATAGTTATCAGGACATCAACAGAAGGGAATTCACATGGCAGAGCACCCCGCTGAAACTAAACGCAGGTCTATCAGGTAAAGTTATGTATAATTTTAATTTAAGTTAAAAGGCTACAGCTGTTTAGCGCACAGAAGCCGTTGGTTAGGCTACTATCCGCGCCTGTCATTCACTCGTCTCGCGGAGCGCTGTCTCCCTTTCTATTCACCTGAGAGAACCTGCCAAAGCCTCTCTCCACTGCTTGTTTGGGTGGGTTATTTGCTGGCTGACCAACATCCCACCCCTCCTGTGATCCATGGTTTGACTGTAGGCCAAACATGATTCAGAGCCAGTGAGCAACGGACTTTAAAAAAATTATATAAAAAAAACTGCGTTAACGTGCGTTAAAAAATTTATCGGCATTAATTAATAAATGCGTTAACGCAATAATAACGCGTTAACTTGCCCAGCCCTAATATATATATATATATATATTAGAAAAATATATAAAAAAAGCAAAATATTTTTAGCCAAAAAGTAGTTGCAATTAATAACACCAGTAATAGGATATTTTTAACAGCAGATGCTTTTTAAAATCAGAAAATAACAGCACCTTTCAGTCTGTCACCATCATGCAAACATGAAATATTAAACTTAAGCCCCTTTCACACAGAGATTCCAGAAAATACACGGATAATGTGACCAGGCATTTGTTCCGAGATTGTTTGATTTTGGTTCATTCACACTGCCAGTGATTTGCCGGGATCTGTAAGTGTGTTCACACACAACCCGGAAAGACACATGACGTCAGGATGAGACGTGTAACGTACGCGTCTAAACATGTACAAGCGCATACCGTTCCACAAAGCTCAGTGAACGATCTCCGCTACCGCGGATAGTGAGGAGCTCCTGGTCTCTGCTTCGTTCCAGTTTGCAGACATTTGTTCGTCCTTTCTTTGTTGATGACAAACGCAAACTTTCTTCAAAGAGCAACAGAGTCGCGCAATGGTACGAGCGTCATCACTATGACACACCCCTTACGGCATTGGTCCTGGCTTTTGTTCACACAGCGTGCATTCCAGGACTGATTCCGGCAATGTCACTAGGTCCCCAACCCGGCATCAATGCCTGTATCAGATCCGGGGGCAAATCCTCTGGCAATTTCCCGGGATCAACGCGCTGTGTGAAAGGGGCTACAGTACTTCTTTCTCAGGTTTTGTGTTATATTTTCATGTTGAGGTCGGAGTTGTGAGTGACAACAATTTCTCACCTGGTACCAGAGCGATTGACAACATCCACTATCTCTCCGGGAAAGAAGCGGTCTTTGACATAGGCGTACACATCGTCACATATGTCATGCAGGCGTGAGCGGTGCGTAAGTGCTGTCAGGTGCAGGAGGGGGATGACTAGGGCATCGGGGAAGTTCTGAAGATTGAGTCTGGCTTTCCTCTTCGCTGTCCAGAGCCTCCTGATAGGTCAGGCCAGTCTTCCCAGTCACCGCACAGCTCCACACCAGGCTGTTACACAGAATGGTCCTCTCAAAAAACTCACTGTTAAAACAAAATCACAATGTGTAATGTTGTTATTAACTAGCCAAACACATTTACTGATTACAGAGATGAACATATTGCTCACAACTGACTAATCAACTTGACAAAAAGTTAATGTTTTGTGGAAAACAAAAACACAGAGTGGAGAAATTTACCCAAAATACATCTACTTGTTGACCATTACATCATCTAAAAAAACTGTCTTAAGTAATAACAGCAAATAGACTGTTCTTTTGTCATCAAAATGAGGTAATAATTCACATGTAGTTAACATACTCAACAAATTAAACAACTTCCCATATCAGTGTTATGACAAAAAAGATTAAAGCTTTCTGAACACTGTAAAGGTGCAAAACTATCTCTCCTGATTCTCATCTAAAATACACTGTATTCACTTCAAAGGTTTATTATTACTTGAAATGGGCACAATGCACTGAAATCTTTTGATTTATTTCTAAACAGTTTGAAGTCAAAACCTATTGATGGATATTTATAGTAGTAAAAGATCAAACACACTATATTATCCCATTCAAACTCAGGTGAGAAATGTGTATCTTAACAATTAGACAGAAACTCATGAATATACCATTTTAATAAATCATTTGTATTTCAAAATAACAATAATTAACAAATAAAGTGATAAAACAATTTTTTTAAATCAGTTATTGGACAGTTGGTCTTAAAAACCAATATCTGCCAATCTTGCCTTGGGATTTATGTCCAAGTAACTGTCATTTAACTAATAGACATAACTCAGTAAACAAACCTAATGATAGTTGATTCTAAAATGATAATCTGAATCACCTAACTCAACCCCACATGTAAACTAATCAAGACAATGACAACTTTCCAAGAGCTGTTGACAGATGACATATCTGCTTCAAGACCAAAACTAAAGACAACCATCTAGACCAGTCCAAATACTTGGTCATCATAATATCTCCCATTCCAGCCTCATAAAAGGCCAGACAACAAGTGACACCAAAATAATAATGGGAAAGCAGCAAAACTACTGCCTCCAATGGCTAAATACAGCAACAATAGCAGCGACCACGTTTCAAGCAACAACATCCTGTGTGTGGATGAGAACTGTCCCATCCCCGCAAACAACCCCAAAAACACCCGACCAGGGGCTTCCCGGGGACATCCCACCCGCTATATTACACTATGTTAGCCTATAAAACAAATCGAGAAATAGGTTTAAGAATTTTTTCCCTCATTCTAGTCTACATATCGTGGTTTAGTTGGCTAAACTAAGCTAACTAACTAGCAACCAACTCTGTTAGCGAAGGCCTCCAACTGACACCTGCCGCCGGGTGTATCAAAGGGGAAAACTGAACTCTTTATAAATACAAGGTCATTTCACACCGGGGGTGGTGGGTTATAGGTAAAGCTGGTTTAAAAATAGCGTAATATGATGGAATCTAGGTTGGTAGTTATTTTATTTATGAAAAATAAAACTTTAAAGCGGGCTGTCACTTCTGTGTTAGTTTCTTGGAGCTTATGTTGTTGGCTGGCATTAAAGGGGGAAGTTGAAATGTTACAAACAGAAAAACGATAAAAATATCTTACTCATAAGTCCTGAAGATTTCGTGTGTGACTTTACAGAGGAAGACTTCTTCATCGGGTCTGAGATCAGCAGGCAGTTTCTAGCCTCACGAAAGGCTTTTTGTGGAGAAGCGGCATCTTTTCTTTTTCTTTCTCGGAGACTTTCAAAAACAACAAACACAAAAACACAATCAGAAAGTGAGATGATGTCAAATTAATAAGAATCTATTAAAGGTCGGACTGTCTAAATCTGTCGAAATTGCTTCAAATAAAACCGTTAGGATTTCAAATGTTAAGAAAAAACGATATCTTCTTCAGTCTTTGTTAATGACACGCGCTTCCCGGTGACGTTCAAAATCCAGCCCACATGTTTTACCGTTTTATTCAACCCGAATATAGAGCACACGCTTGGTTAGTATATATCAAACGAGTCAGATAAATAGACGACTAAAGATGATATTTACCAAATCTATGATGTAAAAAGGATAATCGCCACCGGAAGGGAAAGAAAAACACACGAGTATGAGAGTATGTCCCACTTCTCCGAGCGGGGATATTAAGCGTGTTGACGACAAGTTTTGATCCGCTCTCAAGTTCACTTACCCACCGGTTAGTGCTGGGGGCGGGACTTCCACCGACAATTCTGTCATTGCATTTGGCGTTTTGAGTGCCAATCACGCCTCCACAGCCAATAGTAGGAGGCGAAAGTGGAAATAGTAAGGGTTTTTTTCTACCACTGGAGTTTCATGAATCTTTTAGGTTCATATATAAAATATATATTAGAAATAAACACATATAACAAATTTCCCAAACAAAAAGCCAAGTTTGAGAGTTGATTATAGTATTCTCTGTGAACAAATGTACTTCAAATGTACAAAGTACAATCTAAAGGTAGCTAAGTTTTTAAAATTTCTTCATCATACCCCTATGAAATAAAAAAGTTTAATTCATGACTTTTTATTCATGTCATTTTTTTATTCATGTCTATTAGATTTTGTTTAATAGACACTTAAAATATCTCTTTTGTGAATATATACATACATTACATATAGCTAATATGCTCTATTGGGTTAAGATCTAGTGACTGTGGGGGCCATTTTAATACAGTGAACTCATTGTCATGTTCAAATAACCAATTTGAAATGATTCAAGCTTTGTGACATGGTGCATTATCCCGCTGGAAGTAGCCATCAGAGGATGGGTATATGGTGGCCATAAAGGGATGGACATGGTCAGAAACAATGCTCAGGTAGGCCGTGGCATTTAAACGATGCCCAATTGGCACTAAGGGACCTAAAGTGTGCCAAGAAAACATCTTTCACACCATTACACCACCACCAGCAGCCTGCACAGGGGTAACAAGGCATGATAGATCCATGTTCTTATTCTGTTTACGCCAAATTCTGACTCTACCATCTGAATCCAACATAAATCGAGACTCATCAGACCAGGCAACATTTTTTCAGTCTTCAACTGTCCAAATTTGGTGAGCTCTTGCAAATTGTAGACTCTTTTTCCTATTTGTAGTGGAGATGAGTGGTACCGTGGGTCTTCTGCTGTTGTAGCCCATCTGCCTCAAGGTTGTGCATGTTGTGGCTTCACAAATGCTTTGCTGCATATCTCGGTTGTAACGAGTGGTTATTTCAGTCAAAGTTGCTCTTCTATCAGCTTGAATCTTTCAGCCCATTCTCCTCTGACCTCTAGCATCAACAAGGCATTTTCGCCCACAGGACTGCCGCATACTGGATATTTTTCCCTTTTCACACCATTCTCTTTGTAAACCCTAGAAATGGTTGTGCGTGAAAATCCCAGTAACTGAGCAGATTGTGAAATACTCAGACTGGCCCATCTGGCACCAACAACCATGCCATGCTCAAAATTGCTTAAATTACCCTACAAATTCTCATTCTGACATTCATTTTGGAGTTCAGGAGATTGTCTTGAGCAGGACCACACCCCTAAATGCATTGAAGCAACTGCCATGTGATTGGTTGATTAGATAATTGCATTAATGAGAAATTGAAAAGGTGTTCCTAATAATCATTAGGTGGGTGTACACATCACGGCCATCTTTATTAGGATACCCCATGCTAGTAACGGGTTGGACCCCCTTTTGCCTTCAGAACTGCCTCAATTCTTCGTGCATAGATTCAACAAGGTGCTGGAAGCATTCCTCAGGGAGTTTGGTCCATATTGACATGATGGCATCACACAGTTGCCGCAGATTTGTCGGCTGCACATCCATGATGCGAATCTCCCGTTCACCACATCCCAAAGATGCTCTATTGGATTGAGATCTGGTGACTGTGGAGGCCATTTGAGTACAGCGAACTCATTGTCATGTTCAAGAAACCAGTCTGAGATGATTCCAGCTTTATGACATGGCGCATTATCCTGCTGAAAGTAGCCATCAGAAGTTGGGTAAATTGTGGTCATAAAGGGATGGACATGGTCAGCAACAATACTCAGGTAGGCTGTGGCGTTGCAACGATGCTCAATTGGTACCAAGGGGCCCAAAGAGTGCCAAGAAAATATTCCCCACACCATGACACCACCACCACCAGCCTGAACCGTTGATACAAGGCAGGATGGATCCATGCTTTCATGTTGTAGACGCCAAATTCTGACCCTACCATCCGAATGTCGCAGCAGAAATCGAGACTCATCAGACCAGGCAACGTTTTTCCAATCTTCTATTGTCCAATTTCGATGAGCTTGTGCAAATTGTAGCCTCAGTTTCCTGTTCTTAGCTGAAAGGAGTGGCACCCGGTGTGGTCTTCTGCTGCTGTAGCCCATCTGCCTCAAAGTTCGACGTACTGTGCGTTCAGAGATGCTCTTCTGCCCATCTTGGTTGTAACGGGTGGTTATTTGAGTCACTGTTGCCCTTCTATCAGCTCGAACCAGTCTGGCCATTCTCCTCTGACCTCTGGCATCAACAAGGCATTTCCGCCCACAGAACTGCCGCTCACTGGATGTTTTTTCTTTTTGGACCATTCTCTGTAAACCCTAGAGATGGTTGTGCGTGAAAATCCCAGTAGATTAGCAGTTTCTGAAATACTCAGACCAGCCCTTCTGGCACCAACAATCATGCCACGTTCAAAGTCACTCAAATCACCTTTCTTCCCCATACTGATGCTCGTTTGAACTGCAGGAGATTGTCTTGACCATGTCTACATGCCTAAATGCACTGAGTTGCCGCCATGTGATTGGCTGCTTAGAAATTAAGTGTTAACGAGCAGTTGGACAGGTGTACCTAATAAAGTGGCCGGTGAGTGTCTATCTATCTATCTATCTATCTATCTATCTATCTATCTATCTATCTATCTATCTATCTATCTATCTATCTATCTATCTATCTATCTATCTATCTATCTATCTATCTATAAATAGATATATACGTACACACACACACACACACACACACACACACACACACACACACACACACACACACACACACACGCACACACACACACACACACACACACACACACACACACGCACAATTCTGCTAGCCGAAAGAAAAAAACATCCCCTACTTCCTGCTTCATCAGAAAGAGTGTTACACAGAAATGCAACCAAACACAAGGAAGAGGGCACATACAGGAATACATATTTATTACCACTAAGGACTCTTTAAAATGTAGCAGTGCCAACATAACATTACATAAATAGATGATCTGACATGTATGGCTAGTTACATAAACAGACAGTTTGAAGTATAACTTTAAAAAGTTGACAAATTAAAGTTAACCTAAAACAGGACGTTGTATGTTAAATTAAATCGATCCTGTTAAAGACCTCACTGAGGATAATCATGTTCATTGTTCCACTGCATCTGCTTTCTCTTCTAAGTGTCAACGTACTATATAAAGATGGATTTGCTTGAGAGAATCTGGATCTGTGTCATTTTTTAGATAAACAGTGTAATCGAGTTGTACTTCCTGTATCCATTGGCTGAGTGCTAATGTCTCTGTGAACTGGGAAAGAAAAAACAACAACTTAGAATTGTTACATCAAATCTCGATAAAAGGCTGGTGTATTGAATTATACTGCCAGTCACAATTAAAAGACAAATACAGTAATATTAGAGACAGAGCAAAGCTTCTTACAACAGCATCCTGAAGTAAATCAAGTGCTTCTTGAATGCTGGGTACAGTTACTAACAGTGCACCTTTCTTTCGAAAATTTTTATTAATAAACAGCCAAGCTCTGAAAAAGAAAAATAGTGTAAACCTTAAGACACAATTACTATACTATTATACATTATTATTCAATACAATACATAATAAGTCGATATTCTGATTATATTCTTGTCCAAGTACATTTTACCAATTCCAAACCACATCTAATCTTAATAACTAGACTATTAATGTTGTATATAATCAATTATACGTGATTTATAATTGTTAAGAGGCATATCTAGTCCAATGGTCACACATGCAATTTCTATAGTATTGCATAATATATAGTATTTCTATCGACTTGCATAATAATTATGCATGCACTATATATCATTTGTTTATTATAAAAAAATGTATGCATTGTTTCAATAAGATCCTTGCATGTTCTTACTGCAAGTACATGATTTGGCACTTACTGCATTTGATCACTTGGTTCCATGAAGAATTCAAAAACATTGTTCATGATCAAAACATCTGTATTTTGCACTGAAGGCAGCCTGAGAGCGGATATCTGCATGAATCACCTATGTAGGGCACATTGAATATCTCTGTAATCATACTATCCGTAACAAAACAATGGTCATACAAAAAAGAAGAAGAAGAAGAAGAAAAAGCAATGATCAATTACCTGAATTCTGTCACTGAAGCCATATTTCTGTACAGCCATAGTTTGAAGCTTGACAAACTCTGAACTTATTTCAACCCCAATAAGCTGAGATGCTGCACTGTAAAGGTAGCCCTGAGAAGAGAAAAAAAATCAGTAGGCAATAATATAGATGTGTCATCAGACCATGTTTTAGAAAGAAAGATAAAAGCTGGTGTAGCCTAGTGGATACAGACAGATCTGGGCTGGTACGTAAAATGTTGCAGGTTTAAACCCAGAAGGGAAAGGCACTTAACCCCTGGTTGCCCCAGGGCGACTGTTACTGTTTCAAGTATACTATAAACATCAGTTAATTCACTATTGATAATGAGTTTAAATGTGCTTAAACAAACATCATCAGAAATTTACCCCAAATAGCACAGCTCCTAATCTAGATCCCACATCCACCACCAGTTTTCCTGTGAGGTCTGGAAGAACGTTGCTGAATAGGAACTGGAGCTCCGGGATCAAGAATGAATGTGAGAATGAACTCTTTGAAAAATTATTAATTGCATATTATTTTTATTGCACGAGTTTATGTATGCAAGTATCCATGCAAACACTTACCCAACGGTGCTGTTCTGTGCGATCCACAGTTGAGGCAGTAGTTGCGACTCATTTTTCCCTCTTCACACAATGAATCTACAGTTTCCTCATCATATAAGAATGCATCTACATGCATAGTGGGATGAGGTTTCTGTTGAGTCTAAAAAGTTAAAGTGTGCTTTAGGATCAAACAATGAAATGTAGTTGTGAATCCCAGAGCACAATACTAAAAATCTAATACACAAACCTTCTGAATAGCCATGGTCTCTGAGGGAGCCATAGCCTCAAGTGGAAGGCAAGTCCTTAGGTCCTCTGCAATACTTTGAAGAATAACACTTTGGTTATCCACCAGGAAATCAGTCCCAGATCACCTGAAAAATGTAGATGAAAAACTGATATAGAAAAGAATAATATTTGGGTAAACATTTTAACTAATAGATAACACTACATTCTTAATATACTATATACTTACATTACATTAACCATTGCAAAATTGTTAATATAGGGCTGTCGAAACAATGAATCACGAATAATTGCATCCACAGTAAAAGTTTGTGTTTACATAATATATGTGGGTGCACTGTGTTATACATTTTATATATATAAATACAATTATACATTTTATATATATAAATACACACAAATGCATGTATATATTTAAGTATATGCATTATGTATTATATTTTCATGTATATACTGTATATAGATTTATACATAATTTATATTATATAGGCTATAAATATATTATATATAAATAATATTTTTTTTTCTTAAATATACATGCATGTGTGTGTATTTTTATATATAAAATAATTATACACAGTGCATCCATATATATTATGTAAACACAAACTTTTATTTTGGATGCGATTAATCGATTTGACAGCTCTAGTAAGTAAGCAATAGTATGTCTAAATAAGCAAATTTGCACAAATTTCCAGAACAGATTGTGAAACATTACATAAAGCCAGGATCAAAACTTGGGAACATCATTAGGAATATAATGTTATATAAAAAAGCCCATTCATATTGTTATTGAAAGACAGGCCTTTGCACTGTAATGACAAAGGCAAACTGCATGATTACAAGTTATGAATGCAAAATAGCCCAAAATCTCAAAATTGACTCAGTCCATAAAAAACACTGATTTGCCCTAAGGTTTTTTTGTTTTGTTTTTGCACTAAGTCTAATAAGAACATGCTTACATAGTGCACATGTTCTAATCTTTAGAGAACAAGATAATATCAAAAGTTCCTGATTTTACCAGAGGTTTTCAACCATTCTAGAAGTTTTGGAAGATGTTGCCTCTCCGTCTTTGAAAACACCTGCAGAATTTCATTCTTTGCATCGTTAAAATGCATTGATTCAAGCAAGCTCTTGATACTAATTTTACAAATCTAGGTTGCCAGCATAGGCTGCTACTACTGAGCAACACGTATATGAGCCTGCGGTAGTAGAATCAAGTGAGAAGAGTCTTGTTTAAGGTAACGTAAGAACTTCACATCTTTGTGAACATCACCTGCATATTATAGAATATTCCAGGCGATAATTCCATGTGTAATTTAAAATCGCATTAATTTGATTTAAATTACTCTTAAAGCTAAACATTTTTACCATTTTGTTTTACGTTGAAATCAATTTTATCTACTGCTGTGCCACCTTAACAAAAGCTTCCATAATTTTGCCTCATGACCAACATCTCTATTTAAAAAAAGAAACAATAATATTATAAAGGTATATTCCAATTTATATAAAAAGAGATATGGTAATTTTAAGTGAAGGGAAACGAATCTAAACTATAAATAATTTTTTTTCCTTTTAAAATAAAAAAGGCGAACTTTTGTTTTACACACGGAAGTAAAGTCACGTCACGGGAAGTTGGGGGTTAGATGACGTTTGTAGTCGCTTTTCCACTCGCCGAAAAACAGCTGCTGCGAGTTTATGTAAGTAATGTTTAATCGAAATATATCTCTAAATCTTAATATTTCGGACGTCGAACTTTTTAAAATGACATGGGGTTGAGTTAAACATGAATTAAACCCTGTATTTAAGTAAATCGACAACGGCTGTGCGGGTTACAGCGGCTGTCTGGCCTCTTTTCAGCATAGAGCTTTAGTCAGTCTTAACAGGCATTCAAGTATATAAAATAAAACTATGATGATTTCATGATAGTTTAAATACTAATGTGTGTGCCAACATTCGTGTTTTGATGTAGTTTCGATACATGCCAGATTCATCCATATCGTACAGTCCATAACTGGGAATAATGAACATTCAAATAAATAATATAACAGTATGATGATTTCATAAATACTCATGTGTGTATGTCAACAGTAGTGTTTTGAATGCAGTCCAGATACATGGCTTAAAATGATCCATATTTATCCAAATCGTACAGTGCATAGCTGGTAATAACATAACAGCTCATCCATTTTTGTTTGACATTTTCTGATTTGTGTTTGCCTAATGTCTAGAGAGGTTGAAAACATCATTGCGCTGGTTCCACTGAAGTCTTGAGGTTTGGAGTGAGCAGTGACAGGAGGGTTGTTTTGGGGAAACCCCCACAACATTGGAAAGTCTCATTATCAGTAACAAGTAAGGAAGTATACATCAGATCCATCACAATTTTAATGTCTTTACCCAAGTCCTACTCAATGGCTTTGTGACTGGAAGCTGGTCATCTGTCATATCTCTTTCTTTATTTTAATCTGTTGCAGGTTGGCAGCTCTTTAACTGCAAAAATGGTTTTAGCTGATCTTGGGAGGAAAATAACCTCAGCTTTGAGGTCTCTGAGCAATGCCACCATTATCAACGAGGAGGTACAGTGAGCACAATGCAATTTGGGCTTGTTAAGAATTGTTGTCCATCATTAAATGCTAACTACTTTACAATTTTCCTTAGGTATTAAATGCTATGCTCAAGGAAGTATGTGCTGCCCTGCTGGAGGCTGATGTGAATATCAAGTTGGTAAAGCAGCTTAGAGAAAATGTCAAGTATGTAACAAAAGTTTTTATCTTTTTATGGTAATAGCCTATTGTAGAATGTGTCTGTTCTCTCTATAACCACTCTATAATTTCAGGGCAGCCATTGATCTGGAGGAGATGGCCTCTGGGCTGAACAAGAGAAGAATGATCCAGCATGCTGTTTTCAAGGAACTCGTCAAGGTAGGTAATTGTTTCCTGTTCAAGGAGACTCTGATCTCCTCCTCAGGAGATCTCTATTTTGTCATGGAGGAGAGAAATAATATTAAACCAAACTGATTTGACTGATAGGTGATATGAGTGTATTCTAGAAGATGAATACTGAGTGCTTTTATTGCAGCTGGTGGATCCTGGAGTCAAAGCCTGGACTCCCACAAAGGGAAAAAACAACGTTATCATGTTTGTGGGTCTGCAGGGCAGTGGGAAAACCACAACATGTTCAAAGGTGAGCAGTTCCTGGGTGTTTGCCCAGATTTTTAGAGCTTTTACAGACATTTTAGATTATACAGCTAATCAGCTGTAGTAAGAATCTCTTTTTCTTTTCATTAGTTGGCATACTACTTCCAAAGAAAAGGATGGAAAACATGTTTGATTTGTGCCGACACATTCAGAGCAGGTACAGTCGACTCTCTTTACATGTTTGCACACTAATACGTTCTGTAAAAAGTCTAATTGTCTTGTTTGTTTTTAAAGGTGCCTTCGACCAACTCAAGCAAAATGCAACAAAAGCCAGAATACCCTTTTATGGGAGGTAATAAAAGCATTATTTCCCGTATTATTTCCTGTTACAATTGCATTTCACCAAAACCTAATCATTGATTCATGTTGCTATGACTTAATAGTTACACAGAAATGGATCCAGTGGTCATAGCTGCAGAGGGTGTGGAAAAATTCAAGACAGAAAACTTTGAAATAATCATTGTGGACACTAGTGGTAGACATAAACAGGAAGACTCACTTTTTGAGGAAATGCTTCAGGTGTCGAATGCTGTGGTAAGAGAACATTTGATCATATAAAGCTATAAAGATGGCAAAATATAAATGATATAATAATTAGAGCCAGACCGATATATCGGCAGGCCGATATTATCGGCCGATATTAGGCATTTTCCAAACTATCGGTCTCGGCAGTTATAATGGCCGATAAATGGAATATTTCGAAAATAATCACGGACGAAACACGCTTGAACCATGTCATGAGTGTTGGAGTTGTATAGTTTGTCCACCAGAGGGCACTCTACACCGTCCCTTTTGGCAACACTCGTTGAGTTGGTCACGATACATACATTGCTTGAATAACAATTAAAAGAACATCCCCATCAGTTCTCTTAAATCAAATAAGCATGACAAAATTTGTGACTATCATGTCCAGTTTTGCTGCCAATCCGCTTGAGAGTGAAGCGAAATTAGTTCGTAATTTACAGTTACGTTGTTACAGTGTAGTTGACTGACTGTCCTTTTAACTTGACAATGTGACTGAAGTATTTATTTAATAGCGCGTGACAGTTATAGCAATGAGACGCATCATCTCTCCTTGGCCTGTTATATTGAAAATGTATGTTTTACACTTTGCAGTATGACATAATCCATTGCTAAATTATGGCTCATCATAGACTAGCTAACCATAAAGCTAGCTAATGCCACTATCATCAGTCTGTTCTGTTGTGACAATAAAAGTTTCTTTTTAAAATGCAATATCATATTATTTTAGTTAAAACTCAAATTACTACAAATAACTAATGTTAGGGAAATCTGTTAATGTTTTGTTGCGCGTTTCTGAAAAAAAAAATAAATAAAAAATATCGGCCGATATATCGGCATATCGGATTTTAAAACCAAAAAATATTTGTATCGAGTATCGGCCTTCAAAGTCCTCATGTTGGTCAGGACTTTAATAATAATAAGGCTTGATGCTTTGTGGTGATTATTGTCTGTTCCCACAGCAACCTGACAACATAGTGTATGTGATGGATGCCTCCATTGGTCAGGCTTGCAAGGCTCAGGCTAAGGCCTTCAAAGACAAAGTCGAATGTGGCTTCTGTTATTGTCACCAAACTGGACGGCCATGCCAAGGGTGGTGGTGCACTCAGTGCGTAAGTACACACTTTATGCTTTGTACTTTCAGCACTTGAGTAAAGTAAAGAAATCAAAGAGCTTACAGACGATTTATGTTTACAGTGTGGCGGCCACAGAGAGTCCCATCATTTTCATCGGCACAGCGAGCACATCGACGACTTTGAGCCTTTGAAGACTCAGCCCTTCATAAGCAAACTGCTCGGTAAGGTTTGGAAATACTGCTTGAGCTTCTGTTAAAAATCTTTAGATAAAAAGCTTTAAATGCACAAAACATCTGATTGTCGTTTGAACTGCTATTTATGTTGCAATTCTTATTTTTCCTCTAGGTATGGGAGATATTGAGGGACTGATTGACAAAGTGAACGAACTAAAGCTTGATGACAACGAGGAGCTAATTGACAAACTGAAACATGGTAACTCTAACGTTGTTTCTATAAGAATGTGTATTTTTGTGTTTTCAATATGCTTTTTTTTGGACAATAATTTGGACACTAACAGATGTGACATTTCTCTCTCTTAGGTCAGTTTACACTCAGGGACATGTATGAACAGTTTCAGAACATCATGAAAATGGGACCTTTTGGTCAGATCATGGTAACGCCAACCTTAACTGAATGGTTGTCTAATTATGATTGTCCATAGAGTCAGATCTTTTCTCACAATTTCTGTTTTTCTTTATTTGTCTTTAGGGCATGATCCCAGGCTTTGGAACAGATTTCATGAGCAAAGGAAATGAGCAGGAGTCGATGGCCAGACTAAAGAAACTCATGACAATAATGGATAGCATGAATGACCAGGGTATGTGCTTTTTAAATTCTTTTTAATACTGTCTTATAACTTGTAAATAGTGATGCACCGATGTAAAAAATTGTGACTGATAATCAATATTAATATTGCTGTTATGGCCAATATATTTATGGCCGATATTTACCGATGTCTCTGTATAAAAAAAAACATAGCGAGGATTAGGGCTGCACGAATATTGTTAAAAAATGATATTGTGATATTTTATTTTTCAGCTATATATATATTGTGATATAAAAACAATTTCACCAGATTACTTGAATAGCTCTATTTGGAAAGAATGAATCATTGTAGTATGAGTGGGGTGGTTTTGTCTTGGAGAATATCTGCATAGAAACTAATATTAACAGAATGTTAACAAAACACTTTAATAAATGGAACCTTATTGTAAAGTGTTTCTGATTTATGTCTCTTGAGTTCAGTGTTTGACAGATCAGTTGTTTTAACCATTCATTAAAGTGAAATCGGTTCAGAAGGAGTCATTAGGTCGCGAATCGGACATGTCATTACATTGTATGGTGTAAGGTGTACGATGTAGGTGTCTTTGTTTCCACAGTATTTTCAATTTTGATATTTCTCGGTCAAACTGTTGTTGTCTATCAGTCATATAATGCAGGTTTAGGGGGTTCACCTCGGAGCATGCACAGAGAAGTCCAAATTAAACATGATATAATGACTCGTATGTACACATTGATGGCCTAAGACACGAAACGAGCGGTTTGTGTGAGAAAACGAACAATATTTATATCGTTTTTACCTCTTGTAACCACAGCCAAGTCCAACTGATCTGACGGCACGAGCCAGCTTCGGTCTGTGCATGCGCTGCAAGTGATCGCTTGCGCGTGTACGTCACTCATTGTTTACACAGAGATTTCAGAAGTTTTACCTTTCACTAAACATATTTAGATATATCGAAATCATCTTCCATTGCGATTTCCTGTATATCTAAATATGTTTAGATCTTCATAGTGAAAGGTAAAACTTCCAACGTGCCATGCGATCAGTTGGACATGGCTGTGGTTACACGAGGTAAAAACGATATAAATACTGTTCGTTTTCTCACACAAACCGCTCGTTTCGTGTCTTGGGCCATCAATGTGTACTTACATATACCGAGTCATTAAATCATGTTTAATTTGGACTTCTCTGTGCATGCTCTTTGAGGTGAACCCCTAAACCTGGCATTATATGACTGGCAGACAAGAACGGTATGACCAAAAATTAAAAAATTGAAACTACTGTGGAAACAAAGACACCTACATCTTGGATGCCCTTGAGGTAAGCTAAAACACATCAAAAATTCATTTTAAAGTGAACTATCCCTTTAAGTCCAAAGTGTACTCGCAGGTTGCACATACTCTTGAATGTGCATTAATCAGTTGTTTGACAAGGTGGCAACACTGGCCGAGGATGTTGTTTCACAGTTGAAAACTACAGACTGCAACAACAACAACAAACAACTGCATTGACAAGCGTTTGTGTAAGGGGGTTATGAGAGAGCAGCAACTTTTTTGTTTAAAAGAACACAGAGATTTTTATCGGTCATAAATTCTGGAAAAAAATAGCGCAGTCACTGGATCAAGATGAAATTTCTAGAGGCGCATTTGTCGACTGCCATCGCTCATGCACGTGCATTAAATGGAGTATACTTTGAAAGGCTATGCGTTTGATGAAAAAAACGAAGCATACTTTGGACTTTAGAATTGTTCAACAATGTAAACTGGACACACTCGCACCCAAAAGTTCTGATCTAGTTATCAGAAACGTGTTTTAAATAACCATTACAGCTTCAAATTTTGTGTTTTCAATATGTGTGCGCATAATTTACATTGTAGAACAAAACGTCAAAGTATCAATTTGTTTACCACAGACCTTATTTTACTTCATATATATATAAAAAAAAAAACATAGGAAAATCTTAATGAGTGTTTTGGTGATGTTATCTGCAGCACTCTATTGGAAACTTTTAGGCATAGTTCTGAACTTGACCGGTTCAGTTAACATATTGTGGTTTTTCAACTACAGAACTCGACAACAAAGATGGTGCCAAGCTATTCAGTGAACAGCCCAACCGCATCCAGCGAGTGGCCCGGGGATCAGGAGTGGCTACCAGGGATGTGCAGGAGTTGCTCACCCAGTACACAAAGTTTGCGCAGATGGTCAAGAAGATGGGAGGCATCAAAGGCTTGTTTAAAGGTTGAGTGATTTGCATCCAATATTTGTGAACCAACCAAACATGATGCATTCAACAAAAATCAGTGACATCATTGTATCATTGTTTTGAAGGAGGGGACATGAGCAAGAACGTCAACCCGTCACAGATGGCGAAACTGAACCAGCAGATGGCTAAAATGATGGATCCCAGAGTGCTTCATCACATGGGTATGAGCTCCCTTAAAACCATAACATGCTTTAGTTTTTGCTTGACCATTGATTTACCTTTACTACTATAGATGGGGAAGTTGTTGCATGCAAGAACCTTCTTAAAATGAGCTAAGCAGTGAATTGCTAATGACACGTCATCATGAGATGTGAAAGGTTTTTTGAATATCGATTATGGTTTAAAAGCTTTACTTCAAGACAGCTGTCTTTGTTTTTTTGCAAGGTGGCATGGCTGGACTGCAGTCCATGATGAGGCAGTTTCAGCAGGGAGCTGCTGGCAACATGAAAGGCATGATGGGATTTAACAACATGTGAACCTCTGATCCGGGCAAACAGAAGATGCATATGTTGGTTTTAGCAAATAAAACCTGGGCAGATGAAGATGGTTTGATTTGTCTTGCCACATATAATTTAATTCTTTAAAAGGTGTAAAACATTTAACAAAGACTCATTTAAATGTACAGCCCAGTGTTTCTGGAGCAGAAAAATGGGGACTGTTAGAGGAAATTTTGCTTCCTGAGATCATGTCCAGGGATTGTTTAAAATGTCTTGTGATGTCAGAGAGGGTTCATCTTGGCAAATATACACACAGGCATCTGAGTGCTTCACAAAATTGTCAACAAAATCGACATCTGACTTTCAATATCAAAGCTGGATTACAGGTAAAGCCGTAAAGGTTATTTGATTTTACAGTAATTGCTATGACCATATTCATAGCATAATATATTCATGAGTAGAAATCATGGTTTATTGTATAATTGACTTTCTGATTTCTTGGTTTGCCATAGAAAAGCTTTGGCTTTGTATCAGAGATGAATACAATAGTTGAAAAAGAGTGTGGCAATATTTTTGTCATAATGTTATAATAAAATTTATATGGCAACATTTTAACAGCAGTTGTCTTATTATCCTCTTTGATTATGTTGAAATGTCATCAAATATTTAACTTGTGCGTTTTTTAACAGACTGACCATAGTACTTGCACTGTTTATGTACATTTGAAATCCAGACAAAGCAACAGCTTAATCAATTTGCACAGAGATTAGTTGGTAATATTTGTGGTGTATCTGTGGTTACGTGATTGTAATTGCCTATAAGTAAATGACAAAAATGGTTTTAAATTGTACATATTTGCAGTGAATGAAAATTGGGCACATAATAACCTTTGTATTGTTTTTAATGAAAAAATCAAGGAAACTGCAATTAAAGATAATGATGCATCATGAAACATACATAAAATCTTTGTAAAAAAGTTAAGTTTGTTGCTTTAATACTCAAATTGTATTTATTAAAATTACAATTTAATATATTTTTTGATCCAAGTAATTTCAGGCGGGAAACTGATTTGCTTCTATAATGTCTTTACAATATTTTCATATCGAAGAATTTAGATTATCAAGAATACAATGTCATTGCATGTAAATGAGTGTTTAAACATAAACGTGTATAAAATACATCACTACTTTACTATAGATACAAATGTAATAGTTTAATTTAAGTTAAAAAAAATCTTGAAAATAATACAGTTTCTCAAAATATTAATATAACTCTTGAAATACATCATTTGCCTGAGTCTCGGGCTCTCTGACGTGGCACCGACTCCATGTTGGGTTGCTACGTCATCATCAGCTCGAGAGCTCGCTTGCGCCCGTGAGCGCGCCGCTGTCTGTCACTGACTGACTGAGAGTCTCTTTAGAGACACAAAATCAAGGCTTCAGGTATGTTATAACACACCTTTCCCTTTACAACTAGATGCTCATTTAAATTACGTTAATGATTCGATCAATGTTTACGATTGCAGAGCGTTAGGTGGACTGTAGCTCAAGAAAATATCAGGGTTTAAAGGGCATTTAGCTTGAAGTCAGTGTTGAATGGAAGCATCGTATCTGTTACATCAACAATGAGGCAGGCATTCACACGGGATTGTTACCTGAAATGTTTGATCAGGTCGTTATGAAGTAGTTGTAGCACTCAAGTTGTTGTCTTGTTGGTGTAAGATGAGTAATATTTCTTAAGCTATCGAACTAGCTTTCTGTGGCTAATTTTGGAGGGTGGGCTGATGCCCCCAGTGGATCCATGTAACGTTAGTTTAAGTAAACTAAACTTATTCAACAAAGTAGGATGTATAGTTTGTGTCTGTATTGCTGACTACATAGCCATAGTTTTATGTCTTTCCTTGCGAGAATAAATAATCCTACATTTGCTATTAGCCTTGTAATGTTAGCATAGTCACTGATTTGAAAACTGCAGCTTGTTGCATTGTTTATTTATCCTGTACCCTATTATTTCCCCAAACGTACTTTAATTTGCACACTTGGCTGTCTCAAATGTTCTCTCTCATTGGTCTGTTCTTCTCAGCTGCACATGTGGCTTTTTTCTTTTCCTTTTTTTGGTGCTCGGTAGTCAGGGGTTGGTCTGTGAAGGCAGGGGTTTCAGACTAGGTTCTGGGGCCAGTGTTATAGGGATAGTTCACTTTGAAATTAATTTTTGATTTGTTTTAGCTTGCCTCAAGGGCATCCCAAGATGTAGGTGTCTTTGTTTCCACGGTATTTAGAAACTTTGATATTTTTAGATGAAACCGTTCTTGTCTGTCAGTCATATAATGGAGGTTTATGGGGTCCACCTCAAAGAGCATGCACAGAGAAGTCCAAATTAAACATGATTCAATAGCCATGTTTCCATCCACTTTTCAATTCGAATTATCTGAAGTTCGGTTAAAAAACTCATGCGAATAAAGCTGGTGAAAGTGTGTTTCCATCCAACGGCTTTAAAGCGAATAAAAACCTGTACGTAATGACGTCACATGCTGTTTTGCGATCAAATTGGTATATCGAATTGATTTTAGACATTTTAAGGTGTTTCCATTAATTTTCGCACTGAATCGAACAACATTCAAACAAACTTTTGCGAACAAAGTTTTGTTAGATACAAACGGATCGCCATCTACCAACAAATGATCAATATTTACACAAGTTGTAGCCTAATAATGCTTATGTGCCAGCTGATGGCGACATATGTATGGGATATTGTATATGCGAGGCGGTTGTTAGCCTGAAGGGGTTGTATTCGCTATAACAACTGCCTCGCTATACACATTATCCTGCTTATTACATATAATTCAAACAAATAAATAAATAAATAAATAATTTGACAAAAAATATCGACTTAAAAACGAGTTTGTTGATTTAAAAACGAGTATTGCCTCTGCTAAAGAAAATAGTCTGTTCCGTCCTCCTGAACTGCGTCCATGGCAACGGTGTGTATACTAGCAGCGCCGCAGTCTGTTAACAAGAAATAACAGACCACATTATACATTAGAACTCAACCAAGCCACGTAAAAACAAGCAAAACTAACCTAAGAAAACAACGACGCTATAAACATTGCTATGTTGATGCCGATGCACGTAAATGCCCGACGACAGCGGAGGTGACTGTGGTGTGGGAACGACAGCGCTCCATCAGTTCTGGGAGATCCTGGTTCTGAGACACTTCACGGAAACCCTTTGGTTGAAGCATTTTTTTACTTTGTCCACTTACATCTGTCTTTGTTGACATCCGCCATGTGTGCGCAAACAGAGTGGGACTGGCCGGAAATTAACTCGTCATCTGACGTGTTGCAACCATAAAAGGGCCTAAAACTTAATCGCAATTCATTATTTATTCGGTAAATAACGTTTCCATCAGCTTTTATCGCATTAGCCGTATATCGATCAAGAGAAAATCCGATGAGACTCGAACGTATTTCATTTTAGTCGATATTCATGAAAATTCATCGAATTTTACTGTTTCCATAAGGTATTTTTCATTCGATATCACTTAAATTCGGATAAAAACGTGTCAATGAAAACATGGCTAATGACTCATAAATGTAAGTACACATTGATGGCTCAAGACATGATTGCGAGCGGTTTGTGTGAGAGAACACCGAATTTATATAGTTTTTACCTTTTGTAACTAGGGATGTGCACGAATATTCAAATTTTTCGAATATTCGATATGTAATTATTATTCGAAAAATAAAATACTATTCGAATTTTGAATACGTTGCTTTGCTGGCCGTAAATGCAGTGAGTCCATGATAAATCCTAGAACTAACTCGCAGTTATAATTAAATGCACTGGATGGCGCTGTGGAGTGTGTTAACAAGTTGTCTGTATTTGATCACATAATGTTGTCGTCTGCCTCGCGAAGTTTGGAATTAACGTTACTTGAAAAGGATCTTACTAAACGGAATTACTTTTGATCAAATTAATTAATTAACCTGAGTTATGATATCATCACCATGAGAAATGACATGAAATCCAAACAGTCGAGTGAGGAAAGACAGCTGTTCATCATTGCATCACAACTGCAGGTAAGCGCAGCTGGACCCCGCGTGATCAAAGATGTTAACTTATCTAATAGCAAAATGATTTTGAGACATACTTCCTTTATGTTTCGTTAAGGGAGACCGGTTTAAGAACAGAGCAAAGTGCTGTTAGAAACACCGTTCTCTTTGTGTCTCTGAAACGTCCTGTCAGCGCGGCGTCTTTCCTCACTCGAGCATAAAGTGCTGTCGTCGCCACTGCATGTAACGTTAGATATTATTGTTTTTCTCAACATAAACGTGAAACAATATAACCACGATAATCAGTCATTTGCTGACTCGTGTGTATAGGTGTACGTTCTGTACGATATCTGACGCAATCTGCTTTATTAGGGTTTTTTTTTTCGCTCGCGCTGCTTGAGCATGCTTTTAATAATGCTTTTTTTATATATATTTTTTTTGTTTACACATAGGCCTACTGTTTAATGTTTTCAACTAAAAGAAAACTTTAATTACTATTTTAAGCTTGTTGTGTATTGCCTAATTGTAAGCTTGTCCAGAAATTGTGACAAAAACTTAAAAAAACAACAAAACTTAAAACTAACGTCTTTTTCGTTAAACATAATTTAAATAAATCGAATATTTGAATATTCGATTTTTATGAGCCGTATTCAACTGCAATATTTTGAAAATGCCCATCCCATTTGAAGTCACAGCCACGTCCAAGTGATTGGGCGCAGGCGCATTGTGGCTGTGGCTCAGTCAGGCTGCAACAAACGATTATTCTGATAATCGATTAATATGACGCGATTATTAGAACGATTAATCGACTAATCATCGATTATTTTGCCAGCTAATCATTGAAGGGTCAGTTTACCCAAAAATGAAAATTCTGTCAGTATTTACTCACCCTTATGTTGTTCCAAACCTCTATGTGTTTATTTGTTCTGCTGAACATAAAGGAAGATATTTGGAAGAATGTTTTAATCAGAATTTTCAGATCAATCAGATCTCATCCATTGACTACCATAGTAGGAAAAAATACATACTATGGTAGTCAAAGGGATTTGATCTGTTTGATTAAAACATTCTTCCAAATATCTTCCTTTGTGTTCAGCAGAACAAGGTTTGGAACAACATGAGGGTGAGTAAATACTGACAGAATTATTCATTTTTGGGTGAACTAACCCTTTAAGTTTGGAATGATTATTCAGCTTTTTCAATTAGTTAAAACACTTTGAAATAGTGGTTTTAATGAACTTGGAGCCAACTAAACAGGTCATTCTCTTTAAGTTTAACTCAAATCAACCCTTTCACAGAAAAGGGGTAAAAAAATATTAATCTGCAAACCATTATTAAAGATACTAAACTTACAATAGTTTTTTTTTACATGAGAATTGAGCTGACAAGATGTTCTCATTCACCTTTTAATTTACAGAATGAAAAAGAAAACGTAACTGCCATGATATTCTATTCCTAACATCTCCTTTGAAGTCTTAATGATTATGGAACAAATATAGGCGAGTGATACGACTGTAATACCTAATAGCGTTACAATAATAAAAACAGCCTGACTCAGGCCCGGTTCTAGAACCAAATCACTGAGGTGCTTTTGAAAATAGTGAGGGTGCTCAAATGTTAAACCATATGCGATAACCATGAGCCTATATCATTTCATATAGCCTAGTTAAGAAATGTTACACACAGAGTGCTTTTCCCCAAATAACAGAAGTATTGCAAATGTGTGAAGTATTGAAACTGATTTTATTCTGCAGTTGAATAAATACTAAGTTAATATAAGTAACGTACATTTTAGACATTTAGTTTCTGACAACAATGAATTGGTCCGTTAACGAAACAGCTGATTTAAAGATTAAATGCTGGTCACTCGACGGCGTTCGGCACTTGTGGGATTTATCGCCGGTGTTTGAATGGGTATTAGTAATTTTGTACCCACCACTTTTGGAAACATTGAGGCACGGATTTACCTACTACAAATAAAACATCTCCTGTTAACTAGCAGAGCATTCATTTAGTTCGCTCTTAATTAAGAGATCTAGCTAGCGGTTAAATTTGATGTTTTTGAAATGCGAGCTGAGCGCTTTGCCACTGCTGTCAGTTTCATGGATACAGTTCTCTTGTGGCTCGCGCAATCTTCACTCGGACGCGCACTGCGCGCACTTCAATCTACCGCCGGTGCAGAGACTCTATTCATTCCATATATATATATATATATATATATATATATATAGATAGATATATAGATATATATATATATATATATATATATATATATATATATATATATATATATAGATAGATAGATAGATAGATAGATGGTTATATTTATTGGCTATCTAATATGAAGGCAGCCCCGTCTCTAACGAATTTCCTGAGCGGGACGCAAACACGCAAACAAAGTGGGCAATTAAAGAGACAGCTTTACCTGCGTATTGCGATCGCGAAAAGTACACAATCAATCCAATGCATTAAACATGAAATACTGAAGTAAATTCTGATGTGAAAAATCACGTTAATGGATTTAGTTTGTGTAACCTAATATTTGTATGAGTGTGAAATCCGTCTGTGTTTCTTTTGTCGGCAAAATCTCGTGTGCTAATAAAAAAATAATCTGAGGGTGCTTTCACTTTTGTTTGAGGGTGCTTAGCACCCTCAAGCACCCCGTAGAACCGGGCCTGCCCTGACTATAAGCTCAATCATGCTTTATTCTATGCAAAATAAATCATCATATTACTGTAATTATATTATTATTGATGATATTATTACTCTAGTAGTATTGAATGATCTAATAAAGAGATACGTTACCACTAGTTTAATTAGCTCCAGCTGGAAGAACACTCACCGGCTCCTCTTGTGTAGGGGATGTTTCCTCTTTAAGTGATCCAACATGCATGTTGTGCTCCCTGTGAAAAGCAAGTTCTGCCTTGCATGTATTGCACATGACAGCATTGTTGGTTTGAAGTTTTGTAAAACTTTGCCAAACCTTTGCTAGTTCGGATTCGATTTTGCACCATAGAGGTTTGCACTCGTCATAATTCGCGCTGTTTTTTCTTTTACTGCACAATTATAAAGGGCTGCATTTACACTCTAGCGCCAAAGCGCCGTAGCGGTCAAATCGCGATATTGCACGCCCTTACATTAGGTCACGTGAGATCAAACGACTACTCAACAACAAAGATGTTTGTCAACAATTTTTTATTGGCTACGTTGTCAACAATGTCGACTAATCGTTGCAGCCCTAGTCTTCAGTGTCACACGATCCATCAGAAATCATTCTAATATACTTATTTATTATCAATGTTGGGTAACTTTTTTTGGAAGATTATTTGATGAATAAAAAGTTTAATCGAGAACAGCATTTATTTAAAATAGATTTTTATTTTTTATTTTTTTCCCTCTACCATTCATATGGTTGTAGGCTGCAATTTGTTTTTTAATTGTTAAACTGATAAAAGGTTATAGTAAAGATTTATATTGATAGACAATTATTATCTTTTGAATAAATGCTGTTCTTTTAGACTTTTTATCTATGGGTTTCTCAAACCTACCTGTAATTTAATAATAACAGAGTATCAAATCATCAGAATGATTTCTGAAGGATCATATGAAAATTCAGCTTTGCATCACAGTAAAAAAAATATTTTAAAGGAAAGTTATAATGGAAAATCATTATTTTGAATTATAATAATATTTCACAATATATTACTGTTTTATTTAATCAAATAAAATGCAGGCTTGGTGAGCATAAGAGCAATCATTCTAATGTTTCAAACTTTTGCCCTGTATATACAGAAATTCTATCTTTATATATCACAACAGGCATCATATGTCCATGACCTTGGCTTCAAAAAGTCTGAAAACCACCTAGTAGGCAGCATTTTTGTGCATCAAAATCACGGTCAGACATAAAGATATAGCCTAGGCTGTTACTCAAACCCTCAGTGAGATGCCTACCTAGTTGGCATTGGTCATCATAGGTTTCTGAACAGAACTTTTATCTCTTATCTCATTCCAGATTTTAATGATGTGTGATGAGACATTATAGTTTGCCCTGTGTCCAAAGAGTAATGATGAATCAGACTGGGCTGGCCTGTCTTTGTAATATACACACAGATCAGATTGCATGATCTTTTGATCTTTTAAATGTTCCTCAACTAAGATGCATGGAAATCAGTAGTGCTCCATCTGTAAAGTGTATATAACTTGTAGATTCCAGAGGGTGCTATGGCGACCTTCCAGGAGTTCATCCAGCAGAACGAGGACCGCTGACGGCGTCCGTTTCAAGTTGGAACGCTTTGGCCGTCCAGTCGTCTGGAAGCCACGCGTATGGGTGGTTCCAGTGGCCTCCCGGTGTTCACCCCGTTGGAAGAGCGTCCGCATCTTCCCCATTCAGTACGAGCCGGTTCTGTGCAGCCTGGGCCACGTGCCGAGCTGTGCTCAATCCTCTGTGGTAAGTCTTGTTAAGTCTGAGCAGACAGCATAATGAGTTCACAGATGGAGGATCTTCTACTTATCCATTGCAGTAATTTCCAAATAAACACATTTATTATGAAAGCTGGATACATTATATGTGAATGCTGATGCTCTACTAATATTATTATGCTTCTGTTTTTTTTTCTCTATTGTTTACACAATCAGTCAAGTGGATTACAGAGCAAAACTCTGGGCGTGCAACTTTCTGTTATCAGAGAAACCAGGTACTGTAAAGTCGAGTAGGGCTGAAGCTCACAAACTTTGATAGTCAATTAATCCATGAAAAACTCTAAAATGATTAATTATTTATAATAATAATAAATGCATCCATTATTAACATTATTTTTCCACATCCTGCCCAATGTTGTCCTCAAAATGTGCAATTTAACGTAATGTTAACAAATATAGTCCCAGCAAACACAGAACGTTCCCCTAACATTCTCGAATGGTCCCATGAGGTTATTTTTTTGGGAACCAAACAAGAACGTTATAGGAACGTTCCATGTAGGTTATTTTTAGGTTCCATTTTTATAACGTAAGGAGAATGTTCTGGGAACGTTCCCTTAACCTTAAGGGAAAGTTCTGGGAACCAAAAACTAACATTCCCAGAATGTTCCCAGAACCTAAATTTGTTTGCTGGGGTGAATGTAATTACATGACTAATCAATAGTCAAATTTGTTGTTGATTATTTCCATTATTGTTTTTTTGATTAGTTGTTGAAGCCCTGGAAAAGTGCTTTGTCATTTAATTGTTTGCTTAAATAATATTCTGTCGTAGTTCCCTCCAACTTACGCTGGGATATCAGAGGTCAACCAACCTGCTGAGCTTCTCCCACAGTTCTCCACTATTGAATATGTTGTCCAGGTATCGCTTTTAATTAATAACCTTTCATTGCCATAGAAATACTGTACACTAGAAGTGGATTCAGGAATAGCCACTGATTCTGTTTCTTTTCTGTAGCGTGGTGTGCAGATGCCTCTGAACTTCCTGTATGTGGTGGACACATGTATGGAAGACTGATGATCTGCAGGCACTGAAGGAGTCTCTTCAGATGTCCCTCAGTCTGCTGCCTCCTTCTGCTCTGGGTGGGCCTCATCACGTTCGGACGCATGGTCCAAGTTCACGAGCTAGGCTGTGAAGGCATCTCTAAAAGCTACGTCTTTCAGGGGAACCAAAGACCTCAGTGCTAAACAGCTCCAGGTGAAGATCACATGCAAGACACAAGAGTTTGACTAGTCGACACAAGTGTCTCTTAATACACAATATTTTAATTTTCTGCTCAGGAGATGCTTGGCTTGACTAAACCAGCTGCAGCGCAGGCAGGCCGAGGTCCACAACAGCCTCAGGTTCCTCCTTCAAACAGGTGTGCTAAATTCAACAGCCTCTTCAAGCTATATAGACGAATAATTACTTTGCATTATCAAATTGAAGCTTGCAAGAACCTTGTTTACTGTTCACAGGGAAGCTTCTGTTTTCTTCTTTATATTTAAAGGGATCATGACATGAGAAATCAAATTTTGCCTTCATCTATTAAAAAAATAGATCCTGCAAGTTTCATAGCTTAAAATGTCCTCCTCATAAAACAAAGCATTTATTTAATCAAGCTCCAAAACGTCTCGTTTTGATATTGTGGGATCTGTGACGTCACACGTGCAAATAGATTTGCATATGACCGCCTCCAGAGCAAGACGTTACGAATAGTTTTACATCATCGCACTATAGGTCCTGCCCACTGGCATTCATGTGAGAGTCAATAGAACCCTTATGACAGCGTTTCTCAAAGTGTGGGTGCGCCCACTCATGAGAAATGAAACATGACAGGTGGGGCGCGACAAATGGGAGAAAATGTGGTAATTTTGTGCCCAACTCTATTAGTTCCTTCTTGAGCATAAACTCAAAACAAAACGAGGACACATTTACGAATGTAAGCCTTCTTAACCTTTTCACACATAAGTTTAAAAGTTTTTGAGGCGGCCGTTATTTCAGATCTGTCTCCCTTTATGGTTTCCATGGTGACCGTCATTGCTTGTCACACCCATAGACAGTATGTAGGGATGCACAAATATCGGCCACCATATTGGTATCGGCCGATGTTTGTTCATTTGTAATGTTATCGTTATCGGCCTGGTAAGAAAATGTGGCCGATATATTAAAGCCGATAAATAATGTATTATTCCCTTCAGCTGAGACACTTGTTGAGCACTGTTTATGTTTTTGAATTTCTTGAAATATGATTGAAATCTCTTCAAAAAATTAAAATACAGTTCGGTACAACATGTGCAGTGCAAATCTGTCATATCGGCTACATAACACTATAATGAGAACATCATTATAATCGTGCAGCTTGGGACATGGGTTTAATTGTGAGACTTGATTTTGTAACCAGGCTCTCAAAATTATACAAAAATTTGGATTTAAATTTATCGGCCAATATATTGGTTATCAACTTTCAAATATAAAGAATTATCGAATTCGTAAATTCTGAGCCAAAATTTCATATCGGTGCATCCCTAACAGTATGGTCACACCGCAGGCACAATAGCGCTGAATGACTGATTATCTGCGTTATTTCACAAATTTGTTGGCTATATCGCGGGAAATATCTGATATTCCGATTGTCGAATATGATCAAGTGGATGTGTATTGTTGTTTAACACCTTAGTTAAGCTATTCAAAGCGCTAGTTTATGCCGCATTTTCAGGAATCGGATCTGGATTTAACAAACGTCTGTTTATCCACTTCTCCCGAAATACATGAAAGTAAGTGGCCCGGTGAACTGGAAGAAGCATAGAGTAAACTCGAGAGTTACTTACACGATGTGTATTTGATAAGAATAATACGTGTTGATGTCTAATTATAATGGAAATAATAATTATTGCCGCTTCCATAGACATAAGTCTGTATTTGACCAACTTTAAAATTGCTTTTAAAAAAAATATGTGTAGCCTACTAGAGAACAGGCTCATTTTAGACACTAAATTAGTTTATCAATTAATTTTGAACTTTCAAAGTGCACAAGATTTATGAATTTATCTTTAAAACGTGCAAACTTTTCTTGGGAGCATGCCCTGGACTCCCGGGTGCAGCAGAGGTCCACACCACACACACAATACTGTGGGAAACACAGTAGCTTTATGATAGTTTTCGAAAATTATTATTATTATAAAAATACCTAAAATACAAACATTATTAGGATTTTACCACCTCCGCTTCGTTGTGAGCCAGGAAAACCCTGAGATTATTATTATTCTTTTTCAATTTTGTTTGTTCTTTTTGCATGCAGTTTGCGAAGTGACAAAATAAAGCTAATAAACTTAGTCACACTTTTATTTTCTCTCGTTTCTGAATTTGATGTTATCAGAGGCAAAATAAAAACACAATTGCATTATTATTTTTATATACTGTCATGTTTTTTTTTTTTTTTAAATGTCATGTTGATAAAATACATTTTAACTTAAAGCCTAGTTTATTAACATTTTTTGGTGGGCGATTGCAAGGGGACAGGTGGGGCTCGAACCCTTCCCTACCTTCAAAGTGGGGAATGGCAGAAAAAGTTTGAGAAACACTGCCTTATAATCAGACAATGTCTACACTGGATACAGCATACAGATGCGGGGTTCAGTTTCTGGCGCACTCCATGTGCTCTGAGTCTGTTGACAACTAGACAAATGGAGGAATGAAAGAGACGTGCCCCTTTGACCGGCGTCCAGTTCGAACAGCTCATTCACGTCTCTGTGCAGACTTTCGAAGGATCCCATCATCAGAAACAAATGGATGGTGCGCAGCGTGCTGAAATTGAACGAACCAGAAAACGTGGAGGGAAGCGCTTTTGAGTACCAACATTTTGGGGACAAGGACACGTTTACTAGCCTCAGAAATCTCGACGCACCCTAGCGGCAGCAAAAATTATTTGCAACCGGTGTGGTCTAGCAACTCTTCCAGTTGGCTTTCGAAGTGGAAAAACCAAATTCTGGTCAGGCCAATCACATCGTGTATAGGGTTGGTGGGTGGGCTTAACACAGTGACGACAGAGTTGTGACAGTTCTGCGCCGTGATTTCCATTGGTGATTTCCCTGATACTTGAAAACATGATGCTGCTGGCGAACAGCGGTCTTTAGTCGGCTGGCCGCGACTCTGGATGACTTGGAGTTAAGAGAACGTCACTTAAGTCATTCTTAAAAAAAGGAAGGGATACGGAAAAAGTTTAATATATGCAACTAGCTCTGCTGGTGCGAAAACGCATGGGACTCACTCAGCCACAGCCGTTCATTGCACTGGTTAGTTGTAGCGCTAACCTATCGTAAGTGCAGGAGGGATGCTGGAAGACAACCATTTATCCCGACTAGGGCTGGGCAGACGTTAATCGCGATTAATCGCATCCAGAATAAAAGTTTGTGTTTATATAATATATGCGGGTGTAGTGTGTATAATTATTTTGTATATATAAATACAAACACATGCATGTATATATTTAAGAAAAATGTGTTATTAATATATCAAATATTTATATTTACATATAATATTAATTATGTATAAATATATATAAAGTATATACATGCGAATATTTCTTAAATATATACATGCATGTGTGTGTATTTATATATACAGAATAATTATACACACTACACCCACATATCGTTCGCTGTCCGAATGAAAACCGCGTATGTCCATTTTGACGATTTTGAGATTTTTCAGCGGATAGAATGTCTGGGTTCATTTCCGTATACAGCATGCGTCACATTATCTAAATGACCAATGAAAAGTTGTGAAATCATGTCATCTGATTTCCACGTATTTCCATTTGCTGTCAAAGCTGTCAATCACGCAGCGTGTCTCCCATAGACAGTATGGTATCTCCCCGCCCTGTGGAGGCATCTCGCCGGTTCTAGATGAAGTTTCTCGCCGGTCTCATCTCTGAGATCCCTACACCTGGTATTAAAATGCGATCTGTATCCAGATAAGTTATCCGGATAATAAAAAAAGACATGTTAATGCAAGGTATAAATACGTCGTGATCGGATTGTAATCGGATCTGCCTGACCATCTGGAGGTAGTCTGGCTCGCATTGTGTTCGGATCTTTACTAGGTGTAACGCAATCTGGTTGAACCACATATGTATATTTTACTCCTCCAAAAATGCTAAAAAAAATAAACGAGTGAGAGCGTTTTATATAGGCTATGACACGTTATAGTCAGATATGACGGCGCTACTGCGACACGCATCACCGCAGATGAGCAGCTGCTTCAAAAGTGAAAGTAAGTCACAGACACAATCATCTTCACAATCACACAATCATCTTCAAGTAAAGAAACGAAGTGATCTTACAGGGCAGGCTGTTGCCACACTCTCTTATTGATGTATTTCTTTGATATTGAAATTAGCTGATGATAAAATGCAGCTCATATCTGTAATAAAATGCAGCTCATTTCCGACAAAATTACGGTAGGATTGTGTAAATAAAGTATCAGTCTAGCATCGCCATCCATGCCAGTGTATTGATTCATTGTCTCTTCATAGTTTGCAAGAGATATTTAATAAACCGAGACGTATTTAATAAACTGAGCGTAGCCTATTTATCTGTCAATATGAAACGCGATTTGGTCATTACTAATTAATGATGGGAAGAACGCGTATCGACCACCGTTACTATACAATATGCACGCATGTCCATTTAAACTCGATTTTGGGTCAAATATGGATTATATCATGACACTGGCAAGAATATGGTTACATTTAAAGATGTTGTGCCAAGCATGACAACGCTCGATTCAGCTGCTTTTGAAATTACATGTTTTTTTCACTTCCTGAAAAGTAACCGTTTTTGAGACATACATGAGTTTCATCGGGCAGCGCGATATATTATATAAACACAAACTTTTATTTTGGATGCGATTAATCAGGATTAATCGTTGCCCAGCCCTAATCCTGATATACTTTATTGGAGTAGGATTTTTCTCCATTTCTGGTAAGATAGCAATCATGATTAGCATAGCACGATATAATGTTTTAGCATCGATATCGCGATGTGCGTATCCGCAAAATAGTCACGTCGCAGGGTGCGATGTCATGCATGTATAGGAATCTTAATTGATTGGTTCTGGTTCGGAACGCATGTGATTCGTGGATTAATTGCAATGTTTATCAAAACTTAAGCAAAACGTTTATCACTTGCATGTGTTTTTAAGTCCTGTCAGTTTAAACATCAAACACAAGAACAAGACTGTAACTCATGCACTGTTTTGTGCGTGCACACAGAGCCACGCAGACAGCACGTGAACAAATTCAGTAATCGGCACAGTAATATCATCACTCGTGAAAAGTCCTCTCCCCTCTCACTCTCCGGTGATAGTCCATAGCTATATATGCGCCGAGTTCGAAGTGCTCCCAAGCACTTGCTGTGGTATTTCACCATACAATATAGTTATCCACTTTGCACGCAAAGAAAAGCGCAATGTTTTATTTTGTGTCACCGTCCAAGGTCTAGTTACACTACGCGTGTAACTGTATTTAAATAGGGAAAACGTGGAGGTGTTTGGTCGCTATCTGCTTGGCCCCTATTGAATGAACTGGGCTAGTTAAGTGCGATCAAAGTGTCTCGACGCGCCAGAGCGATTAAGTGCACGCACTGAGACGAAAAAGGTATGCATCAACTCAGTTCAGGGGACAACATAGTTTAATATGAAAAATGGTGGAGTATCCCTTTAAAATGATAGCAGCCTAATATACCAATAGCTGTTCAGTACCACCAATGTTATTCATACAACAAAAGAGAAAGAGAAAATCATTAGCTTTAACACAGATAAAATTGTATTAATTACATTCATTATATTTAATTTATGCAGTGAAGACTATAGTCTTATTGCTACTTTTGATTATTAAATGTCTGTACCTGTCCAGGTGCTCCCTTGAGAATCAGACCAAAAAAGTTATTTGCACCCCTGGTTATATGTTTGTTCGGAGCATTTTGTTTTCGGAGCAGATTTTTTTCTTGAAAAATTAAGCAGCCCAACTGTATTGGATCTAAAAGCAGCTGCATCATAAACGGCAAGTAAATGATTTCATAATGTTTTGTCTGTAAATGACTGTTTAATATGGGTAGTGTTTTCAAAACACTTACGTGCAATAGAGAGTGGGTACTGTTGGTACTGTTTCCTATGCAGTGAAGTAAGCCAATCATAACAGTGGCTGTTTACTGACAAGCTGTAAAGGAGCCGTCCATTGATAAAGGATCATTTCAGACGAAGGGGCAGAATGAAGGTTGAAAATAATACCTAGTTTTTCCGCATACATTTTTTATATTTTTGGTGTGCAAACCATAAGTGAACCTTGAGGAACATATTAAAATAATCATTTAAAAAAATCCATGTCATGGTCCCTTTTAATATATCTTTGGGGTTGTGTTGGAATATGGTGCTCACTGATTTTATATGTGCTCAGGTTTCTTCAGCCAGTACAGAAGATAGATATGAATCTGACAGATTTGCTGGGAGAGCTGCAGAGAGACCCCTGGCCCGTCACTCAAGGCAAACGACCACTGAGATCAGCTCGGAGTGGCCCTTTCCATTGCTGTCGGTCTGTTACGAGGTGACTGTCAGGATTTATGTTATTATCTTTAATGGTTTGCTGTGCTGGCAGCTTTGCTACCTGCTGCTGCATTTACAAAATCATACGTTTCTTCCGGTTTGGACACACCTTCTCTTTCATTATTATTACTATTTTCCACACTTGTGACGAGCTGTATGATAAATAAGTAAAAGACAGCAATATCGATTCAAATTCCCACACTTAGTATTATATTCCTAAATAAAAATGATTCAACTATGTCTATTTAACCTTTGACCAATATGATCACAGTGGAGCATTCAAATCTGCGTTGGTGTTTCAGCTGAGTATTTGTCATGTATAAAACCACTTCACAACCAGTCTTTTCAACAACACACAGTATAATTCAGGGCTTGACATTAACTTTTTGAGGTGCTTGTCCTTCGGACAAGTAAATTTATGTTTCACTTGTCCATGCACAAAAGTCACTTGTCCGGGTAAAGATTTATAATTGTATCTAGGGCTGCACGATTTGGAGAGAAATGTCATATTGTGATTATTGAGGTCAATATTGCGGTTGTGATATGCGATTGTGATATAATAAATAAATGGTTTCATGAGTCAACTTGTTAGGTTCTAAACCAAATGCACACACAGATTAGTGATAATTCTGAAATTAGCAATAACAACTAAATGATTGATAACACCTATAATGATCAATAAGCCATTGATGTCTGGATAAAAATAAATTGTCTAACACAGAGATGCCCAAACTAGGGTCCGCAGGCCAAAGTTGGCCTGTGGCATCCTTTGATTTGGCCCGCCATACCGTCCGGGGAGAGGGGATTTCTTTTAAAATGCACAACTTTACAAATAAAACTGCATTAGTTAATCAGATTGAAGTTGTTTTATATTTATTTTAAATGTTATAAAATAAATAAACCCATAGCAACTTTAATGTAATACCGTTGTGATTTATGATGCAAAATTTACTTTTGGCCCACGGCCCACAATCAAGTTTGATTTTTGGCCCTTCATAGGAAAAAAGTTTGGGAACCCCTGGTCTAACTTAGACCAGGGGTGCCCATTTTTTTACTGATGAAGTGCCAAAAATCAAACTTGATTGTAAGCAGTTAGTAACAGGTATACAGAAATTGAATAAAGTTATCAAACAGTCTGCGCTGCATAAATTATAAATTATATATAGACTGCTCCTTATTAAAGCTTACACAAGTTCTTTAGTCAAGAGCAGTGAGTAATTTTCTCTGTTCCCTTTGTTCTTTCATTAACTTTACTGACAGAAGCGCTTTACTGGTAGCTGGCCCTTTAAGAGCAGCTGCTGTGGACAGAGACGCAGGGGATCTCACACGCGTCTCATTCTCTCACGAGTCACAACTCTTTATGTCCATCAACTTCTGGCCACGCGGTCTGTGCATGCGCATTATACTGGTGCAGCGTCTTTCTGTGAGTCACATTCAGGACATTCACAGGCAGCGCAAAAATGTGTTTGTTTCAAATTGGTAAAATTAAATCTGAAAAATAGACATAACGAAGTGGCACATAACAGTGAAGTAACATGGCATTTTATTTTGTTTGAAATTTAACTTGTACGGTTGGACAACTAATTTCTCTTCTACTTGTCCTACAAAAAATCCACTTGTCCCGGACAAGCCTTAATGTCAGAGCCCTGTAATTATTTCTGTTACAATAATTCATATTATCACAAAAGTAAAGGCATACATTTTATAATTCAGATATAAACACTATTGTATATAGTGGTGATCAAAAATCAAGTAAATCAACTTTTGAAAGTAACTTGACACTTCAAATAAATATTGTATCAGTTACAGCATTAGGTGGTGGTGACAAGTGACTGTTAAAAAAAAAGTACAAAAACACTAATTCATCCAGTATTGAAACAGTATTGAGTCTTTATGAGTGAGTCAATTAATCATTCATTCAAACCGAATGTTTTTTAAATAGGCTGCAGCAATTCACATTTCATCAGAACCTCTAGTAAATTAAATGTTATTTTGTTTAGTTGTCTAATCAGAATTGTGGGATAATCTGTGGGGTTTTTTTTAATAAAAAGAAATAGTGATTCTCAATTTTTCCCTAATTATGCAGCTCTACTTTGGACTAATAAAAAAGAAATCAAAATAATCAAATAACACAAACAGCTTCTTCAAGCTTAACACCATGAAGGGCATCCTGGGATGCTTGTTAAAAAGTGTTTAAGAAATTATTATGTGCTGAGTAGTTGCTGACTTCGTTTTTTATTCACTATTCTGCTCATAAATGCATATTATGTACACTGATAAAAATGATTAAAAAAAAATGAAAAAAAAAAGAAAAAAACAAAAAAACTACTGGAAAAAAACCAATGAAATTTACATGAAAAAGTTAGCTCAGGCAAGAATAGGTGGTTTGCAGTCACATGATTGTGTTGACGCGCGGACTGCAGATGGAGGGCAAGGAGTGAAGAGCGCAATGGACGAGATGGAGGAAAATCCGTACTGTACTACTTTAGACGCTATTACAAGAGAAATATATAAACAGAAAATCGAAAACATATGTTGGACGTGATCCTTAAGTTATGAAGAGGACTGATTTTCAACTGAATTGAGAGATTTGCCTGCCATCGAGGCTGTAGATATCCGCAACTAACTCGTCTTACAGACATGCTTTGACTTTACAAAGTTCGGAAACTGGTACGTTACACAAACAGCCACATAAGTGTATTTAAACACCTGAATAATGTAATTATAAGCCACATAAATAATGTATTAACTCACATTTGACAAAGTGATCACTGCACACACACGGGCATTTTCCCATTCGTCTCCTCCCAACCGCAGATGCAAGTACAAGGCATTATTTACTGGTGTTTTTCTGTCAATTTCTTGTATTTTCCCCCTTATGAACAAGAACTTTTGTTGTCACGTGAAAACAAGCTGTTAAAAAATAAAACTCAATAAAAGATCAACTCAATAAAATTAAGTAAAAATTACTCAACTTTTCTGATACTGGGGTTCCTATCATGCACTGGACTTTGAATAATTAATGAGGTTCATTTTTCACTGGTTTTTCCAGCTGTATTTACAATGTTTTATCACTGATTTTTGTTGTCAGTATTTGTAACTTGCCATTTTGTGACATTTTGAGTAAATTCTTTGCTCAAAATGACACATTCAAACACAAAAACGACCCATCAAATGTTACCGCCATTGTGTATTGTCTACCAAGTATTGAGGTCTTTGCATTCACATGATGCTTAACATCTGGCATGATGTAATACAAATTACTTAGATGATCTAAGTAAAGCACATACTATAAATGACTAATAAAATTCAATATTATTGTTTTAGTGAAATGTAATGCAAAGGCAAACTAAATCGACATTAATCAACCTTTTACAAGCCAAGTTAAAATGACTTATTTTCTGTAAAGTTTACTTAATTCCATATTCCAAGTAAATTGAACTTAAAGGGTTCTAATTAAAGCTACTGATAAGTATGTTAAGGATTTTACTTGGCAAATCTTTGTAAATTTACTAGCATTTTCTAAATGAAAAAAGTTGCCTAGCTTTTTTTCCAAGTACATCCTACTTATATTTGTAATATATTTATATTTGCATTAAGCCAAGCTTTGTGCTTGTGTATTGTTTCCCTCTATTTACTTCCCTCTTGTAGTGCACTTACCCTAACACTGGCGCTCGCATCATGGCTTTCATCGGTGGACCCGCCACTCAGGGTCCAGGCATGGTGGTAGGAGATGAACTGAAAACGCCTATTAGATCCTGGCACGACATCGAGAAAGACAATGCCAAGTTCATGAAGAAAGGCACTAAAGTGAGTTTTCCCGTATTTGTTGTCTGTTTTATTGGCTTGGTAGAAGTACCCACATACTGGTGGTACCAATGCTTTCATGAAGGTGAAGTATCTTTCTTCAAGTGGCTGTACTCTTGAATGATGGGGTTTAAAAGGTGCATTGGAAGGATTACAATCGAAACCGATGCCTGTTTTCTTACTATTTGACATTTCAGAGCAGAACACAGTATAATCAGAGTTATTGTCTGGAAAAACCTGCATATTTTGTCTTGCATATGAAATGTGTGAAAACTGGCAATTAGCTGGTCTTAAAAACTGATGCTCATAATTCTTACTTGATTTGAGTTTTACATTTATGCATTTGGTGCACACTTACTGTACATTGTAAGGTAGGCATTTTGACCCAAGTTCTTGTTTTTCATGACCTTGGTGTAGATAATGCCATGCTCCACTAATTTGGGGAAAGCCTTCTTGTAGCCTAAACAGTATAACATTTTTGCATGCATTTAAAATGTTGTTTTTTCCTTGTAGCACTATGAAGCCTTGGCCAACCGTGCCGCTGCCAATGGACACATCGTTGATATTTATGCATGCGCTCTGGATCAGACGGGATTACTGGAAATGAAGTGCTGCACCAACTATTCAGGGTAAGTAAATCAGAAAAGGTTTTTTATATTCTTTTGAAATGGTTTCAGCATACTGATTTGTAGGGCTGTAATCAACCAAAGAAATCCTTCAGTCGACCAAGGTCTTGTCCTGCGCAACGATTAGTCGACTAAAAAAAAAAACGGATGTTTTGATTGAGCATTTTTTAAACAATTGTCATAGAGCATTTAAAAAACAACAGCGAAAAAACATCACAAATAAATAAAACTATAATAATAATACAATTCTTTGAAAATTAAGTGTTTTTTAACTGCAAGTGAGGAGCACTGTCCTTGGTCTATAGTGACAGTCACAATCGCGCACCTGATCACACCACACGCTACAAAAATAATATAACTGCTATCTGCCACATAATGAAAAATCCTAACAAAAGCTCTCGTTACAGGCTGTATTCTTCTTTACTTACAAAGCTATGGGTTAACTTTTGTCCAGCCGATCTGTCAGGCGTTTTGGTAACACTTTACAATAAGGTTCATTAGTTACTACATTAGTTAACATTAACAAAGAATGAACAATGCTTCTTCAGCATTTGTTAATCTTTGGTAATGTTAATTTCAACATTTACTAATACTTTATTAAAATATTGTTAACATTAGTTAATGCATTGTGAACTAACATGAACAAACAATGAACAGCTAGATTTGTATTAACTAACGTTAACAAAGAATAACAAATACACTAACAAATGGTTAGTTCATGTTAGTTAATGCATGAACTAATGTTTAATAAATGAACCTTATTGTAAAGTGCTACCGGCGTTTTAAAACAACAGACAAAATAGCCTAAAAAACAATCTGAAATCTAGGCTGTGTTGTAAGATAGCATATAAGTTTAATTTCGTTTTGTTACATTATTTAGGCTACTTTCAAATGAGTCAAGTATACAAATAAAAACCTATTAAGAAAACAATCTATTGAGTCAGTATGATAAAGCCGTTAAAAGAGCCGCTCACGTCTTTTGCTCGCTAAGTTCGATTTCAAATCAGGCATGCGATGTGCGTGCTCATAATGGATGCAACGCGGTCGCCACCGTCGCCTACCTCCACAAAAATGTAGCCAGACAAAAGATTTAGATTTCTTGGACATTCTGTCGACTAAAGTAGCGTGAACTGAATGAATACAGCAAAACTACCTACCAGTACATCCCTTACTGAGCAGCGAGCATCAGCGCAGCCAGCTAGGTGCGGTTCCCGAGTGTGTTGTGTGTGCGCTAAACTGTGGCGCAGTTACAAGAAATAGCCTAAATTAAAGCATTTAAAGTTGGGGATAAAACATAGGCTAATTATATTTAGAATACAGTAATAAATAACTGCTTTATAAAGGAATAAATATCAAGGAGTAAATCATTGAAAATGTATTTCTATTGGCAAAAAAAATCCGACTGGTCGACCAATAAGAATTTCAGTCGACCAAGACGGCATTGACTGATTAGTCGACTAAGCGACTAAAGTTGACAGCCCTACTGAATTTGAGTTGACGTTGGTGCATTTTAAAACATGTTTGGAGTCAAGAACAATCTAAAAAAATTCCCATCCCCAAGATTTTAAGTATGAGCAAATTTGTGAAACTCTCATTGTACTTACTGTATACTTGTATTTTTGAAGACAATCCAAATACCGTACATAGAATGTGACCTTTCTGCTTTTCTGTACATGCAGAGGTTATATGGTCATGGCGGACTCTTTCAACACATCTCTGTTCAAGCAAACTTTCCAGAGAGTTTCACAGAAAGATGTCCAGGGTGCCTTTAAGATGGCACTTGCAGGGACTTTGGAGATTAAGGTGGCTTGCTTTTTTACTTCTTACAATTTAAATATAAATTTGGTAACACTTTACTTGAAGGGGTGTGCATAAGACTAACATGACACGTTATGAATATGAAGTTTTATGCATGTTTATGACAACTGTCATTAAGTGTCATTCGCTCAATTATGACATTTTTATGCAAATATGACATTGTTTGAGATGTCTCAGTTATGACAACTTGACAAACCAATTCATCATAACCTGTCAGTGTCTTTGTCATGACAACTTGACATTACTAACACAACCTGTCATAAACATGACATAGCACATTAATTATCAAGCTTAAGAAACCACAGCTTTATTGGTTAACATTACATTAAACTGTCAGGTGGTTGGTTTTGACATTGGCTGTCATGAAGCCATTATAACATTTTAATGACAAATTCAATTAGTACCACTGTAGTTGAGGTCACGAAAAATATTCATGACACAGTTATAATGGCCTCATGACAGCCATTGTCAAAACCAACCACATGACAGTTTAACTTAATTAATTTCAAGTTGTCATTACAAAAACATCTTAACCCCTTATCTGTCACCGTCCGTATACGGACGCCTAACTTTACTTCGATTTATTACTATTAAATCCTAATCTAATTATGACAAACTATATATGGTTGGAAAGGTCTAAGACTCCTAAATAGATATTTGACTGCTGTTTTTTGCTACAAATTATGTAGGAAGAGTAACCGATGAATTTTTGACAAGAGTGCACCTCTAAAAAATCTGCCTCATAACAGACCTTTGTCACAATTCTGACCTTTGTCACAAAAAGCCGATTGATCGACTTTTAATCATTGCAAATTCTGTTTTTATTCTAAAAGTTAATAATAAAACAAATAATCTAATATTTTTCAATAAAAAATATATAGTATAATATTATCCTCTAAAAATTATAATATGTATATATTATCTTCTAAAATATAATATTATTTTTTATCGCCTTTTTTATTATATCACATATTTTATTAGTTATCATAAATTAGGTATAATTTGAAAGCTTACGAACTCAGAATTCATCCTGTGAAAACCGTTTTGAAATTGGACGTTGCGTTACCATAGAAACGGTATTTTTGTATTAGGCCCCTCCCCTTTTGGCCATCATCTTTCATAATTTATTATCAAAACTTTTCTAATCTTGACAAAACACATATTGTCAGAAAGGTCTGAGTCTCAAGGTTCCATATTTTATGAAATTTATTAATTTGTTATGGCAGAATGCATACAATTAAGTTCAATGGAATTCAATGGCACCCGGTGGCTATTTTTGGTACTACGCCTAAACAAAATCTCATGGGAACTTCAAAATTTGTGATATCAACTTTAAATTTGGAACACAACTTGTTTAGATATATAGCTTTCATTTTATAGTAATTTTATGGTAAAAAAAATATTTTGTAAAATATTTATTTTATATTTAAAAAAATATTAATAAATAATATTTGATTTACTGTAAATTATAACTTCCATAACTTTTTCATACTTTAATTTTTTGAGGGGAATATATTCCAAAGCATTCTTGAATTACAACCATTTAAGTTTGTATAGTGCATTTTAATGTAAATTATCAAAAAGGGGGGTGACCGGTAAGTCATATTTGCATTCAAAATGTCATTATTGAGCGAATGACACCTAATGACAGTTGTCATGAACATGCACAAACCCTACTTCATATTCAAGACATATGTCATGTCATGGTTATGAAGGTGTCATGCCAGTCTTATGCACACCCCTTCAAGTAAAGTGTTACCAAAAATTTGATCTAATTGGCTTGTCTTGGCTATTTTAATTACTTTATTGTTTAATTGTGCTACATGTGGCTTTCCCTTTAATATTATTACACTATTATTTCAGACTTCAAGAGAGATAAAGATTTCTGGGGCAATCGGCCCGTGTGCTCCCTGAACGCCAAAGGTCCCTGTGTGTCAGAAAACGTAAGTAGCTTATCTATTTTAAATTAAATAGACTCGCTATACAGTGTTTTCTCTTAGATTCAGCTTTATCTCCGGCAATGCAGAGAGCATACTGACATTCATTCTGACCTTTGCTTGCAGGAAATAGGAACTGGCGGCACAAGTCAGTGGAAAATTTGTGGACTGGACCCAAATACCACTCTTGCGTTCTACTTTGAAGTTGTGAATCAGGTACATGCCAGTAAACTCTGCTTACATTACTTTTGATATGCATGTTTACAAGTTAACATTGCCACAGATAGTTTTGGAAAACCATCACAGAAAAATAATTGTCACTCAGTTTGCAAAAAAACAAGCAAAAAATCACTTACTGCCATTAGTCGGAGTCAGGTAAGATATGTTCCTGTCCTAACTCTACCTAAATTATCACTAAAATAAAAGGGAATTGGTTGGTGAATAACACTGATGTAGAAGCACCTAACTCTGGTTTTAAGCTTAAGCTTGACACAAACGTTTAGCTTGTCCCTCAAATCTGATTGGTTGAATTGGAATGTTGATCCTGGATAAACAAAGATGTTGATCCAGGAACATGTTGTACTTGGTGAAATCAGCAGTCACAGATACTGTTGTTGCTGCAGTCTGGCCCAGGTTTATGTAAATTTCCACCTTATATATGCAGGTGGTCCACTAGAGGGCAAACTTTCATCACACATGGGATGTTTTTTGTTGTTGTTTTTTGCTGCATTTTAATTTAAAGCATTAATTCACTGCAGTAGTTTTTAACCTTTTTATAGCATTTAGTGATTTACATAAATTATTCCAAATGCAGCAAAATATATTGAGGAATATGACACGACATTTTTACAGAATATCATTTTGCACAAGTTCAGTCTCATCTTCAGGTTATCTTTATATTGTAAATATACAGATAATGCATGGTCTTAAAGGGCGGGTTTACTGCTCTTTTTCTTTGCATGATTGTGTTTATGGGGTGCAATATAACATGTATCCGTGGTTTTTCTTTTTTTAAAAGTCTTATTTTTCATAAATTTCACCTTTATTGTCAGCCGCGCTCTCCTCTGTCCCCTGCACGAGCGGATGACTTCCTGAGTCTATGAAAACACTCCCTCAGAACCACGTAGCGGGCTCAGATTGGTTTCGTTTGGGCCGGTGTGTTGTGATTGGCTAAACTGTCGCTCACGTTGTCCGGAAGATTAACGCCCATGACCTTTACGGGCGAAACGGGCGGGCATGCCAAATGTGGATAACATAGACGGTGGATACACGTAAATAATGATGTGGAGACTGCAGTATCACTGAGGCAGAATCAGACCGAGAAAGCCGCTATGAATCGAGTCAAGCAGAACCTCACCACACACGGCTCTTAATAAAGGTTTCTGAATGATAATTTGCTTCATTTTTTAACTTCATACACGTTTGTTTTACACAATAGCATCTGACTGGCAACGATAGCAACTGACTGGCTAACTAATGTTAAACACAAACAGCGTTTGCAGGTTTACGTTCTTGATAAAATGGAAAATAAAGTCATAAAGCATATATATATGAAAAATACATTTACAACATTAGTACTTATACAAAATTCAGGTCCATAATGTTTGTACGCGTTTGCCGTAGACACAAAATAGCCTAACTAGTAGCCCATAAAGCCTACAAAGCCAGCGCTGGCATTTGAAAAAAACAAACAAAAAACAAACACAACGCTATGTCGGGAATTATACATGCAAATACATTTAAAATGATGAAGTCTTAGCCTACTTACAGATTGTGGCCCAACAACTGCTGACTTATAACTGCTGGTTTTAAAGTTGGATCTGCTTCATGATTTAGAAACAGTTTCTTGTTTACGTTAATCCAGTGTTGAACTCGTGGAAATTCTGGAAGCTGTCTCTCGTAAATGCGCAGCACAGAGAGCTAGATTACGATCGTCACTTTCAGGAATATAATCAAACACAAATTGTGTCCATTGTTGTCGAAGTATAGTGTCCGTGGGAAGCCCGAAACACAGAAGACCTGACAGCTGCGTGAACACAACTCACTCGACGCATGCCCTTTCCTGCATATTCCGGAGGGAGGGGTTGATGCAAATGTGTGGGTTAGTGACGTACCATAACCCAGCTGTAGTCCAAAACGAGTCGTTTTTGTAGGCAATTTTACTTCCTGATTTTTAAAAGATGATATCTCTGTTTACACTAAACTTTCAGTGCTGCAATTTTGCAGATACTGTTCATGCACCAACAGCAACATTACAGACTATTTAAAATGAAAAAAGTGAAATCGCAGTCAACCCGCCCTTTAATGCTTGCCGTCATACGTTTCACAGGAACTGTAATGTGATTATTCAGTTTTAAATTTGCTGTGAGCTTATATATTAAGAAAACTATATTTACATAGCCAATGACATACATAAGATCAGATCGTGCCATCAAAATTATACAAGTTGCTTTTGAAGTCAGTCATCAATGCAGTTTTCAAGTTTCTGAAAGCTATTGAACTTTGATTGGCAGTTTCAGGTGTCTGCTGAACATTTTAGAGAGAGCTTTTTCACGATCACATTGCATTGTTCTTTGAGAATTCCTTTAGAAAAATTCCTTCTGTCTGCTTGCATCATAAATTGCTTCAGGTGAGCTCCGCCAACCCAGTGTCCTCTTCTGCTGTGGTGAAACGATGCTGTAGATGTTTCCTTAAGTCATAATTATTTCTACACGCGAAGGTCAGGCAGGGTCATGCTCAAACCAGCGTGAGGTCCTGTTGGGGTTGGTTGTTTGTTTGTAGTGCCGGAGGATCGTTGCGGTGGGGCTCTATGGTTGTGCACTGGGAGAGAGAGTTTTCACGAGGATAGTCAAACATCTGTCGGATTTTATTCAGGCTTTTGCGCAACGCAACTCTGTATCTCCTGAAAGATACAAACAAGGTCACGGTAAACCTCCCACATACTCTCATGCCCTTAGAATCTAAATAACATCCACAAATCAGTCCCATGAATCATAGCTCTACACAAGTTCTCTTTCTAAATGTTGCCCGAATTGGCCATCGAGTTTTCATCTGCAGGTTTTTACCTCCACCTTCTTTTTACAATCCTGCACCACATTCAGTTCCTGCCACATTTTATTTACGAAACATTATTGAATGCGGCAGGTATTAATATGAGCTGCCACATCTGATAGTTAAAAGGCCAGAAAGTCTTAATCAACAATAAAAAGGTAATGTCTATCCATGATTACATTTCCCAAAATAGATCGCTTATTTTCTGGGAGAATTTGTTTAATGGATCTTCCTGTCTGTCTTATATCTATCAGGACATTTACGGATGGGCTGAATGTACAAAATCTTATACTTGCAGTATTAGTAATGATATAGCAAATATATCACACAATATAGTTGTTTCCTTTTTGAAATTCAACCCTAAAATAGTTTATTTATTAATATTTAAATGCATATTTAATAGTTCACTGAATTAAATTATTTTTTTACAAATTAGATTATGTTGAAATGTTTGGGGTCTGTGAGAAGTTTTTTAGTTTATTAAAAAATACAATACAACAGTAATTGTAAAGTATTACAATTTTAAATATGTTAAAATTATATTCTTAAATGTAATTTATTCCTGTGATGCAAAGCTGAATTTACATTATCATCAGTCCAGTCTTCGATGTCACATGATCCTTCAGAAATCATTCTGATATGATGATTTGCTGCTCAAGAAACATTTCTTATTATTATCAATGCTGAAAACAGTTGTGCTGCTTAATATTTTTGTGGAAATCGTGATACATTTCTTATTTAAAAATTGAAAGTTCAAAAGAACAGCATTTATTTGATATTGAATTTTGGTAACAGTGTGAAAATTTGCTTTTAGTTAATTTAGTGCAGTTTTAGTAAAAAAAAAAATTTCTTGACCCTAAACCTTTGAACAATATTGTACTTTATTTAATTTCCTCCTGACTGCTCTCCTCACTATCTTCTTTTCTTTCGAACATGGTAGACGATAATTATGATGTTTTTTTTAATTTTATTAACATTATTGACAACAGCAGGAATATTAGGCTGCAAGTCACTTTAAAACCGAATGCATGGGCCGAATATACTGATACAGTTCCGGTTTCTTTCTCAGCTGTTCACTTATCACATAACCGAGAGAATACTTGTCAGAGGCGGGTATTTTAAAGATTTATTTTTTGGGATAGGACAGTAGCTACACAAAAGTAGAGAGAGAGAGAGAGAGAGAGAGAGTGGACGGACTTGAACTCGGGTCGCCTGAAGCACAACGGGGCTACACGTCATTTTGTACATGGACACATATTAGGGATGTCATTTTTCACAAATTCCCATGATCGATCGTCGTTCAAATTAACGATTGATTAATCGTTAGCCATTAATATTGCAATATGCGTCGCTGCAGTGGCATATGGCCAATAGCAGAACAGGGTTTTCAAATGCTGCTCGAAACGCTATGTTCCTCACCGAATTAATGAGAATGTTTTTTAGTCTAAATAAAGGTCTAGTGGGAGTGTAAAATGTTTCGATGTGATTGATAACTAAGTTAATAATTCAATAATCAAATAAAAGGACTATATAACGTGTCACAGACACCTACCGCCTCAGATGCACCTGTCAGAATGTGTGACTGATGTGGACCTGCTCTTCCTGGAACAACGCACTGAAAACGACAACTAAACCAAATGATTTCACAACGAATTAATAAAACAGTGTTTTTTTACGGTACCAAATTAATCATCGTTATTATTAGTCGTGCATTCTGCTAGAGCGGCGCGCGCTGTATAACCATTGAGCACTTTGCTAGCGCATTATTTAACTAAAGAAACGCATCCTAAATGAGATTAATCAGATATATACAAAATAAACATAATATTACAGTTTATATCTGCACAAAATGGGGTGAATGCACAAGTGAACTTGAACTAATTACGTTCAGAATGACTCATGTTGTGGACGCGCTCTTTCCTGGAACAACGCGACACGGCAACTCAACCCAAATAATTCACAATGTTTTATTAAAATATTGTTTTCTATGTAATGTAATGTGATATGACAGTCCCAATAGTCATCATTAGTCGTGCATCGCCGTTTGAGTAGCATGCGCTAAAGATCATCATGTTTTATTAGCGTAAATTCTTAACCAAATACATCCAATATGAGATGAAAAAACAGATATAGATAGGCGTACACAAAATAAACTATTACAACTTACATTTGCACAAAACAAAAGGCTGTAAATGCACACACCAACTTATTTTCATGATGAAGGTGTAAATAGTCCCAAATATAACTCTGGCGCGCTCGCTTACATGTTTCGCAGTTGAGCAGCACGCGCGGATGAACACGCACGCGCATGCTTAATCGAATGATGGATAAGTTTTATCGATTAAGCGTATTATCGACAATTAATCGATCGTCGATTAAGCGTTGACATCCCTAACACGTCATACAAAATTATGTCAAAGTGCCCGTCTAGTGTCTGCGCAAATAGCCTCGTGGGCAACACTAGATGGGCACTTTGACAGTCATTTTGTGTATGTGTCCATTCAGAGCGCAAGTAAACACGAAAGAGGAATCAGTTCGTTGTTCAAGCCCTGTCTGAAACTTGCATCTTTCTCTCTCTCTTTCACCTCTTCTTTCTCGTTTAAAATGATTTGAATTTGTAAATTGGCCAGACAAAATGTGTCCAAAGGATAAACTTTCACACTGTTTATGGTTAAAATTAGCGGTTAATCCACGAATCACATGCGTGACGAACCTTGGGGCCTGATCCGTGAGAGATCATGGACCAACTGTGATCCGTTGCAACCCTTATAATTAATGATAATAACACATGATTTCATGATTGCTATTTTACCAGAGATGGAGAAAAGTCCTGCTCGTTTTCTGCTGTGTGTCATATTTTTTCATGCATGTGCACCATTTATGTGCACCCCTGAATACTTCAGTGAATTAAAGTATAAATGGTATTTTAAAATCTTTAAGTGTTTCTCTCTGTCGGACTGAATATATTGTCATACTGCCCAGCCCTAAATGCATTGTTAGAAACATACCTGCCATTGGACCCTAATTCCACATAATATACAGTCATCAAAATGATGCACTTAGTTGCTTACATTTGAGACATGGAGTAGATCCATGGGTTGAGAGCTGAAGTAAAGAGGACAAGCCATGTGGCAACAGTCAGAGGCAGGCTGTGGGCTCTCTTTTCCGTCAGTGTCTCATAGAAGCAGATAACAATGAATGGAAGCCAGCAAACAAGAAGGCACACTGTCAACAACACACACAAATCACATCATGTGGTTAAAGATTTTTTGGACAAGCTCATTTCATTAGCTCGAGAAGAATATTGAAATTGCTCTCTCTCTCGAGGTTGTGTTGCATGCGTGATGTATTTTGCTAATTCATTTCTCCAAAATCTACCTGGACCCTTGCTGGGGGTTTTCTCAGTAACCAAAGACATAGGAACGAACATAATACATTTTAAATAATTAGTTTGTCAATTGATTCAAAAGTTCAATTAAATTAATTACAATGAGTCCATTTATTTTGCACTCAAGCACTTGCTTTTCCTTCCTCTAAAGTCCAACTCTTCCATTAAATCAATTAAAATTTTAGTTTTGAATAGAAATTCACACGTAGACAATTTGTTTGTCCGCAAAACCAATATAAAACGTTTAAAACAGAAGCCTTTCTGTATTTGCATAAAAGCGGGAAACAAATCTCTATATGCTAAGGGAAAATGAATGTGCTTAACAGAATGATGTCAGAAAGATAAGCACTTAATGAACTTCCAAAACACGGTGACAAAATCAAATACAATAAAACCGCTTTATGTCCCCTTTTTTAATTATGCTTACCGATGGTTGTCGCCATCACTATGGAGCTTTTGAAGTAGTTATTGGCTGGCACATAGAAACAGTGGTCTTCGTTGCAAACAAACGTCCCTCTTCGCATCTGGTTCCTAGCTATGTGCACCATATATCCATACATGGAGCACATCAGTACAATGGGAATGATTATTCCCAACACCATGAAGAGCATGTTGAAGGCGATGCTGGGTGGTTTGAAGCTGGGAACGCAGAGGAACTTTGTCTCGCTGTGGACGTAACTGCCGAAACCGAAAAGTGGCAGAGCTGCGTTGAGGATGCTGTAGACCCACACTATAGCGAGGATGATTTTGGCCCTGTGCGACGTAAAGATCGCCGGGTAGCTGAGGGCGAAGCAGATCTCTGTGAACTTGTCGACAGTGGCCCAGGTGAGGGAATGGATGGAGGCGAGCTGGAGCAACAAAAACAGAAAGGCGCTGCCCTTGCAGGTGGCACTCTTGCTGGGGTAGCTCTTCACTTGGAAAAGACTGTTATGGATACCAAAAGGGATGGTGGAGACGCCCAACGCCAGATCGCATAGACTGAAGCTCAATGTGAAAACCCAGGTGTCCGTCTGCAAGTTCTGGTTGAGTGACACCACCAAAAGTAGTAGCAAGTTCCCCAAAATGGAGAAGAAGCTGGAACCAATCATCAACACGCCATAAACCACTGAAGTCCACTGCATGTTTACATGGGTGTTCAAATGCAGGCATGTACAGTCAAAACATAAACACTCGTTCGACGACGGAGACCACAATGGAAGCTTTGAAAAGAGGAGGTCACGTTATCAGTGTCAAACCACCAGGGAAGGTGTTGCTGTATGGGAGGAGTGTACCTCATGCTGATCTTTAGCAGTAGACGATCACTTCACCAAGCACTGATCTCTTTGGGGAGTTTAGTCAAGCCCTCCTCCGTCTCTACTATCAGCACCTACCTCAGTCTGTTTGAAAATGGCAAGCACGTTGCCTTGAGAGGCAAAACTATGTGAACAGCTACAATCACATGTAGCGAGGTAAATAAAGCATCTAACATTTAAAGAGCATGTTTCTGTGGACACAGGGCGCATTGGGAGGCTGGAGCTGCACTGCTCGGCAAACATGACGCTTGAGATTCAATATCCTCTGTTGCTGACTTTATGAGCCATTTCATACTCAAGTGTTTTTGTGTGTGTGTGTGTGTGTAATTGGCGAGAAGCATGACCCTAATTCGATTTAAGCCGTTATCATTAATTAAGGCTTCAGTGCCTTTACCCAGAGCTTAAGCCTTCTATTCCATCTTAGTTATATGTAAGTGTAGCATATACCTTACCTGGGTGTGATTGTTTAGTCAAATAGATGTATTTAAACGTAATAATTATTTAACAATTGCAGTCAGTTTATAGACATGTTGAGCATGTAAGAGCGTTGACTGAGATGCATACTAGAGCTTTTAATGGGGCGTTTATATTTTAGAGAAAGAAAAGTTTTTAGGTTGTGCTTTCTATCCTTGTTTAATATTAAGAGACAACTATGCTTTTTTAAGTATTTTTAAATGTTTTTTTTTCTCACAGAAATACAGCAAAAACAGTAATATTGTGAAATAATATTACACTTATATAATTTACTCTTAATTGATTTAAAATATTACAATAAACATGTTTAATGTCATCAGAAACCATTTTTAACATTGATGATAATAAGAATCATTATTAACAATTGAGCTCCATATAATAATTAAGCAGCAAATCAGCATATTAGAATGATTTCTGAAGGATCATGTGACTAAAGAAACTTCTGCTTTAGAAATAAATTTCATTTTAAAATATATTAAAATAATAATAATAATAAATCTTTTTTATTTCACTATATTACTCTTTTTACTTTAATTTTCATCAAATATCCAACATGCACAATTCTTGCTCGAACTAATTGTGACTTTGGGGTAAGACGACCTATAACAAATAGTATATTGGTGCCAGGATGGTGGGAAGGTTTGGGAAACCTTTTTAAATGCAATCTTTATTTTTGCCATACTATTTGGTGGGTTATTTTTTAAGCAAAATATTGGTCTGGCCTCATTTTTTTGTTTCCCTTCCTCAGCACAACGCTCCTATCCCACAGGGTGGACGTGGAGCCATACAGTTCGTAACACAGTATCAGCATTCTAGCGGACAGAGGCGCATCAGAGTGACCACAATTGCAAGGAAGTAAGTCGATTGTCCTTATATTAACCATCAATGATTGCTAGACATTATATCAAAGTTAGGGGTTAATAAGATTTTTTTAAAGAAATTATTTATAAAATACATTAAACTGTGAAAGTGACAGGTGACAGTTAAGATCTGTTTCAAATAAATGCTGTTCTTTTGAAATTTCTATTCATCAAAGATGGAACTATAAAAATAAAATTCCATAAAATTGTAAGCAGCACTACTGATTTCAACATTGATAATAATAATTGTTTTACGGTATCAGGAATAAATTCAATTTTAACTAGGGATGCACAATATATCGGCCAGCATATCATTATCGGCCGATATATGTTCACTTTTAATGTTATTGTTATCGGCCTGGTTAGACAATGTGGCCAATATATTAAAGCCGATAAATAATGTATTATTCCCTTCAGCTGAGGCACTTGTTGAGCACTGTTTATGTTTTTGAATTTCTTGAAATATGATTGAAATATCTTCAAAAAATGAAAATACGCAATTTGCAGCGCAAATCTGTCATATCAGCTATACAACACTATAATGAGAACATTGTTATAATTGTGCACCTGGGACATGGATTTAATTGTGAGACTTTTGATTTTGTAATCAGGCTCTCAAAATTAGATAAAATTTTGGATTTAAGTTTATCGGGCGATATATCGGTTATCGAACTTTCAAATATAAAGAAATATCGGTTATCGGTATCGAGCCAAAATTTTCATATCGAATGCATCCCTAATTTTAACATATAAGAAAATTTTTTTTTATTGGAATTAATTCATTTTAAATTTTACAGATCCCAACCTGTTAAACGATAATGTCCGGCTTTTTTAACCATAAATCTCACTGATTTTCGCTGTAGTGTTTGTCTCATGACAGCTGCAGCGTCTTTGTTGCGTGTGTGAGGAAACAAAACAGAGACGTCCATGGGGAGGCACTGGAAGTGTGCGTTGCACACACAACATGAAATATGTCTCTCTTACAAATCTGTAAAGCAGTCATTCATAAAAGTATCAATACTAATAAATGTAGGTATCGTGAGGTTTTTCATTTCAGAGTATCGCGATACTGTTGAAGTATCAGTGTCCGTGCAACACCATATACAACACAAGGAACTAGGGGCAGAAATCATTGGACACAACTTCATAATTGTAGATTGTTCATAGATTGACCCTCTTTTCAGTTTGGACATCATCTCTGCACGTCATCCATGTGTTATCCTCAATGACCATGTCCAGTTTCCATGACAATGTGAAAAAGAAATCAAAATATTCCACTTTTAGAACGTTGCATCAGAATCGATGCTCCGCGAATGAGTACACTCAGTCTACGACAAAGACTACTGCGCTTTCAAACGTACTATAAGGGCTTAAAGTGCCTGAAAGAACCTTTCGCAGCTCTTTGACTATTCTGCGGCTTTTTGAATATACTTGTTTTTTTTAAATATCAGACATTGAAGATGAATCAGTGTGAGTCAGACTGATGTACAAGCTTGTGTTAGAAGGTCACTGCTATAACGTGTTTTCCTCTTCAGCTGGGCTGATGCTCAGACTCAGATCCAGAGCATCGCTGCATCTTTTGACCAGGAGGCAGCCGCCATCCTCATGGCCCGCCTGGCCGTCTACAGAGCCGAGACGGAGGAGGGTCCAGATGTTCTGCGCTGGCTGGACCGACAACTCATCCGCTTGGTGAGTCATTCAGCCTTTCTTCTTTCAGATGGGACTTTTAGTATTTGGGATGCACAATAATAGTTCTTATTTTCTTTAATTTGCAGTGCCAGAAATTTGGAGATTATCATAAAGACGATCCCAACTCATTCCGTTTCTCCGAGACATTTCGTTGTACCCTCAGGTACTTACCGCCTGTATAGCACTCTATGGCATCACTGAACGTAATAGCAAAGCAAAATTGAGATCTTGACTTTGTCTTTGGCAGTTTATGTTCCATCTGAGGAGGTCTCCATTTCTGCAAGTGTTCAACAACAGTCCTGATGAAAGCACCTATTATAGACACCAGTTTATGAGGCAGGATCTGACCCAGTCTCTGATAATGATACAGCCCATCCTGTATGCATACTCCTTCAACGGGCCACCAGAGGTAAAATTATATAATTTATTTTAAATTCATAATTTCTCCCGTTGAACATTTCAAATTTGCATGATTTAGGTGACCAATGAGGGACTTCATAAATAGTAGACACTATGTTCCCTTGGAGAAATTCATGCACTTGCACACTTTTTGGTAGAAATCAATGTACACTCACCGGCCACTTTATTAGGTACCCCATGCTAGTAACGGGTTCGACCCCTTTTGCCTTCAGAACTGCCTCAATTCTTCGTGGCATAGATTCAACAAGGTGCTGGAAGCATTCCTCATGGAGTTTGGTCCATATTGACATGATGGCATCACACAGTTGCCGCAGATTTGTCGGCTGCACATCCATGATGCGAATCTCCCGTTCCACCACATCCCAAAGATGCTCTATTGGATTGAGATCTGGTGACTGTGGAGGCCATTTGAGTACAGCGAACTCATTGTCATGTTCAAGAAACCAGTCTGAGATGATTCCAGCTTTATGACATGGCGCATTATCCTGCTGAAAGTAGCCATCAGAAGTTGGGTACATTGTGGTCATAAAGGGATGGACATGGTCAGCAACAATACTCAGGTAGGCTGTGGCGTTGCAACGATGCTAAATTGGTACCAAGGGGCCCAAAGAGTGCCAAGAAAATATTCCCCACACCATGACACCACCACCACCAGCCTGAACCGTTGATACAAGGCAGGATGGATCCATGCTTTCATGTTGTAGACGCCAAATTCTGACCCTACCATCCGAATGTCGCAGCAGAAATCGAGACTCATCAGACCAGGCAACGTTTTTCCAATCTTCTATTGTCCAATTTCGATGAGCTTGTGCAAATTGTAGCCTCAGTTTCCTGTTCTTAGCTGAAAGGAGTGGCACCCGGTGTGGTCTTCTGCTGCTGTAGCCCATCTGCCTCAAAGTTCGACATACTGTGCGTTCAGAGATGCTCTTCTGCCCACCTTGGTTGTAACGGGTGGTTATTTGAGTCACTGTTGCCCTTCTATCAGCTCGAACCAGTCTGGCCATTCTCCTCTGACCTCTGGCATCAACAAGGCATTTCGCCCACAGAACTGCCACTCACTGGATGTTTTTTCTTTTTCGGACCATTCTCTGTAAACCCTAGAGATGGTTGTGCGTGAAAATCCCAGTAGATTAGCAGTTTCTGAAATACTCAGACCAGCCCTTCTGGCACCAACAATCATGCCACGTTCAAAGTCACTCAAATCACCTTTCTTCCCCATACTGATGCTTCGGTTTGAACTGCAGGAGATTGTCTTGACCATGTCTACATGCCTAAATGCACTGCAGTTGCCGCCATGTGATTGGCTGCTTAGAAATTAAGTGTTAACGAGCAGTTGGACAGGTGTACCTAATAAAGTGGCCGGTGAGTGTACATAAACAATATATTTTCTTTAGCCATGTCTATATTTAAAGTGCCCTTATGCTATTGCTATTTTAAAGGTTGCTAATTTTGTTTCAGGAGGTCACCTACAACAAGTTTACATGCATCCAAGGTCAAAAAAACACTTTCATTTTCTCATAATATGCATTTATTTTAAATTCTCCTCATTTCTCAAAGATTTTCAAATGATTTCGTTCGAAGCAGTTTGAAGATTCAATCTCTCTAAACCCCACCTTTCCGTTAGCCTACTGTGCTATGATTGGTCAGATGGCCCAGTCTATTGTGATTGGTCAATATATAGATGATAATAGATTGTAAAGGCAATATATATCAATTCAAAACCAAAATTAAAGTGAATAAAAACATTTCATAAAACATTGTATAAAGTTTATAAAAAAACAAACAAGTACGACATCTTTTTAGGCTATATTTGTACACAGATAGTTTTAATCACAACTATGAATGAAGAACAATGACATAAATCACAGTTCGACATTGCTAGGGGTTTTTATTGTGCCAAAACTTGAGCAAGTTCAGCGAGGACTTCTGTGGACAGTGCTCGCGTCTTTGCTTCTTACTATAATACTGATAGTGCTCCACTCTATTCTAATAATAAAAACTCAGAGAAAGAACGTTTTGTTTTACACTTACTGGTATGTTAGCGAACCGGGCTACAGCTAAAATGTAAACACTTACCCAAACAATAATGGTACAAATGTTCAGCCGAGCACAAAAATATACAATACCGGTCAAAAGTTTAAGATCGGTAAGATTTTTTATGTTTTTAAAAGAAGTCTCTTCTGCTCACCAACGCTGCAATTTTTTGATAAAAAATACACAATAAACACAGTAATATTGTGAAATATTATGACAATTTAAAATGACTTTTTTATGTTAATATATATTAAAATGTAATTTATTCCGCTGAAAAAAACTGAATTTTCAGCATCATTACTCCAGTCTTCAGTGTCACATGATCCTTCACAAATCACACTAATATGATGATTTTATGCTCCAAAAACATGTATGATTATTATCCATGTTGAAAACAGTTTTTACATTTTTATTTCAGGATTCGTTGATGAATAGAAAGTTCAAAAGAACAGCTTTTATCTGAAATGGAAAGCTTTTGTTACATTAAACACTACCCTTGAAAAAGGTTGGGGTCAGTAAGAATTTGTATTTTAGTTTTGGGGGAAATAAATAAGAAATCAATACTTCTAAAGTCAAAAACGATCAAAAGTTACAGTAAAGTATAATGTTAGAAAAGATTCTAATTAAATAAATGCTGTTCTTTGAACTTTCTATTCATCAAAGAATCCTGAAATAAAAATGTACAAAACTGTTTTCAACATGGATAATAATCATACATATTTTTGGAGCATAAAATCATACTTAGAGTTACTTTTGTAACACTATTGTAAATGTTAAATTTATTAATAACTGTCTTTCAAGTATTCATTTCTTTTCAGATTAAAAAAAGGGTTGGCTCTTCATAGGGAACTTAAATATAGTTGTGGAAAGTATATTTTAGCATAAAACAAACAGATGCCATTCAAGTACACTTGAATGTCCATGCCATTCCTCAATCACATGCACATAGAACACTGCTTACTGCATGGCTATTGAGACCACACCCCCTACTGGCACTGTGCATGCCTCCAGCACATGAAGCCCAAAGCACAAGACTATTGAAGGCACACATTTGAGCCTGTGGAGTAAACAAAGTGAATTAAGTTTTGATGATATTATAGGGAAATATATTTATTAAATGTTTAAATTGCAAATAGCACATAGCACAAATGTATTCATCTTGTAGCAATGCTGATAAGTTAGATGCTAAATAAGCTCAGCGTAACTTTATTTACCACATAAGGCAGATGCTAGCTACTTCATGTGTCTGTTTTTCTCTGCCTCCTGCAATATGTTTTCAAGATCATTCCAGTTGTTTAGCTAGTCTTACTATTTATGTATCTGTTCATGCCATTGCATTAGTATTCTTATTTCTTACAAGCTCTTGCATTGCATTAGTATTCTTACAAGCTTATTTTACAGAAAAATGCCACGTGCACCATCCAATTTTGCACCAGCTAATGTACGAGGGAAGTCTGTATATATGTGCAAATATTGTGATAATACATGCATTTTTGTGAAGAATGCCACAAAAATGCAGCAGCATATTGCAAAGTGCAACAAATTTCCCCAAGGTCCAACACATGCAGCAAACAAGAGTTATATGATACAATAATCGATTACATTGCAATGAATTCCCAGTTAGTTCCCCTAAATTCCCATTAATTCCCATTATTCCCATGGAAAGTTTCTAAAATGGAATATTTCCAAAATTCCCCAGCTTAACTTCCCATGGAAATTTACTGGAAATTTTCCGCCCCTTTGCAACCCTATGACTCACGTTGATTCTGAAGTGCAGTGTCATGATGATTGTTCTGCACTTGATGTCCCCTGACACAAAAGATTAAAATGTGTTCTGTTTAATTAGTGGACTGAGATCTTTTGTTCTTATTTTTGTTTAAGCTCATTTTATTGTTGTCTTCAAATGTTTTTGCAAAGGCATGGTACAATTTGTACCCAGGAAAAATGGTGCCATGCACAGGTCCTGTTCCTTAAACCTGCACCCACAGTACCCAACAGAACACCCGACCTGTTCTCCAACAGCAGCACTAATTTAATTCAGTACCTGACCTGACTTTGAACCGTTTTGCCTTCATCATGTGAGCAGCCTGCCCATACTAGAGCCAAGCACCGATATATCGGCAGACCGATATTATCGGCCGATATTAGGCATTTTCCAAAATATCGGTCTTGGCAGTTATAATGGCCGATAAATGAATATTTCGAAAATAAAGTAAAACGGATGAAAACACGCTTGAACCAGGTCAGTGTTGGAGTTGTAAAGTTTGTCCACCAGAGGGCACTCTACACCGTCCCTGTTGGCAACACTCGTTGAGTTGGTCACGAGACATACATTGCTTGAATAACAATTAAAAGAACATCCCCATCCGTTCTCTTAACTCGAATAAGTATGACAACATTTGTGACTATCATGTCCAGTTTTTGCTGCTGTTAAATAAGCCGACTGAAGCGGAATTAGCTAGTAATAGTTACGTTACGTTGTTACAGTGTAGTTGACTGACTGTCCTTTTAACTTTTGACAATGTGACTGAAGTATTTCTTTAATAGCGCATGACAGTTATAGCAATGAGTCGTATCATCTCTCCTTGGCCTGTTATATTGAAAATGTATGTCTTACAATATGCAGTATGACGTTATCCATTGCTATATTATGGCTCACCATAGACTAGCGAACCACAAAGCTAGCTAATGCCACTATCATCAGTCTGTTCTATTGTGACAATAAAAACAAAGTTTCTTTTAAAATGCATTATCATATTATTTTAGTTAAAACTCATAAATAATTACAAATAACTAATGTTAGGGAAATATGTTAATGTTTTGTTGTGCGTTTCAAAAAAAAATGATATATATATATCGGCAAATATATCGGAATATTGGATTTTAAAACCCAAAAATATTTGTATCGGTATCGGCCTTCAAAATCCTTTATCGGTCTGGCTCTAGCCCATACAGGCTATTTTGAACAAATGTGCTAAATCGCACCATATATACAGACGCTTAGAGGTCTCCATAAATTAAAATGACAAAGACAAATATAAGCCTTTATTGTCATTTAAAATCAAGGATTTTAGTGGATGCATTTAAATGCGGTTCTCTCCTGAAACTCTGCAGTACATATGTGTACATATTGGTCATTTTAGCATCATGATATATATATATATATATATATGAAGAGTTCAGATGCAAAAGCCTCTAAATGCCATTTGAATTTTTCTTCTAAAATGACCATTTTTTTATCAAGCTTGTATATTTAAGTTCACTTAAATGGCAATGAAGATTACCAGTAATTTTATATAAGTGAAATTACTGAACTTAAATATACAAGCTTGATAAAAAAATAGTCATTTTAGAAGAAAATTTCAAATGACATTTAGAGGCTTTTGCATCTGAACTCTTCATATATAATATTTTTTTTTAAATTGTGAATCAATGATGTACCTAAAGCGAGCAAAGACATTTCCCTTTATAATACCTGTACCTGTTAATCACTTCGGTTGCAGAGCCATTGGCTACAATGCTCAACGCTGCAAACCATGATGTAATGAGAAACATTTGGTCTTTAGACTACAGAGCTTGAAAATAAATTAGCACGGGACTGTTTGAAAGCAGCTGCCTCTCAGTGGGTCCAAAAAGTCTTGTCTACTGGACCCGCAGTCCGCCCTTGCCTATTGATTCCTGACCCGTAACGCAACTGGCAATGCAAATATTATTCCACCTGTTGCATCAAATATTAGCGGTTCACCCGTCTGACCCAGGAGCCTGAAGGTTGCATGGACTGCAAGCAAGCAGTGTTGTATAAATGGGTTGTTTAAACTCTTCATAATGATCTGATGGTCTGTAGTGCTTGTTCTTTAGTAGTTCTAGAGTGAATTTAAACAACATCAGGGTGATGATACAACGGGCAACTCGAAACTGACACGTGTTTTCTAATCTGCTTTTAATGGAGGGCTTTATGTCACTTACAGTTTTTCCCCTGACACAGCAAACAGAAGGGGGGAAGTTTCAGGAAAGATGTTTATCAAAGCATCTAATTGACAATGACAGTCCAATAACAGGCTTTGTTTCCTGTTGTTGTAGCCCGTGTTGCTGGACAGCAGCAGTATCTTGCCTGACCGCATCCTCCTCATGGACACCTTCTTCCAGATTCTGATTTACCACGGAGAGGTACGGCGTAAAAAGGGTTCACTTTGGACATTCTACTATCTATAAGTAACTTTGCAACTACATGTTAACTATCCTTCATTAGAGTATTTATGAGTATTAAGATGTTACTGTAAATCACATTATATATTTTTGCCTTCCAATTGCACTGTGGTGTATCTTCCCCTGTGACTGGGTAGATGTTGGTTTAACGCCAAGTCTTTTTCATGTGTTCAATAATTAAGAATGCAGTCTGTTTTCCTGGTCTCAGTCTGAGCTGTTCAATAATCTGAACACATGAAATCAGAGCCAGTTTTGCACTGAAACAATTTTAAACTTGGCTGTGTTTCAGCAGATCAGATGTTTTCTGATGAAAACTTGTAGGTGTCTCGCTGAAGAACATGCTAATGAAGTGAAGAAAAACACAAATGAATTGAGATGTTCCCACAGCTAAAACAAATCCAGATTTATCATATTATAGTATGACTTCTGACAGATGTTTTCCCTCATGTAGACGGTGTCTCAGTGGCGTAAAGCCGGGTACCAGGATATGCCCGAGTTGCGAGAACTTCCGCCACCTGCTGCAGGCTCCCGTGGATGATGCCCAAGAGCTTCTACATAATCGTTTCCCCATGCCACGCTACATCGACACAGAGCACGGCGGCAGTCAGGTACAGGCGATGTCATGATAGTTTCTTTCTGAAATTATTTTCTTGTATATTTATGAGGCACTCATACTGCACTGAACATGTTACACTGATTTAGTTTAAGATTATAGGAAAGTTTAGTTGAAAAGTAATATTAAAGGTTATTAACATTCATAATTTAAAATGAAAGGTCAATCTAAGGTTCCACTCATGTACCGCCCACTCTCATCGGTAAACCGATGTTTGCTTAAATCCAGCTCCGAACTTTAAATTTCTCTGTACTACATTAGGGCTGTGCTCAGAATATCGATACAACGATACATCATCCTGAACTTCTGGTGATGTGGGTATCATTTACATTTATTAATTTTAGCTGATGCTTTTATCCAAAGCGACTTACAATTGCTATATATGTCAGAGGTCGCACGCCTCTGAAGCAACTAGGGGTTAAGTGTCTTGCTCAGGCAGGGTTCCAGACTGCGACCAAATTGGTCGCATATGCGACCATTTTTTGAGAATGTGCGAGTTAAAATTTTATCTGGTCGCATATGTGCGAGTGGACGCTCGCGCAACAAAACGCTGTTGTATCAGCTGCTGCAGTCCGTAACTTATTGTAGCATCTCACACGAGGCCAGAGTTCAGTTAACTTGTTTATTCGCAGAGCACGTGCAGGCATTCAGAAACACAGCTTCTGAATAGAACAAACAAAAACAACAGACGAACTTCGATCCTCAACCCGCCCCCTCTTCCCAGGCCGCCAACCAACAGCGCACCCGGGGTTCCACATAGCTGATTGACAGCCACACAGCCATTGACAGTCGCAACATTATGTTCAAAATGAACTAGTAAGCTACATCATGAATCCATTTTCCAAACCGTGTTTTTGATTTATCCTGAATCACTACGGTACGCCTATAATAAGTGTTTATATTCGGACTATTTTATCCCGGGGTCGACTCGGATGCGGAGTTGCCCAGTGCCTGCGTGACTCGCCATAGACATTAATGGAGAGAAGTAGCTCCGGCAACAGTGTTCTTCCGCAACACACGTGCAGTTTATTTATTGACGAACGTAGACGTCACGCGCATTGCACACTGATGGTGGAACGCGCAATTACGAATTAAGCCCCTTCTTCCTACGTCTTTTCAGCGGTTAGATGAGAGTAATCGCTCGACTGAGGAAAGGAAATTATTATAAAATGCAGAAGGTAAGGAGTGTGAGATACAACTATAAACTTTGACAAGGAAAAATCTGTATTAGCTTATTATAATACTCTAATCTATTAAAATGTAATGAATACATTTGAATGTTTAATGATTTTTAAAAGATAGAAAGATGATGCTGATAGAAAAATGATAAAAGACGGACGGACAGATAGATAGATAAACAGATAGATAGAATGTGATTCAAATGTAAATAGATTGCATACAATTGAACTATAAAATGCTTAAAATTACAGATTAAAATTACTGTCCAAAATCCATGAAAATCCTGAAATTTGGCAATGATAATTAATATATTACAGGTGTTTATGCTGCAACCCAGAAAGCCTTTGCTAGCTTTGGTTCATTAAAACCGCTATTCATCAGCATGCATTGATTAATCCCATGGCATGTAGCAAAAAAACAACAAAACCCAAAAAACAAAGGTGCGACCCAAATCATATGCTTGTGCGACCAACTGAAAAAGTTGGTAGCACCAGTGCAACCAGTAGAAAAGTTAGTCTGGAGCCCTGTCAGGGACACATTGGTGTCTCACAGTGGATTCGAACCCGGGTCTCTCACACCAAAGGCATGTGTCTTATCAACTGCGTCATCACTACCAAAGGCATGTGTCTTATCATCACCACCTGCCGTATCGATACAGCAGCTGTGTCCTGATCTTGTGCTTTTGAATGTAACCAATTAAGGTCTCAAATTTTGGTCGTGGGTTTTGCGCATAATTTGAATAATTTCCACAGCTCTCCCACTTATAATGCAGTCACCTTGTCAGTCAGCTCCTCACTGAAATCATGTGATGAATCAAACCTGACTCCTGTTGCTGATCTGTGCGGCGACTCTCGTTCGAGCTCACGATTTATTAAGCAGTCAAGTTCAGTTTAATGGTGTCTGTTCTCTTACTGAACTTAGTCATTAAAAAAAAATCTAAAATGGGGGTGGTGCCGCGGTGGGCAAGAGATGTAACCGAGTGTTGCTTCTGAACACCAGTAACACCGTCTATCGTAGCAAGCCTAGTGCTCAGTAACCTTTTAGTCATTTCAGTTACAAAGAATACGTGGCTATTGTTGTGATATTTGTCTCCGTCTCCTTCCCGGATTTTTAATTGCGCGCACTTGATTATCTCTCAGGACCCGCCCCCTCCACACATTAGCCACTTACAGTGGCCATTCTCTTATTCTTGTCACACTCATTGGCCTGCCACTCATTCTGGATTCATTGACGCACCCTTTTAACGTTTATTGTGTAAAAAAAGGGCAAATTTACTGGGTAAAATTGTAAAATTCAAATTTTGGTCACAAAATGCACTAAATTAATCTTTTGCTAAATCTCAGTTTCTCCACACTCACTTTTGATTTCTTCTCCTTCTTCATTCTTAATGAATTTTACTGTGCATTTCAGGTTCACAACTTCATTAAAACAAAATTTCAACTCCATAATCTTAGACCTATTGCTTATTTCCCATATTCTCAGAACCAGCATATCACAAGAGCATTCTTAGTTTGCGTGAGCGGACATGCTGCGTCATGCTCTGTTAAAATAGTTATTCACCCACAGTTGATGTTTCTGTCATCAGTTACTCACCCTTCTGTCATTCCAAACCATTCCATTCCAACTTCAGAAGAATGCCAAGAATTTTTCATAGATTTCTGTTCCTCCTTTGAAACTCTGTTGATCGAAAACTTTTATGCTTCAAAACGATCGTAAAATGAATCCATATGAATTTAGGGGTTTAACCCAAATTTTCAATCGCATTATATGATTGAAATATATAATTTAGGCTTGTATTCACATTTTATTCACAAAAAGGTTTGTTCTCGCTAATTAAGCAAGTACAGTTGAGCTTCTGTTTATGTTCACTGATCAATGTTTATATGTGAAATAAAAGCCTAAATTCAATCTTTTCATCATATAATGCAATCTTCTCTTCCGAAGAGCTGTATTAAATTGCTTGATTCATATGGATTTTTTTTAGTTGTCTTTATGAATGTTTTCGAAGCATCAGAGGTTTGTGTGAAGAGACTTTCAATGAAGGGACAGAAATCTTCTCCGAATTCAATAAGTAATATCTTCATTTGTGCTCTGATGATGAACAGAAGTCTCAAGGGTTTGGAACAACATGAGGGTGAGTAAATGACAGAATTATCATTTTGGGTGAACTAACCCTTTAATATTCACAGACCTGTATGATCTTAATTAAATAAAGCAATAAGCTGTTGTGTAATATGATATTTGTTCATACAACCTTCATGGACAGCTGCCTTGTAAGGTGCCTTCTGAATAGAAATTAAGCTTCAAAAGTGACTGATTACAAATACTACTTGTACTTGGCAACTACTCTTCACTACTCCTATGAAACACATGAGAGGCTCGACTAAATCTGATTTAAAAAAAATCTGATATTAGCATGTTGCCAAGCCATGCACAGTTCTTGGTAAAATAGATAAAAGATAGTTTCATTAGATTGAATTGGATTGTCAATACTTTTAGGCATTTAATCAAATATATTTCTAATAGAGCTGTAAAGAGATGAAATAACCCGAAACCCAAACAGTCTACTAAATAATACTCTAATGAGTTTGTTGACATGAATTTGCAAAGTTACTTATAGAATGTCTAAAGTGGGCAATAATAAAGTGTAACCAACATTGTTGCTAATCTTGCCCCAATGCATTTTTGGTTTTCCGTCTCAATGCCTTAGATTTTAGTCTGCATAATGTTTCTGCCTAATGTTTTGAGATAGCCTTTATATTTGTAGTGCTCAAATGATGCCTTAAATTGCTGTCTAAGTGGGCAGGTTACTAAGTTTTGGAACAGAACCACTGTTAAAGGGATACTTCACCTCTGGAAAGATAAATGTGTATTTAAAATGGGTCATTTATGTAGAAGAAATGTGAAATTATTTTTGAATTTGGAGCTTTCTAGACTGAGAAAAGCCAGAAAATGTATTTCTGGCTTATGTGGATGAAAGACAACAACTCCCAGAATGCACTTGCTTCGCTGCCCTTGGAGGCCCCGCCTACCGATAACAGAGCGCAGTGGTTAAACAACAAGTCTAGGCTACAAGTGAGTCTCTGTGATGAGTCTGCCCGAAAATGTGTTTCGAGATCGCCCGAAATGTCTGGGATTCGGCTTTTGCGTTCTACAGTCGCCATTCATCATGTTTACTGTGGCGAGCAGGACGAGTGAGGGCCGCGGGAGAACGATGCGAGGCCGGTGGCGTGATTACCGATGAGCGACACCTGTGAGCACGCACCGGTCTCGTATCTCACAGAGGAGACGGAATTTTCTTAGCAATTTTAAAAAGCACATCAACCAATCACTTGTTTAACGTTCATGTCAACACTACATTCAGATTCACCAATTAGAATCAATTCAGTTAGATTGAAACAAAAGGTGTGCATGTATACAATGAATGGTAAACAATGACTGGTGACTGCAGAAAGCAAAAGCTGAATCCCGGACATCGACGGCCAGACATGTCTGGGAAAAAGAGGACGGTAACCCCTACTACTCCGCTTTCTCCATGGAACAAGAGCCTGCTAGCTTAGCTTCCAAAAAAATCCTTTGATGATGCAAAATGACTTATTTTTTCATCATCTGAGGATTTGTTTTTGCAGACAAAAAAAATACATAAATCTCTCGTCTCAGGGGATATAAGGGTGGAAAGCATGGTAATTTGAAAATACTACAGGTTTTCTACTAATACAAAGCTTAATGCTAAATCCTGAAGTATCCCTTTAATTGTGCTAAAAAAATCACAGTACCATGGTGGATTATTGGAGCCTGGATGCCAGCCCGAACTCCGCCCACAACATTTTTTGGTTTGGTCTGGACTTGATCCATTGAGGAGTAATTATGATCAGGCAAAAAATGATCGGGCCAATCAGATTGCCAGGGCGGGCTTTATACGATGATGGACAGATGATCTGCAGGGACGTAATCATCACGTTATCAAAGAGCGCTAACTGGTTTCCCTCAGAGATGACTGCAGCTGGAGAATTGAGATGTATAGATTCTGCTGTCGCGTCTGTTTTTAAAATTAATCGACAGCGCATTAATTTTAATAGACAAACTAGAAAACTGCAATCAAGGCATTTGTCGATCGGAAAGATATTCGACAAAAGTGTAACTTATCAGCTGGCTCTGACGGTCGCTAAGTTAAGAAGATGGGACGTAATGAAAAGCCTGTGGTCGTTGTGGTTTCTCCTTTGGTCGCACTCATGAAGGACCAAGTGAAAGAAACAACACTCGTTATTCTACTTCTAAAATAAGTAAGTTCTGTTGTTGACAACTATGCTATGCAAAGTAGTTGCCTTACTGCATTGCTCTGATTGGTTTTAGGTCTGTCCGACTATCCAATTGAGTGCAGAGGGGTTTTTTTTCCTGGTTCACGTCATAATCTTCGGTTAGACACGCCTCATAATCAAAGCCCTACGGAGCGCTCTCAGACTCATTTTCTGACCAGAATATGAGTATGACTGAAGTCAGGCTAGGATTATTGCTTTTTTTAATGGAATGGTAGGAACCGTTATAATATAAAAGATTCCCATTTACAATAAACAGTTAAATTGATTAATTATAATAAGTAAACCCAAACAAGCAAGCAGTTCTTCTGCCAAGTTATGTAGTTCATTAGCCTGATGGAGGTTTATGGTTGCCAAGCAGCATAAAAAAAATTTTTCAGCCATTTTTTTGGCTGTGTTGCAGCCAACATTTAAGTGCACTTGGCTCTTGAATATGGAAATCAGCTGATGTTTGGTCACACATGAAAACCTGATGCGTGTGTGTGTGCTGTACTTATACAACTATCTTTGTGAGGACCAGTTTGAGGTTTAGACCATTGGAGTGAGGACATTTTTGCCGGTCATCACTTTCTGAGACCCCTTTAAAGACCTGTTTGAGGGTCAAGACTTGATTTTAGGGGTAAGATTATAATTAGGTTTATGGTAAGGGTTCGGGTTAGGCACTTAATTGTGATGGGTAAGGTTAGGGTAAGCGACTAGAGATTGCATTGTGTCAATTAATGTCCACACAAAGATATATGTTGCTATTTTACAACCGATTTTTACAGCAAGATCTATAATTTCTTTTAAATAATGGATTTGGTTTAAAAGAGCCATGTTGTTAAATGGTAAATGACAGTTGTTTGAATCAGTAATTTTTAGATTAGTCAGTGCAAATATTTATAAATTGCTTTTACAAAACCACCTCCATTTTCTCGAGCCTTGATAAAGGACAGCTCAAATGGAAGGTGCTACTATGAAAACAGTTTTTTTGACAGCTCTTCAGTCAATTTCTACGCTTGAGAAACTCGCCCTGGAGGATTTTTAAATGCTGCTTGTGAATAAATGACTTTAATGGGTCATTGAGACTTGGCAACTGTTCTGCAGAATAACACACTGGTTTTAAGGTCTGAAATTTTACCAAGATTTATTTATTTTTCTTTCCCTCCAGGCTCGTTTCCTCCTCTCCAAAGTGAATCCTTCTCAGACTCACAACAACATGTATGCATGGGGTCAGGTGAGTGCTGTATATCTCACCGACACAAGAACATTTCCTTTGTGAGGAATATTGATTAGTCTATTGTAACGAGCTGTTGTTATACAACTATGTAAACATGTCTTTTTTTCTAATATTCACCGCCGCTGCTTGAATCCCACTTCCTGTGTTTGTGTAGGAGTCTGGCGCACCCATTCTGACAGACGACGTGAGTCTTCAGGTGTTTATGGATCATCTGAAAAAGCTGGCAGTTTCCAGCGCTGCCTAAGAGCCTTCAATCGTCCATCTTTTTGTCAGTAACACACAGCCAGCAGGATCACATTGGCACTGCTCTCAGTTTTATCCCATTTACATCTTCCAAATATGGAGCCCAGACCTTTAAAAAGTCATTTGTGAATGGAAGTTTCATTCTTTAATATTTAATTGTGACAAAAAATGGCAAACACCGCATCCTCATAACACTACATGTTGAGTATACATCAGGACAAGATATTTGTTACTGTTTCAATCAGAATGAATTTATCTACTTAAGTGAGTGAAGTGGCTACATAGTTTAAAGGCATACTCCACTTTTTTTGGAAATAGGCTAATTTTATCACTCCCCAGAGTTAAACAGTTGAGTTTTACCGTTTCGAATGTATTCAGCCAATTTTTTTATATTTAGAAGAATATCAGGAACCAGAGAGTTTCTGGTCTTATTGACTTCCATGGTATATTTTTTACCTACTATGGAAGTCAATGAGATCAGAAACTGTCTGGTTACTGATATTCTTCTAAATATCAAAAAATCGTCTGAATGGGTTACGAAAACGGTAAAACTAAACTGTTTAACTCTGGAGAGTGTTAAAATGAGCCAAAAAAAAAGTGGAGTATCCCTTTAAGAAATAGTTTACACAAAAAATGCAATTCAGTCATTCTTTACTCATTCTCATGCCATTCCAAACCCATATGCTGCCTTTTTTTTTGTCATGGGACACAAACTGAATTTTTTTTGAAGCCGTATGATAACTTTCTAGTTGTCTAGTCAGCAATTCCCTTAAATTCATGTCTAGTCTAGTATTTTCCTCCAAAATTAAAAAAATGGTATGTTGCTTACTACACAAACAAAATACAATGCCGTTTTTGGTTGATGGCTTTTTTTTGCACAATTTTTGAATATGCACATGCACTAGACATGAAATATCTGAATAATGACTTGGGTCTGTTCAAGCTGTCGTACGGCTTCAGAAAACCTGGAATGAGTCATATCGATTATTTGATTGTGCTTTTTTTTCTTGTGGCAGAAACGACAGCGATTCTTTAAAAGTTATTACTTTGTGTTTAATGGAGAGAAAAAAATAACAACAGCATACGGGTTTGGAACAACACGAGGGTGAGTAAATAATGAACGGAACAGATTTTTGTTCAAATCTGATGTTTACATGTGTGAAGCTCTGTGATGAGACCTCTTGTTGAACGGAGGGAGGAAACTAGCTCTTTTTAGCATACCTGCTTCAGATACTTCTGTTTTCCTAGTCATGGAAGGTAAAAGCTGTGCCAATGTAGCCAATTAAGCATGAGAGCTCGAACGCCGCCTCTAGCCAGCAGCGCAGAACAATGGCTTATTTTTAGAACCTGTGCGCGTCTCTCGTCTCGTTGCTATTGATGGTTTGTGTTTCACCACAAGGTTGAGTGGCCCGTTCCAAACACAGACTTGCGGAATTTATAAGCTGCCTTTATGTCTGTCGCTCTGATATTTATGAGCCGATTCTAGCAGTATTGTATGTTTTGTTTCTAATAAAACCAGCTTCATGATCCCAGCTGGTCTGCATTGTTCAAATTTTGAATTTTGGAAACTGAAAACTATTCTTTCTTTGTCACGCTTGCCTTTCAATCAGCATCCTGTGAGTCTCAGAAGGACACGGAAGCCTATATGTGTGTGTCTCTATTTTCAATGAAAGAATAGTTGAAAACACTGTCATCATTTTCTCAGCCTCATGTCAATCCAAGCTGCATGAATCCAAGCTGTTTTTTCCATACAGGCTTTGATCGACATGAGGGTGAAATATTCCTTTAACAGAGCGCAACTATTGCACGTTCCCCAAGAGTTTGGCTTAGTGTGCAAAATAATTAATTGCATTACACCATAATGAATTATTATGATAGAACAGTCTACATCCAACACAAAAACTCAGATATTTGCTTTAAAGAAAAATGACTAGCCCACTGACAGCATTTGTGTGGTTGTTTTCACTGATGACCACATGGGAGCAGCAATTAACTTAGAGAGCATTGGTTCAACTGCAATTATTGTTCTGTTAAATGCTGTATGTAAATGATTAATCTCTCACAGCAGTCCATCCAGATTTTTATGCAGAGACAATTACTGATTCATGCCTTCTGTGTTCATTATTTCAGAACTCATCATGTTATTCCCAGTTAAGGTTTCTCATCAGTCTTCCTATGCATACTTTATTTTCATGCTTATTAAATTAGTAAATTCAACTGCATTAGGCTGGTATGGAAAGGATATTAGTTTCACCCCCCTGAGCACTATGTAATGTCATCTATATTCTGATCCTATAATGCATTCTGAAAATCTTTTCATGCTGATTTCAGCTCAATGGCTGTGAAAGTCTCGTAACTACAATTGTAAATTTCTCCTGTAGACTCCTATATTATTTTCTTAGATTTAGTAATATTTACCTCTGCCAATTAATTCCAAAGTTGCATAACAAATGCTAAAGAAATGTTTCCGAAGAATATGCTTTACATGATGATTCAGAGACGAGAGTAGTTGGATACCGTGACTTTGTGGTCTCTTATTGCAATTGTACATAGAAATCAATGTGTATTTGAGAGCTCCCTGTCTCTCCATGAAAAATAGTCATTTTGTAGCAATAAAAACCCACATCATGGCTGGTGTCCTGATGCATTTTACAAGCACTGCGGTGCAGACACTGAGAGTAGAAACACACAGACAATATTCCCAAACTATTGCTGTGATTCCATGACCGTCTCATTGATTTGACCGACTTGACCTTGGATAACAATCTTTTACTTAGATCATTGCTAAGGGACAGAAACAAATGAAATCTCACGCTTGTTAACAGAAATGAAGACATATCTCTACCAAAACCACATCTGGAGTGTTGTTAAACCTGCCGTCTTGTAACATCCTCCTGAGAGGTTGAGAATTATCTTAACTCCTGCCAGAAATGCTCCATTAATTATTGACAAGGATCTGCTGCGTTTTGGTACAAAATATGCATTTAAATTATTCATTAAATTTGATGATAAAATCTCAATTGCTCACTGGAAGAAATTCAATGCTACAGATTTTGGGTCAATGTGTTTCACTTTTCCAATTCATTAGGCATGATAGATCCAGCTAATTAACCCACACATACTGGCCTCTCACAGATGGGTAATGAGAAATTTTGTGTAATGAGAAATGTACTCATTACACAAAATGAAGGCATTGCTTGCTGATTGAAATGATCTAAAGATCTCTAAACTGAGAATGTTTGATAGATTAACAAACTTAAGGCAGCCTCATATTAGAATGAACACATTACGTCATATTAACCACAGTCAGGTTTGAGCTGCCTGCCTACATAAATGATCCCAGATTACTATTATTTGTATTTTTTTGCAGTTCTGTCTAGATAATATTACAAGGTCTTTCGAATAACCTTTGAAGGAGCTGATATTTTGTCCTGTATTCAGGGCAACTGTGTCTTTTAAGCTGGTTGCTTTAGAGTCTAGATTGAATAGGCTGTACACGAGGATGAGCACATAGTGTATCTGTGATTCTATTAGTACAGTAATTTCACAAAATAGTGTGACCGATAGTATCTGACTGCATCAGAAGTCAATCCAGATGGACATGCTGAAACACTACTGCCATGGATAAAGGGTGTTTATGGGGTTATTTAAATTTTGTTTTACAAATGTTGCTTTTTTAAAGGGAAAAAGGAAATAATTTTGGTTGATGTGATTGCCAGAACATTGATGTAAAAATATGGTAAATTAAACTTGTTACAGTCAAACAAAAACAACAACCTGTATTTCATTAACTTAAGTAGTGTTAATATTGAAAATTACCTTAAAAAGTGTTAAAGAGAAAGCTACATATTAATTCAAAGTTAATCTACACCCGTACATCTATTTATCCATCCATTCACCCACTCATCCATCCATCCACTCATCTATCTAGCCATAGACCCACTCATCCATCCATCCATCCACTCATCCATCTAGCCATTGAACCACTCATCCATCCATCCCCTTATCCATCCATAGACCCACTCATCCACCCACCCACCCACTCATCCATCCATCCACTCTCATCCATCCATAGGCCCACCCACCCATTCATCTATCCACTCATCATCCATCCATTCATCCATCAATTGACCCCATCCATCCATAGACCCACTCATCCATCCATCCATCCACTCATCCATCTAGCCATTGAACCACTCATCCATCCATCCATCCATCCACTCATCCATTCATCCATGCACTCATCGTCCATCTATCCACTCGTCATTCATCCATTCATCCATCAATCGACCCAATCATCCATCCACTCATCCATCTAGCCATTGAACCACTCATCCATCCATCCATCCATCCATCCATCCATCCACTCATCCATTCATCCATGCACTCATCGTCCATCTATCCACTCGTCATTCATCCATTCATCCATCAATCGACCCAATCATCCATCCACCCATCCATCCATCAATGGACCCACTCATCCATCCACTCACCCATCCATAGGCCCACCCACCCATTCATCCACTCATCGTCCATCTATCCACTCATCATCCATCCATCCATCCATTCATCCATCAATAGACCCAATCCACCCGTCCATCCATGGACCCACTCATCCACCCATCCATCCATAGACCCACTCATCAATCCATCGACCAACTCATCCATCCACTCACCTATCTATCGATAGACCCACTCATCCATCCATCCACTCATCCATTCATCTACTCATCCATCCATCCACACATAGATTCACTGCCATGATGCTATGGTATTGCTATGGCAGTTGCTGAGATTGTCTGAGTGGTTGTCAGTGGTTTGCTGATGATAATAATAATTGGAGCTTATTCACAGTAGATGCCATATCATTTTTTTCACAAATACTAAAGATAATCTGAGGGATAGATGTACAGTCTGACAGTGCAACTATCTAACCTGTATGTCTCTAGTAAAAAATGGAATCAATGTTAAGAGACAAGATACTTGACCAATTTAATAGCCTACTTGGAGTTAGCAGTTTGTTCATATCACTAAACCTAAGCACTACTATTAAATTTACCACAAACGCCTCAGAGGTTACTTTTCTCTCAAAACTCAAACAAATTCAGCTCCTTGCATTACACACCCTGCATTTAACATTTTAAAACAGTTTAAATCAAATCTGCTAAGTGTGCTTTCAAAGGAAACAAACTTCCTTTGAGCTCTCCCTTGTGTTATTCAAAGGTTTTACATTATAGCTATTTCATGTAATAAAAAAGACCATATTGTATGGCAATAAATTGCGGTCAATGTTTCCATGGCAACCATGCATCTCCGGTTACTTTTTCGCCATGTAATTATCTGAGGGAATTTAATGCAGAATTGACTGCCAAGACTTTACTTTTTTACTTTAATGCTGCTTTAATATTCGTCTGTGCAAACTGGTTGACACTAAAGCCTGGTTCATACGACAGGATACTTAGGCGATTTTATCCCTGATTCACCCCGTCCGACAATCTTAAGGATGCTCAGATTATCATAAAATAATCTGATCAGATATTCCTGCCGTGTGTGGTGTGTTAAGACTGCTCTTGTCTTGTCCCCTGAGGACAAACAAGCATGCAGCCTGTGGACTGTCAGCGTGTAGCCAATCAGAAAGCAAGTTGACAAAATCAAAATAGTCCATGTTGTCTCTACTTCTTTGACCATCGCCTTTTCTTTTGATAAGGTTGTTTTTGTTTTTTTTGACCTTGAGGGATTTTTACATGCGATTTTTACACGACCTGGGAATGCTCGGGAGTCAAATCGGTTTGTGTGTGATTGAGTTGATTTTGCCGTGGGGCAGCGCACCACCCACTACTGACCGAAACAGTTAGACCTGTGATTTTTTTTTTTTTTTACGCCGTGTCTGGGGTTTCTCAGGTTTGGAAAATCGTCTGACAATTTTAAAATCGTCCCGTGTGAACCAGGCTTAAGGGTCTGTTCACACAAAACCATTTTCAACTAAAATGGAAACCATTTTTCTGCGTTTTGGCAGCTCATTTACATGACGACAGCGTTTTGGGGGCCTGAAAATGCAAACTTTCAAAAACAAGTTTTCAAAGTTAAAGTTTTTGAAATTGATACCTCTATCGGCTGAAAATATAATGATGTCATGTGCATGCGTGTTCAGTCTGTATGTGCCAAGTGTTTCTTTAAAAAGTGACATCGCCAACTACTGACCTGGCAGCAGAATACAGTGTTTTTTAAAGGGGGGGTTGATTTGCGATTTTCACTTTTCATTTTAAATAATGTGTAATATTGCTCTTGGTGCATGAACAGTATCTGCAAAGTTGCAGCGCTGAAAGTTCAATGTAAGCAGAGATTTTGTCTTTTAAAAATCAGGAAGTTTAATGCCTACAAAACGACTCCGATTGGGACTACAACAGGTTTTAGACGTCACTAACATACATTTACATCAACCTCCCTCCGGGAATATGCAAAAAAGGGCATGGACATATTTCTGCGACTCATCGAAAGTGTGTTATGTTCACCCAGCCGTCAGGTCTTCTGTGTTCGGGCTTCCCACAGACGTTGTAGTTCATCAACAATGGATACAATTTATGTGTGATTATGTTCCTGAAAATGACATAGCTCTCTGTGCTGCGCATTTTAAGAAAAACAGCTTCCAGAATCTCCACGAATACAATGCCGGATTCAACAAGAAACTGTTCTAAAACATGAAGCAGTTCCAACTTTAAAACCAGAGGCAGCAGTTGTTGGGCCACAACCTGTAAGTAGGCTAAGACCTTCATCATTTTAAATGTATTTGCATGTATAATTTCAGACATAATGTTTTAGTTTTATTAAATGCCAGCGCTGGCTTTATAGCCACTAGACTACAGTTATGCTATTTTGGGTCTATGACAAACGCGTACAAACATGATGGACCTGAATTTTGTATATACTAATCTTGTAGATGTATTTTTCATGTAAATATACTTCATGACATTATTTTTCGATTTGACAAAGACCGTAAACCAGTGCCAACGCTGTTTGTGTATATAGTAGCCAGTTAGTTCAATGCTATTTTGTGTAAAACAAACACGTATAAAGTTAAAAAAATACAGGCAAATTACCATTCAGAAACGTTTTGTAAGAGCCGTGTTTGGGGAGGTTCTGCTTGACTCTCTTCATCGTCGCTTTCTGGGTCTGATTCTGCCTCAAACTGATACTGCGACACCATTATTTACATTTGACAGGAACAACACATGCAACTTCACCCGTAAAGGTAATGGGCGTGAATTTTCCGGACAATGTGCACTAATGTTTAGCCAATCACAACACACCGGCCCAAACTAACCAATCTGAGCCCACTGCCTCTTTCTAAGGGAGTGGTTTCATAGACTCAGGAAGTCAACCGCTCGTTCAAATGACAGAGGAGAGCGCGGCTTACATTAAAGGTGAAATTTATGAAAAATATGACTTTTTAAAAAAGAAAAACCACGAATACATGTTATATTTCACCCCATAAATACAATCATGCAAAGAAAGAATGCAGTAAACCACCCCTTTAATAATTTTTGTGGGGATGAACGAGGATCGTTTTAACAATGCTTTATGTACATAATTGTGTAAATGAATCCTGTTTCAGCTTTATGTGACCATGACTTCACATTATTACATGACAGGCACAGCTCATGATAAGAGTATTATAATAAAACCTTATTTAATAGAAAAAAATTAATGGAAATGTATTATAAAATGATTTCCCCAGTGTATGAAATATGAGAATGTAATCTGACAGTTGTGGTATACAAATTTTTGCCATGTCTATCCTTAGCATTTGCCTCCTTTTTAGTTACTTTAATTTCTTTTGTGAACCACAATGGTGCCTAATACAAAGTTACCAGCTTTGATGTTTAGTGCAAACTATGGTTACATGGTAATTTTTAAACTACCTACCCAAGCAAAGTTTGTTCCTCTGATCTGAGAAACACAATTATGCGGAGAATCTTAACTAAGTCAACGTTTTGTTCTGTTTTATGTTGTTGGCAACTGTGTATTAAGATGAATTATGAAAAGGTGAAAAATAATTGCATTATTAAGTCGAGATATCGTTGCTTTACAGTTATAGTTGCCCTTTAATAGCTGACCCATATGTAATTTCATATTTGCAGTATGTTTCTTTGTCCTTTGTTGCCAAGTAACTAATGCCCATTCATTCAAGTACACTTCTTTTGCCTTAGTCTACCGCACATCAGTAATTCTCATATATCTCAGTACACAATCTCTGAGAATGGTTTGCTCATTCAGGGCAAGTCCCAAATGTCCAGGGACAAGTGTTCCCAAAAGCATGATTTCTCAGATAGACAGGCTCACTGAACCCTCAGTTTGGGATATCACTGATTGTTTGCCCTCCTGTGCTATTGACAACTTTGTTTCATTCAGACAGTCAGATCTGTGAAATAGAGCTTGAGAATAAAATTGATCTTGGCTGTTTTCGAAATTGCATACTCTGAGTACGTACTTCTTGAAAATAAGTAATTACTTGGCATTGGCAACCAATAAAAAGTAAGTTCTATATTGTGTATGTGTTTATGATGCAGCTTCCATGCTGTCATTGTCATGTGGCGTACCAGTATCATTTGGTAGTAATGCGTCCACCAGATGCACACTTCAAAATCTCGATGGAAGTAGTAAGTCATCTGGGTACTTTTTATCTTCTGTTTTATGAACACTGATACTATATTGTAGGGAAGTATGTGGTTTTAGAAGTTGCCCTTTACTTGGTAAACCTGTAGAAAAATGCAAATCATGAATGAGATTGCAAGAAACTGGTAAGAAACAAGAGATTGGTAAGAAGCTTTTGCTTCAATTTCCTGCTTCTCATCTCTTGAAACAAAGACCCAAGTAATTTCGAATTTTTCTTTCTAAAATACTTTAAAGCTTTGCCACATTACCAGTCAAAAATCATAGATCTGAATATGACCTCAAATATTTATGAATTTCCTCTATGACCAAATATTATCCATGTATATTTTATAAGCTCTATACTCCAGCTGTATGTCAACAATTTGTCTCATTTTGCTACTTTTAGAGCTTTCAATCAAATAAAACAAAATTTGTTAACACCTTACAATAACATTAGGTTAACAAAGATGAATAAATAATTGCGTCAATTAACATCCAATGGGACCTTATTGTAGTGTTACCTAGAAAAATGTTAATATACAATTTTATAGAGAAAAAGCAATTTAAAGCTACACTGTGTAACTCTTTAGTTTATTCTTAGCTAAAACACTTAGTTCTTTCAAAAATATATGTGCTCATTAATGTATATTTACTTCGTTCAAGTAATAAAGTATTCTCGTGAGTGTATCATATGCCATTGAAAATACATACGGGTAAGTGGTTCTAATGTTGGTCGCCATGTTGCCCCTCCATCTTGAAAGTACATTAGCCAAAGAGGGACATACTCGTTAATTCAAGCTTCGCCTTTCGCGTTTATGTTTGAGTTAACGCTAATGGACGTAGGTCGAACCGGAAGCCATATTAATCTTGGACTACATTGGCCACCGCAGGAGTTAAAACGAAATCGGAATTGAGAGGAACAGAAACTAATATTCACTGGATGGTCGTATACCTTTTCACCGCTAGATGGGTGTAAAAATCACACAGTGTAGCTTTAAGAAGATAAAAATGAATCATTTTTAAATAATTAAGTCATATACGTTTACACGACAATGAAGTGCTAAAACCAGAAAACATTTTTCTTCATGTTTTTCGCATACAGAAGTCAACGTTGTTCAAAACATTCCCTATTTACACTGATTGTGCTGTATTCTGCTTCCAGGCCAGTAGTTGGCCATGGCACGTTGTAAAGAGTAAAAGTATTGTTGGTTTAACTTAAAAAAAATAAGTAACCTGGTTGCCTTAAAATGTTAAGTTCATTGAAATGGAAAAATTGAGTTAATACAATCAAGGAGATTGATTTAATCATCAGAAACTTAAAATATGATGTTACCTGAACTACATAAATTATCTAAGTTGATTTGACAAAAGAAAAAATGTTTCGTTTTTTTACAGTGCAGGCGCCCATACTGACTACGCATCCGCACTGATTTCCGCCGTTTTTACAAATTCACGTTTTTGTAGTTTACACAGAGACAATAACAGCATCGTTTTCAAAATCTTGCACTTTGAAACCCGTTTTCAAAGGTTTGCATTTTTAGTTGAAAGCGGTGTCGCGTAAACGGCTTCTAAATTGGCTGTTAAATTGGAAGGCTTCTAAGCAACTATTTTTCATTTGGGAATTCATCTTATTCGAGTTATTCTGTTTTCTTCTCATGGCAGCTTGAAATGTGGCTAAATATAGTTTGTTATTTTTATATTAACCACCAGGCACTAATTTGTCATATCTGCATGAACACTCACACAACCTGCAATAATAACATGGATCTGATGCTTTTGTCAAGAGTATATGTGTGTGCGCTGTTAATTATTTGTTACCATATGGAGCGCTGTAAGCTAAAAGTGGTTTTCACCCTGTTTATCTGTACCTGCAGCGCTGATTACTCTGACTGAACAGCAAACAATCTCCTGATATAAAGATGACGCCTGCAGGGAACTGATTTGAGGACTGCAACAACACAGAACAATGCTGCCAAGCATGACTTTGAAGTATGTGAAGTTCTTACTTTATCATGACCCTTTCAAACCCAAACCCTGGACAGTGTTCAATAGCATTTTGTTTGGTGCTCATTATACACTCACCGGCCACTTTATTAGGTACCCCATGCTAGTAACGGGTTGGACCCCTTTTGCCTTCAGAACGGCCTCAATTCTTCGTGGCATAGATTCAACAAGGTGCTGGAAGCATTCCTCAGGGAGTTTGGTCCGTATTGACATGATGGCATCACACAGTTGCCGCAGATTTGTCGGCTGCACATCCATGATGCGAATCTCCCGTTCCACCACATCCCAAAGATGCTCTATTGGATTGAGATCTGGTGACTGTGGAGGCCATTTGAGTACAGCGAACTCATTGTCATGTTCAAGAAACCAGTCTGAGATGATTCCAGCTTTATGACATGGCGCATTATCCTGCTGAAAGTAGCCATCAGAAGTTGGGTACATTGTGGTCATAAAGGGATGGACATGGTCAGCAACAATACTCAGGTAGGCTGTGGCGTTGCAACGATGCTCAATTGGTACCAAGGGGCCCAAAGAGTGCCAAGAAAATATTCCCCACACCATGACACCACCACCACCAGCCTGAACCGTTGATACAAGGCAGGATGGATCCATGCTTTCATGTTGTAGACGCCAAATTCTGACCCTACCATCCGAATGTCGCAGCAGAAATCGAGACTCATCAGACCAGGCAACGTTTTTCCAATCTTCTATTGTCCAATTTCGATGAGCTTGTGCAAATTGTAGCCTCAGTTTCCTGTTCTTAGCTGAAAGGAGTGGCACCCGGTGTGGTCTTCTGCTGCTGTAGCCCATCTGCCTCAAAGTTCAACGTACTGTGTGTTCAGAGATGCTCTTCTGCCCACCTTGGTTGTAACGGGTGGTTATTTGAGTCACTGTTGCCCTTCTATCAGCTCGAACCAGTCTGGCCATTCTCCTCTGACCTCTGGCATCAACAAGGCATTTCCGCCCACAGAACTGCCGCTCACTGGATGTTTTTTCTTTTTCGGACCATTCTCTGTAAACCCTAGAGATGGTTGTGCGTGAAAATCCCAGTAGATTAGCAGTTTCTGAAATACTCAGACCAGTCCTTCTGGCACCAACAATCATGCCACGTTCAAAGTCACTCAAATCACCTTTCTTCCCATACTGATGCTCGGTTTGAACTGCAGGAGATTGTCTTGACCATGTCTACATGCCTAAATGCACTGAGTTGCCGCCATGTGATTGGCTGCTTAGAAATTAAGTGTTAACGAGCAGTTGGACAGGTGTACCTAGTAAAGTGGCCGGTGAGTGTATATTGCCTACACTCTAATAAGTAAAGGTTCCAATAGAGTGTTTTCACAGCGATGCCATTGAATAATCCTTATACTCTAAAAGAACCCTTTTCCCTGATAAAAAATCTTTTGTGGAGCCACTCGTGATCGACTAGTCATGCCGCAAGTTAGTTATACATCTCCCAGAATCTAGAGCGAGCGCGCACGCGAGACAGAGCTTGTGCTCCAAACCGCGCACGCCAGAGAGAGAAAGCGAGCGAGAGACCTTGTATGTGCAAGCATCCACTCATAGACTTTCATTGTAAGTGCTTTACTGTAAACATGATTTTTTTACCAAGTTCAAATACCTTTTTTTGTATTCAACATGCCACAAGGTTAATAGTTTTGAAACGCTGAACATTCACAAAAAAATGTATATGCTCAAAAAAATAAGCGAAAAGATATATATAAAAATCATTTAAAGGGCACCTATTATGCCCCTTTTTACAAGATGTAATATTGGTCTCGGGTGTCCCCAGAATGTATTTGTGAAGTATCAGCTCAAAATACCCCACAGTTAATTTATTATAACCATTTGAAAATGTCACTTTGGGGCCTCATTAAAAATGTGCTGTTTCGGGAGGTATGCCACCTTAAATGCAAATGAGCTGCATATCCCCGCCCTGCCATTGGACGAGGGCGTAACTTGATACCTAGTGCAGTCGGGCTGAGAGAGTCAGAGATCCGTGAGAGACGCGCTGTTTTGAATGTCATTCAGCGTACGTTTGAATCGGAATATACAAATAGTACAAGAGACTCCGGCAGAATAAACACAAATGAGAATGGACCAGTACGTCTCGGTATGGTTATTTGATGCATTTATGTACTTATAGGGTTGTAATCGCGTCCCATTTGAATTGATGGATGTGCAACACACACACACACACAGACACACAAACATGAACGCTGGCGGAATATTTTGAAACTACATACACATTCTGTGATAAAGTTTGCTACGTACAAGCGAAATTACATTTATGCGAGGGACCTGAGGCGTCATGTTTAATTGTCATACAGGTGCTTCTGTGGCAAATGTGAGAAGATGGCTAACTTACAGAACAAGAACATATATGCAGTTTTTAATACAATATCTTTAAATATATATATTTATTTATAAACGTGTGGTTACACACTATACAAACAAGGTTTAAATTATATACACAGTCATCCTACGACGACGACGACAACAACAACTTTAGACGCATTGTTGTTGAATTGTCTGACATCGCAAACAGTAAGTTAGACAACGATCCACACTTGAGGACTAACTTTTAAGCCACAACAACAGGATTAACCCACGAGTCCATGACAGAACACTTAGACATAACAGGTCGTTGTTGAAACAATGGAGGATGGTGTGTACAGATCACGGAGGGCGGGGTCTCTGCCACAACTACACTGTCAATCAAAGCCCTTTCCCATGTTCTACGTCACAAAGAGCTGAATCTTAGAACAGCTCGTTCTGAGACAGTGGATATGATTTATTGAGATTGTAAAAAAAACACTGGGTGGATTTTTATCATTCTAGGGTGGTTTTGCTCACACACTGCCAACACACATTTATGTTCAAACACCATGTAAAAGTGAATTTTCCATAATAGGTGCCCTTTAAAAAACAAAAGAGCAGCATTGGCTCTAAGTGTCTAACTGGCCATTCTGAAAGCCAGCACATGTGAAGGCCTCTCGGCAGGTTATTCTGACATTAGACCGAGTTAATGATGTGTGAACTGTCAGTGATTGTGTCCCTGGGTCCAACAGCGCTGCTCTCTCACCATCCTTTAACAGTAGTAGGTCATTTTAATCACTAAACGTGGCGCTAGACTATAGCCTCACATTTCTCACCACACACAGGAATAAGCTTTGACAGCTTCATACCGATTCACAGTCTGCCAGTGCGCTCTGAATTCTGCACATCGCTGAACAGTTGAGTGTTTTTGTCTTAAACTCACACCATACTCTAAAATTGGGCTTCGACTTTACTTTTCTCTAATGTGTGTAATGCGTTTACACTCGGCTGGGGGAATTGCACTGAATTAGTGCTCTTTTTGGAGTAATATCTTAATGGTTTCTAGTGGTGCAACGGATCATCATTGATCCGTGATTCGTTCGAATCAATGTCTTCGGTTCGGCACACACGTGATCGCGGATGGATTATGAAAAAAAAAATAATGTGCGCAATCTGCGCATGTCAGTCAACACAAAGCTTCGTCATGGCGAGCGGAGGAACGGAGAAGCTTGAACGCCCGCGTCATTTAAATCCCCTAAATGGGACCATTTTGGGTTTCCCATCAAATATAACATGAAGGAAAGAGGTTAGTAGTTAAAACCGAGTGTGTACGGCACTGTGGCACAAGAAAGCCAGTGAAAACACGTTAAGCATGGCCACGCATTTGAAGCGACATCACCCCGGTGTTTCATTGACGGGAGTGAAAACGGAGGCTGCTCAACAACCACTTGTCACCGCGGCATTTAAGCAGCCCCTAGTTGCACAATCATGAGACATGATGCCATAGTCGGTTGTGCAAAACGAGGGCTTTAAACACATGCTGAAAGTGCTTGAGCCACGTTACGACATGAACTGTTGTGGATGAACTATCCCGAGCATCCTCTCCTCTGTTGCGCTCACGACAGACGGGTGGACTTCTAGGGGAACGCAGAGCTATGTGACGATAACCGCTCACAATTTAAAAGTGTTAAAAAAAAGACAAAACTTATGTTTATTTGTCTCCTTTTTTTCTTTTTTTTGCTGATCCGATCCGTGACTCTGATCCGAGAAACGATCTGATCCGTGAGTTTTTTGATCCGTTGCACCCCTAATGGTTTCTGTTGGGTAATGATGGGCTGGTGTGTTTGGATCTGCTGAAGGTAAATGACCCATAATCAGTGTCTCCTCTTCAGTGCTGATGATTACCAGTCATTTTAGCTCACTTTCATTTTCAGCTCTAGCCAACTGCGACAAAACGACACTGTAACCATAAATGAAGTCATTTTTTTAATGATACAGATTAGACACAATTCCTTCTTACAGACCCAAAAGTAGATAACACACTTTAAAGTTCTGCACACAGGCTAAAATCACTAATATACTTTTGTAAGACTGGAAAAACTGGAAGAACTGAAAAGAAAACAAAGGGAATTAACATTTGAACTCTTTTTCTATTTGTCTCAGTGCGACTGGTACAAAGGTCTCATTCCCACAGGAGTAAACTAAAAACAATAAGGTGTATCAACCGCTGTCACCAGTCTGGGACGCTGGTTGATTCAAATTCCCAGTGAACTCATGTTTACATTTCTGCCTTGGTCTGAGTATTTAGGGAGATGCTGAAGAAGGCGTGTGGCGAGTTCTGTACCTGACATTATTTTCTGTAAAGAGTTATCAATAATAATCAAACATTTACTCATATTTAATGATGCACAGATATCATTAAAATCTTTTCATTTATGGAGTCAGATTAAAAAACGAGAGAATGCATTTGAAAAAATGTATTTCATTTAATCAAATTACTTTCCCAGGCGGAAAGACAGTAACGCGCAGAAACCTTCACCCGCTGATCGGGTTGATTGGTTTACTCTCCTCTAGATCTCCATTTGGCAGTAGAGTTTTTAATTATGGTAAACCAACAGTGCTGTTATTGTTAACTAAAACTAAGACTATTACAATCTTTTTCAATTGAAATAAAACAGAAATAAAATATGCATTTTAGATGTAAAATTAAGCATAATATGGGGAAATGTAGCCTTGGCACCTAAAGTCTTGAGTAATAGATGTATAGGTTCCCTAAGAGGGGAACGAGACATTGCATCTGAAAAAGACTATGGGAACGCCTCAGCATGACCGGTGTCTGAAGCACGTGTTGAAACGCGACAATTGTATTGGCCGTCGACAGCCTATGACGTCACTACCAGTGCGACTGTAAGAATAAAGGGGCACCTGAGGAACATGTCATCCACTTCGTCGTCTGAACGAGACGTGGCAGGCATCCCAGAGGCATTGCAACGAGACGACAGTGTCTTGTTCCTCTTCTCAGGGAACATTACAATTGGGATAACCTCGAGACATTCCAGTTCGAATGGGAACTTGCACTGTGTCTGAACAAATACCCACCCTCCATGCTGAGAGGAATGCATGTGACTAAGCACTCCAAAGGTTGACTCTCCTGACCTAAATTCCCCAAAGGAATGTACCAGCAAGCTGTAAGTGACTATCCCCTATGGCCACTGCCAATGCTACATACCTTAAATAGAGGGAATGCATTGACGTCACTTTCCCGCCAGAACAACCCCCCTCAGCCTGACTGAGTGGCAAAAGATGTGCTGCGTGACTGGATTTAATAGGGGAAACTGCGGAAATGCGACTAAAACGAACAATTTTATAAATTTAAACTAAATGTTGGACTCAATATAGTGTTCCTTACAACTTACTAAAGATCTAGTAATACATGGATATTGACATGCAGCCAGTAATCGTGTTGCCTGACATTTATGTTTGCCTGATTTCGACACCTGGGAAATAAAAGCAATAAAGGCCTAAACATAGGCTAAAGCAAATTTGCCTGTGAACACTTTATATAAATACAATATAGGTAGGTCTAAATCCGGGTGATCACTTATATCAGTGTTATATATAGCCTATATACATATCATCATATCGTTCCAGCCCTAAAACTTTATAGGTTTTTTTGGTCAGTGTTTATTAAAAAACATCCAATAATGCAGAATATGCAATGATAAATATTTAATTGATCAGTTGTTAATATATAACAATACAAAATATATGGGTATGGTTTTACACCTAAATTTAGCATATTGACACAAAATGATAACTGCAAATCCACCTTTCGCTGACTGGAGTCCAGTTGTTTCTGTGAATTGCAACGATTTGCTCCTTTTTTTATAGCAGTCTGTAAAAATATACCTCCGATTTTTAGTCAAATCGAGCTGTAAAGTCAATCGCAAACTTCTTTCCCACTTTATATGTGTTGTGTTTGTTTATCGCGGCGGGCATTCACGCTGAAAAAAAATACAGCCGCTCAGTCTTTTTGCCACTCACTGGCCCTCATTTATCAAAAGTGCGTACACCAAATTTCCAGCGTACACCCAAAACCACGGTGGGGGAATTCAATGTTTGTTGACAACTTACTCTGAGTCCATATAATGTCAGATAAGTCCCCAATATAGTCAATGTATTATTGTAATTTTTCTTGGACAATAAAGGTCAAAATATTTGCTTTTTATAGTGAGAAAAAAATCCTTTTAAACTCAGGCTTTGCAAGGTACGACACTGGCTCTTAAAAATTACCCCACCCTGAACATTTTTCATTAGTGTAAAAAGTGTGACAAAGCTCCAGTCTCAACTCTTTTAAAGCAAAGCGGAAGACTTTGTTTATGTTGAAAGCTTTGCTTTTGCAGTGCCAGAGCATGAGGGAAACTATGAAACTCATGCAGCTCTGAAGTCTTTCCGCAAACCACAAATCAATCAATGCTGCAATAATCTGCGCCCCACAGCGCTATGTGCTACAGTCACTCACTACATGTGATGAGGTTTTACTCTTTCCTCTTGGAAGGAAGCCAGACAGAGAAACGTGTCCTTCCTCAGACTGGCAGCAGCAGCTCATTGTAATAGCTGCAAGATTAACATTATGTAATGTGCCAATCAGATAGGAGAATAAGAACATTTCTTTTGGACACTGTCAGACTTTCTTCTGCAGCCTTTTTATCCTGTCTCTCCTGTATGAGATGAACAGGACAATGATGTCACTTCCTTTAATTTCTGAATGTTTTGCAGCAGGAACATCAATCACTTGGGACTCAATGACACATAATGCTGGAATTCTCAGCGTTTGATCTGTCTATAATCCTTTCCAACAGGCAGAGGAATAGGCTGAGAGCTAATACATTATTCATGACATTGGCCTTACATTGGGAGAAATTAATAGAGCATGACCAAGTTTAGAATAAAAGTTGATTTGTTTTGTGCCGTCCCAGGTGGCTTCTCCATTGCTGTTGTTGATCCAGCTATTTGAAATTAAAGTTTGATCCGTGGAAACCCAAAGGGAAATGCATTCTATGGGCTCTATCTTGCACCCGGCGCAAATTACTTTATACACTGACGCATTTATCATTCCTATTTTGCACTCGCGCAAAGCGGGCTTTTTTCCTCCACAGACACACGTCGGTAAACTAACAAATGAACTTGCGCTTCCTGGGCGGGTTGGCGCAAAAAAGGAGGCGTGTGTCGGCGCAAACAATCCCTGGTGCTATTTTGCAGTTCCAGAAAACAATTGCGCCAATGACCAGAAAAAACCTGGTCTAAAGACAGTGGCGCGTTGCGCGTATATTCAGATGCTATTTTAAGCATGCATGCTTGGCCATAATACAGAGTGTGAACAACGAGGATACACTGTAGATGATTCTCTCATCAACACAGATGCATTTTACTTTTTGCAAATGATACATTATTATACGGAAAATATATAAACATGAGGGAAATCATTGTTGTGTCCATGACGATGGGAAAAACAGGCATAAAGCTTACACATTTACCCAAATTATTATATGCATGTTTAACCCGAAGCTAATTTGGGTGGGTTTGTCCCATCCCCAGTGTCCCTTCTCTTTCTTTTATGGCCCTGACGAGAACATCGTTCTACTCGGCTGTGAACCGATGCTGAAGCCGCGCCTGGTAAATGCGCGTTAAAATAGAATTGCGCCACGGAACAAGCGCATCTCGTTCATCATGCTCTTAAAGGGAATGTGATATGACGCTCTTATTGGTTTATTTCCGTTACGCCCAAACCACACCTATGAATAATGAAGCTACTCCAGACCAACCCCTTTTAGATTTGCGCCAGGCGCAAGAGGCATTTATCCCGCTGGGAAAATAGCAACAGCGCCGGGATCCACCCACAAAGTTAATTGCGCTTTGCGCTTTGACACTTGCGTTTCAGATCGTTAAAATAGGGCCCTATGAGTATTTACCTCTCACCCTCAACCTGGCTCTGTAAGAGCAATCATTTCTTCCAATTGGACTCAAGGGAACAATATAGATATGGAACAATATCCAAGCACATCCAGGTTGGAAATGAGCAACAGGAATTTGACAACTGACAACTTATATAGCAGGGTTCATATCACTGATAATGAAAAAACACTAACAAGTACAGTATGATAATGGATGAAGTAACAGAATAAACCACTATAGATTGATATTATTCCTTTCAGACAACTTTTTAAAGGGACTGTTCATCCCAAAATGAAGATGTTGTAATTATGTATTGCTGTTAACCTGTATTCTGTTGTTTTAATGTGGAACAGTTTTTCTGTAGTAATATATAGTGGCATCTGCAAGTGCCAATCTCTAAAAAGACAAAAACACACCGTAAAAGTAGTCCATATGACTTTGGTATATTCCATGTTTTCTGAGACACGGTCTCAAATCAAGTGGCGCTTTGTCGAGTTGGACATCATTGGCATGAAATGGCATTGGTTTTTCCGCATCTTGAGATCAAAAACACTGACATGAGACCTGAGGTGACGTCTCTAAATGTAAATATTTGATTTGAAATTGAAAGAATACCTCTAAAGATTTTTTTAATATGAAAAACTAATGTGATGAAATAAATGAATTAAATCTTCACATCATGCAATACAGGCTACTCAATGGCTTTCTGGAAAAAAAATAATTAGTAAAACGATTAATGAAATAGCAAAAATGGAAACGGAAATTGTAATTAATGAGATATCATATAAAACACGTGGCGACTTGCCCCAAAGTGACAGGTTTTAAAATAAAGGGTTTTCATTTAGATGTTACCACATGAAGCACATTTTCAGCTTAGTTGACAAAACTTTTTTTTTAATTCCAAATTGAAAGATAAATGCATGCAGAGTAGTTTAAGAGCACACCGCAGGCAGAACACAATGTTACTCGAGTGAGTGCTGTTATCATGGGCTAATACATCACCTCCACCTTTTCTGTGTCTGTTGCCATAGTAAACCCATTCTTCCATCAACCAAAACATATGCAAAACAGAGACCCATTCCACTTTTAGCGCAAGCTTCAGCCGTCTCTATGGCAATGCCTGTTAGAAGGCACCTTTGATACTTTGAGTTATGTGCAGCAACTGCATGAAACAATGGCTGTGTTTAACATTCTAATCAGCAGAAATGTGGACTCACAAAGACCGCTCCCATATCTCACACTAACACAAAGCCTCTGCAAACACTGCAGCGTAAACTCCTGATTTAACATACTGACAGACGGAGGTGAGACGGAAAATATTGCAACATCTCATCTGCCTTTCAGAAAAAGCTTAGAGAGGGAAGCTGTAGAGTTTCTTATTTGTTAAACTTTAGGTTCTACCAAAATTCACTCTTGGCAAAGCAAACAACACAAAAGCAATCAACAGGTCATCATTTTACATTACTTGACACATTTTGGGATCAAATTATCTCAATATATGCTCCTTAAACTTATTCAAATTCCATAAATTATGTTTTGTGTTAGTTTTGTGTCACTGTTACAATTTAATGTGCATTAAAATGTACGGGGCAAATCAATTACCATACGCTAATTTTGAGCTTAATCTGTTGAAATGATAAAGTGACAACAGTTGCTATGTTTCCATCAAAAGTTGTGAATTTAAATTATGCATAAAATTGGAATATTGCATAAACATTTGCAAATCAAGCAGCTTTTTCCATCCCATCTGTTCAAGAGAACAAAATTGTCACTGCCTGGGAAATTGGCATCAAATATATTGCCAAAAAAACTAAAACGTGAGTGACCATGATGTGAGGGGACTCTGGTGTGGCGAACATGACGTAACGAGACTCTTGCGGGTCGGACATGACGAGAGCTGGCGGGGTCGGACATGACGTGACGAGACTCTGGCGGGGTGGACATGACGTGACGAGACTCTGGCGGGTGGACATGACGTGACAAGACTCTGGCGGGTCGGACGTGACGAGACTCTGGCGGGTCGGACGTGACGAGACTCTGGCGGGTCGGACGTGACGAGACTCTGGCGGGGTCGGACGTGACGAGACTCTGGCGGGTCGGACGTGACGAGACTCTGGCGGGGTGGACGTGACGTGACGAGACTCTGGCGGGTGGACGTGACGTGACGAGACTCTGGCAGGGTGGACGTGATGTGACGAGACTCTGGCGGGGTGGACATGATGTGACGAGACTCTGGCGGGGTGGACATGACGTGATGAGACTCTGGCGGGGTGGACATGACGTGACGAGACTCTGGCGGGTGGACATGACGTGACGAGACTCTGGCGGGTCGGACATGTGACGAGACTCTGGCGGGTCGGACGTGACGAGACTCTGGCGGGTCGGACGTGACGAGACTTCTGGCGGGTCGGACGTGACGAGATTCTGGCGGGGTGGACGTGACGTGACGAGACTCTGGCGGGGTGGACCGTGACGTAACGAGACTCTGGCAGGGTGGACGTGATGTGACGAGACTCTGGCGGGGTGGACGTGATGTGACGAGACTCTGGCGGGGTGGACATGACGTGACTGAGACTCTGGCGGGGTGGACATGACGTGACGAGACTTCTGGCGGGGTGGACATGACGTGACGAGACTCTGGCGGGTGGACATGACGTGACGAGACTCTGGCGGGTCGGACGTGACGAGACTCTGGCGGGGTCGGACGTGACGAGACTCTGGCGGGGTCGGACGTCGCACGAGACTCTGGCGGGGTGGACGTGACGTGACGAGACTCTGGCGGGGTGGACGTGACGTAACGAGACTCTGGCAGGGTGGACGTGATGTGACGAGACTCTGGCGGGGTGGACATGATGTGACGAGACTCTGGCGGGGTGGACATGACGTGATGAGACTCTGGCGGGGTGGACATGACGTGACGAGACTCTGGCGGGTCGGACATGACGAGACTCTGGTGGGGTGGACAGTGACGAGACTCTGGCGGGGTGGACATGACGTGACGAGACTCTGGCGGGGTGGACATGACGTGACGAGACTCTGGCGGGGTGGACATGACGTGACGAGACTCTGGCGGGGTGGACATGACGTGACGAGACTCTGGCGAGGTGGACATGACGTGACGAGACTCTGGCGGGGTGGACATGACGAGACTCTGGCGGGGTGGACATGACGAGACTCTGGCGGGGTGGACATGACGTGACGAGACTCTGGCGGGGTGGACATGAGGTGACGGACTCTGGCGGGGTCGGACATGACGTGACGAGCTCTGGCGGGGTCGGACATGACGTGACGAGACTCTGGCGGGTGGACGTGACGAGACTCTGGCGGGGTGGACATGCGTGACGAGACTCTGGCGGGGTGGACATGAGGTGACGAGACTCTGGCGGGGTGGACATGAGGTGACGAGACTCTGGCGGGGTGGACATGACGTGACAAGACTCTGGCGGGGTGGACATGAGGTGACGAGACTCTGGCGGGGTGGACATGACGAGACTCTGGCGGGGTGGACATGAGGTGACGAGACTCTGGCGGGGTGGACATGAGGTGACGAGACTTCTGGCGGGGTGGACATGACGTGACAAGACTCTGGCGGGGTGGACATGAGGTGACGAGACTCTGGCGGGGTGGACATGAGGTGACGAGACTCTGGCGGGTCGGACATGACGTGACGAGACTCTGGTGGGTCGGACATGAGGTGACGAGACTCTGGTGGGTCGGACATGAGCTTGACGAGACTCTGGCGGGGTGGACGTGATGAGACTTCTGGCGGGGTGGACATGACGAGACTCTGGCGGGGTGGACATGAGGTGACGAGACTCTGGCGGGGTGGACATGACGTGACAAGACTCTGACGGGGTGGACATGAGGTGACAAGTCTCTGGCGGGGTGGACATGACGTGACGAGACTCTGGTGGGTCGGACATGACGTGACGAGACTCTGGTGGGTCGGACATGACGTGACTAGACTCTGGTGGGTCGGACATGACGTGACGAGACTCTGGCGGGGTGGACATGACGAGACTCTGGCGGGGTGGACATGACGTGACGAGACTCTGGCGGGGTGGACATAACGTGACGAGACTCTGGCAGGTCAGACATGATGTGACGAGACTCTGGCGGGGTGGCTTCTATGGTGAAATCAACATGACGAAGGCACAGGAGGCAAACTGCTGGATTAATTTCTAGTGGGTCACATGACATGATGTAATGCTTTAATTTTTAATAACAAATTTTCTGAATATACAAATATATCTAAATATATATCTAAAGATGACCTCATTATGTGAACCTGATGGCACAAAACACCATAGATAAATTTAGAGGAACATGTTTCCTCAAATATTTTTAGTTAATTAAACTTAAGGTTAACAGTGAAAAAAACTGTAATCTAACACCTAATAGTAAGTCAATATCTATAAAGAGCCTTTCATTTTTTGCTTTCTCAGACTGAGAAACAATCTCACGTTTCTTACTCAGTTGATCTAACAAAAATCAAAGATAACTCCACAAATGTTACGACACCATTCAGAAACATGTTAAGCCAAGGTGCACGCAGTTTAATTGGAGGCAATCGGAAGCCCGACCTGACAGCACAAAAAAATCATGCGACGAAAGCTTGAATGCATTGGCTAAAGGAAAATACTTAATTGAACATGGAAGCATTGAGCTTGGTGGTGAATTTTAAGTGTCAAGACCTTATGCAAGGATGTCACCTTTACTATTGTTAGTCGATTAAGGAAATGCTTTTGAATAGACTAAGAAACTTTCAGCTCCAGAAGACATTTCATTTAGGAGACTATTTTGTCTTTTGATTCAGTGTTCTTATATTCAAAGAAAAATCCTCTGCAACCAGCTACGGTTATAAAGCAAGACATCTAATTTACAAATTCTCTAATCTGGCTGACCGTTAACTATAAAAGGGTTCATTTAAAGGGTCCAGGATCTTTCTCTGTTTGCCACTGACAGTTTCTCTCCGAGTCCTGTGGTGAAAAATGTCATTAAAAATGTGGCATTAGTTCAGGGATCATTCTGGTGTCATACATTCCTGTATGCAGCCATTGGGACAAATAACAATTTACAGCTGCAGCAGCAAATCATTTCTTTCTTCACTGGAAATAGACATCAATACCGTCACATAATAGCAGCTTATTTTATGTGAAGGTTATTTGAGAAGCTCAAAATGACACCACTTGTTCCACTTCTACTTCTATTGGCCCTTTCATATCAGACTAAACAGCACAAGCTTGCAAACACAAAAGCCAAATATTCTTTTACAAATATTACCATATTACTTTGAAGTACCATGTTTTGTAAATATTCAAATACATAACTAAAAGAAACACTAAACCCAATCAGAAACTTCCACAGTTCTTTTTAATAGAATGATGGGGTTTTATCAACCCATACTGTCTTATTTTGGGAACCCAGTGTCTATAAATAACCTGGCAGATAAATGATCACATAGTCTGGATCTGAGGGATGGTTGGTTTATATTCCCAGTTGTCAGTATTTTCTAGAAAGGCGATGCATCTGATGATTTTGCTTAGTAAAGAAAAACAAATCTTTGAAATACAAAATCTTTTGTTTTCTCTACTTGTTAATCTACTATTGCTTTGATCAATTTAATGCATTCTTGATGAGTAAAAGAAACCATTCATCATTGTTGAAATGCTGTTTTATCTGCTAATATTTAATTTCATGTAATACGAACGTTTTCATGTAAAACGAGCAATACGTTTTAATTTAAAATTGGGATCCTGTTGCTAAAATGTAGGGCCCCATAATTTCTGCGATCACGGAATAAAAAGCACACTCTTTTTACAACTAAAATAACAGTAAAGGGTAAAAAAAAATTAATTCCCAAAAATTAAAACCGAAAAACGGAATTTGCAAAAATTAAAACGGAAAAAACGGAATTTGGGAAAAAATAAAATGGAATTTGGGAAAAAATAAAACAGATTTTATAGGGCCCTAAAAATGTCATCAGTATTGATGAGGAAGAAAGAAAACAGCAAAGGTAAAGAAACAAGCAATATAGTGATGCTTGCTTTAGCGACTAATTTGTTTAAATGAATAAATTTATTTATTCTTGTTCAGATTCTTCCCACAATAAAGACATTAATACAAGAGCTGTTGAATCTTCTTTCTTATATTTGTTGTTTTCCCACAGGCAGTGTTTTTCATATGTGCTCCATGACAAATCATTTTGGGGGCATGTGGGCAGTTGACCAGCCAACTGAAATTTCACACATGTCAAATGTGATTATGATCAGCTGTGTGCTGCTAACATAACTGAGTGAGCATTAATCCACACTACCTCTCTCAGTATCTGTGTGTGTGAACGCAGAAACAGCCTTTTCCTGAGTGTGGTGTGAGAGTGTAAATGTGTAAATGTGAGGGTGTGAAAGACGAAAGGTGTAGGGTTTATCGCAAGGTTGATAAACCACAGCAAGATGGGGGTAGGGAGTGTTAATTTCCTTACACTTAAGAAAGTGTGCTGAAAACTTCAGTGATGAATAGAATTTCAGGACATGACAAAAAGATCACAAAAAGACATGGATATTTTTCAAATGAGTGTAGCGTATAAAGATTTGAGATTATCAGCATTGACTCATGATGTTCTCAGCCTGTTTTAGTGTTATTATTGTTAACTAGAACTATTAAAAATCATTTTTGTTAACTGAAATAATAACAGAGTTTAGAGCAGGAGATTTAAGAAGGGTTGTGTATTTGTCATTGATGTACAAGATAATTTTTCCCTTTTGTTGTCACTCCGAGTTCTGTCGGATGACGGCAAATGGGGTTTCGCTTAGAAAGCGAGCCAATGGCAAAGAAAATGCCATGGATCTGCGGAATTTGCATAGCGTACTCTCCATCTTACCTCGTGGGTATACATAAATCCGCCGCAAACTGCCATCTTGCCTGCCACCATTACTGCATGCCTGCTAAGAGTGACGTGTGACACTAGCCGGACCCTGTTCATGAAAGAAAATGTCTGGTGAAAGGGAACATTGGGTAGATGATTTCAGGTAGTGGCCAAAACTTAGAAATAAAGGTAATTTATTGACAACATATTGTATTAATGTAAAAATGCTCTGCCAAATGTAGACAACAATACACACTGATGACAACAATAAAACCGCTCAATGCGTGACACTTGAGACGAGAGCCCTGCAACTACTTTTTATGTTACTTTCTCCCTCCCGCAAATATGGTTTGGCATGACTGAATGTGCGCAAGTGCGTTCCCTTCATAATTCCTAAAAAGCTGGCCTCAGTTCATCTAAACATGGGCAGTCAATGCGCAACAAAGGTTTGTAAATTTCACAAACGGTTTAATTTGTTGTTAAAAAGCCAACCACACAACACGCTCTTCCCGGCATTACTGCTAGCACACGTACTAAAAAAACTACATAGAAATAACATTTCGTACAGCTAACATCAGCTACAGCTGCCCACGGGACCAATGCTACTTCCTTAGCAGCAAGGTACGCAGTAATGGCGGGGCTGCATTACTTCCGTGTTTCGACGGATTTGTGTATAAAGGAAGACGCCGGCAACATGCAAAAATGAGTGAAGGAGCCAAGAGTATCTCTCTACTCCACAGCCATTTCTGACTTCGCTCTATGAGACGAGCCACTCTCTCCGTTGTTGGTGTGATGGCGATCTGCAACGAGTTCACATTGCCTGCTGGTCTGTGCAGTGATCTGTCAGTGAGTGTGTTTCTCCCTGCTCGCTTCAACATCGTAGACATTTTTTCTTCTCTCACAAAAGAGCTTGTACGTGGCACGTCTTTTTAAAGACAGCTCGTCCGTGCATTTCTGACTGCAGTCGACTCATTTTGATTGGCACATTCTCTGCTCTGCGTGCTTGGGCTTGATCACGCAAGAGCAGCGTTTGTGGATGACTCACATTCTCCCCGCGTAAACGTGACCATCGCGTCATTACGTTCAGAGACTGAATGATCTTGTTAGAGAGAGAGTCCCCTTATCCACACCCTGATCTAACACTCTCCACGTGAGGTGCTACTTCGCGTGGAGAGTGTGGGTGATGTGAGGGTGTGAGTGTGGAACAAACCACCGACTGTCCGTGGACCACGCCCCCCTCTTCAGTGACTCAATCCATGAGTGTTCAGGGTATTCCCCGGGTCTATTTTCGGATGTCCCGTGGGTTTCCCTTGACGCTCCAGAATCGGATCTGTTGTCCATTGCAGCATCACTGGGTGGGCTAGAATCTTCAGGAAGTGAAGATAAAGCCCGGAATATACCAAGCAGATGCCAACGAACTAGCACTGATGAAAGCCGACTGTGTTGTCGCCTCTCGTCCGCTCTCGTCGAGGTAAAAAGCTGTACTTGAACACACCGAGAGAACTACAGGCGACTATCAGCTAGAGTGTGCGTTCTGCGCCTGCGTTTAATGAGCCAACTGTCTATTTCTGCAGATATATTAGTCTATATTCGTCATTTAAAAAGGAAAATCGACGCTGCCGGCTGCAGATACACATAACCTAAACAAAAAATTACCGTTTTGAATATCAGTCCTGCTAAACACTTTCTTTATTCCACTCCGCTCATGTTAATATTGAAACATTCGCCAAGGAACACTCAGGTCAGAAGACGTAACATAAGAACAGCCTTCAGTACCGTTTGGACTTCTTTGCTTGCTGTTTTGCTTTTATTCTCGTGCACTGACTCCTTCACTGAAGCTGAACAGCCAATCAGAGTTCTCTCTTTCACCAACGGCCTGACACCGATTCAGCATGTTGAATCGGGCGAAACAAAGCCGACGAGGACTATTTTCAGCCAACAGCACGGAACCGTGCGTATCACACCGAGGAAACTTAGTTGGCTGACGCACAAAATCTGCCAGACTGCCGACTGTCGGCTTGGTGTGTTCCGGGCTTTAGACAGTGCTGCCACTTTCGGGTGAGCATATGGCATTTCTTTCACCCCATCCTGAGCGCTCGCTGCTGGATGATTGGTTTTTCGAGTGTGGCCGCTGACTCCTGTCAGCATCCACTCCAATACCTTTTTTCCTGGATGTGCATCAGGAAATCTTGATATCCTCGAAGACCCACCGTGCCCGCTTGGTGTGACTGCCCACTCCACCCAGAGTGTGGCATCCTCTTGGGCTCTAGCGCATGCCGCATCGCTAACAGACATCTGCAGAGTTCCCCAGTGTTCTCCATATGCATCCCTCTAGGTCATATGTGTATTCTCTAAGACAAGGAGATATGCTCCTCAGTGTACCTTGGTATTACTGTGCTAAATAAGAGTCATTTGTCCGTGCCAGTCTCACGACAGGGATCTCAGATTTACACAGTGCACTGGAAGACAGCTGAGAAGGTGACACGATTAGACTGGTATCCCCATTCGTCGTCATCCGATGGAACCCGTTCTGTCTTCTTGCCATTTTCCGCTGTGTGGCGGGAACGCCTAAGTTCAATTTCGGCTCCTCAGCGAAGAAACATATCTGCGTGGCCCCAGTGTCTTCCTCTATACACACGAGATAAGGCGGAGATACGCTATGAAAAATCTCGCAGACCCATGGCATTTTCGGTAACGCTTCCTTTTACAGTCCAGTTACCCATGTAAATACTATGTACTTATTTTAGTAACTACAATTACTGGGTAATAACTAGTACTAACCCTGAACCTACCCCTAAACCTAACCCTGTTCCATGTATGTACCTTATTAGCAGTACTTTCTAGTTAAGTACACTGTAAGTACCCTGTAAGTACTGTACTGTAAAAGGAAGCGTTACCGCATTTTCATGGCTTTCTAAGTGAAACCTTATTGATCGTCATTCGACGGAACGTCTCAGTTCCCTACTCAGCGAACGAGGGTTACATCCATTACCGAGACATTTTTTATACTGGAAAAAATAGTTTCTCAGTCCAATCAAGTAAACTACAATGAGAGACTAAAGAATCCTGTGCCTTTTGTTCTGTGTAAAGCGGTCTCTGAGGACAGGTGAGTTATTTGCCACTGCTGGAAATGCAATTAGGGCAGCAGAGCTCAGCTATAACTGTCAGTCACTGCTGAACTATATTCCAAATATAGTGTGAGGTTAATGAACGAATGACAGGCTGAGCAACAAACATGCACCTTAGTTAATTATCCACATTTAATAGGAATGACATGATGGCAGACCCATCATTTTACAGCATCAAGTTAGTCTACTCTGTCTATCATATTCTTCTAAAGCTAGTGTTGACATGTTAACTTTGTGAAGGAGCATCTTATGTTAATTATATTGATAGATGTGCCGTCCCACCCCCAGACTGTTGCCACCCCCCTCTTACAGGAATAACACATGGATGTTATTTTGTCTTTGATCAACACATTCTCACCCCAACTCGTCACCTTTGACCAAGCTTCAATATCTGACGCTTTGGGCGCCCTTTGGCGTCAGTTCATGACGCGATCCTACAGCGTCATCTAACTGACGCTTTCCTTTAGCGTCAGTTGGATGACGCGGTTAGGTTTAGGTCTGGGGTAGGGTAGGGTTACACACGATCCTAGGGCGTCATGGACTGACGCTAGAGGGCACCCCAAAGCGTCAGATATTGAAGCTTGGTCTAATGGCTTCCCAAGGCGTCAGTTAGGTGACGCCTTGGGGGTGAGAATGCCTTGCTTTGATTTGTGCGGTGTATGAAAGAAACTGTCAAAAGCCAGCGCATGATTCAATACAACATTACTGCTGATAGCTGAACATGAGCATTTCATAACTTCCAAAATATAGTGAGCAGCCTATTTAGACTAGACAGATGCCATGAAACTAAAGTTGCGCTAGTATTTTGTTCTCTAATTTCTTTCTTCTCTGCATTGTGACATGTATCAGACTGAAACGGCTTCTTGAGCAAGAAAAAAATGAAGGGTGAGACATGACTTTGTCCATCTGGATTTGATTAGATTGTTGGATGGTTGTGGTTTGCTATTGGTTGATCTCATGTGAGTGACCGATTGCCCCACCCTCTATAACCCATAACATCAGTAAACACATCATCAGAGAAGAGATGCTGCAAAAGTGGAAATAATTTTGATTAAAGATTGATTACATTTAAAAAATGAGAATGATGATACATACAATATAAAGGTAACTGTCACGGTTCTCGCATTCACTGATTCGCTCCTGACGCTGTGTTTTTCTATGCACATGGGCGGAGCCGCTGATCAGTCCCTGATTATCATCAGCGCCAGCTGTGACTGATCAGAGGGTCCTATTTAAGCACTTAGTATTTCGTCTTGTGTTTGTCAGATTGCTGTTGGATGTTTCCCGTGCCTGGTGTCTGATCCTTCCTGTTTGTGGATTGGGGTTGCCTACCCGCTTGCCTGCACCACCGAGACATCCATCTGTCCACAGTTTACTGACATCCATCTGTCTACTGTTTATTATATAATAAACTGAGTTTTACTTGCTATTGTCTCCGCCTTCTCTGTGCCGTAAGAACGATCTGACCATCATGGAGACAGCAAGGACACCTGAACTTTCAGAACTTTCAGTTCTCGCCCACAACATGTCTCCGTATTGATCAGCAGGCGAAGAATCTCGCCATGACTGGCCAGGCGCTTCAAGCATTGGTGGCACAGGTATCTGAGCTCACTCAGCAGCCAACCCTATCACCGCCTTCCCCCACCCCTCCCACAATTGGTCGCCAACATGAGCCGCGGTTACCTACCCCTAGGGTTGGGTATCGAGAACCGGTTCCATTTCAGAACAGGTTCCAAAATGCCAAAAACCGGGGATTCGATAAGAAGCGCAATCTGACTCCTCTTATCGATTCCTTACTTTGATGCTCGCTCGCTCGCGCGCGCAGTGAATGGAAGTGAGCATTTGTTTACTGTTGCATTGATCTGCCAGGACCTGCCTGCCGCACATGCGTTGCAAGTTAAATATTTACGATGGCAGAGCGCGGCAAACTTTTAAGCTTTTCAAATGATGCACCTCCAATATGATGAAACATTTGCTTCAACACTGGGTCAATTTGAAGGAATGCACGCACCGCATTTGATTCGGTGCGATCTCTCAGCAGCCGTACCACAACTTTCCACACACCATGATAAAGATACTAGCAGCAGCAATAGCAGTCTCTCACACTCAGGTACAAAACACAGATGAGCAGACATTCGTCTTCGAACAAGAGCCGCATAATTCTGGATAAAATGAGAACCAGTTTTGTTTAAAATAGTTCTTGAATAGTTATGTTTAAATTGGAGATCATGAATAAAAACATCAGACAATTAATGACTCGAATCTATGTATTATTATTTTTTTATGAATACTTGTTTGATACTCCATAAATACTTTTTAGTTAATGGATGATTCACCATTTCTGAACGAATCTTTTGAATGAACGATTCAATGAAAAAAAAATACATTTAACACTCACTTGCTGCTTCCTATTGGTCTAATAATGTAATTAACATAATCTTTATTTGTAGAGACTTCATTCACTTTAGCCATGAAGGGGAAGATGAGCAAGGAGAGGTGTTTGAATGTCACGATTTGTGGTGAAAGGGTAACATCCTTTTGCTACAGTCACCTTCATTTATGCAAAACATGTGCACTAATATGCAATATCAATGGATTTGATCCTTCTTTGATATTCACCTGTCTTAAAGCATATCAGAAACAGAGCTAACAGAACATTATGTTTCAGTAAACTATAATTAGGTAGGTCTGTTAGGCTATATATTTTATGTTCTGTTTTTTTTGTGTGTTAAAATGAAATATTTTTGTAATTGTTCATGCTAATTCCTTAAACTGTTATACATATTGTAAATTAAGACGCATTGTCACAGTTTTATTGGTAATAGCCTAAATGTGACAACAATAAAAGGTAGATTTTTTAGTATTTGCTCTCCTTTTTCTCTCCAATAAACATTGGAATCGAAACCAAGAATCGTTAAGAACCGGATTCGAATAAGCAAGAATCGGATTCGGTATCAGAATCGTTAAAATTGAAACGATACCCAACCCTACCTACCCCTGAGTGCTATTCAGGTGAGGCAAGTTACTGTTGTGCATTTCTGACTAAAATGTTAAATGTTTTTTGCTCTACAACCTCTGACTTTCTCCACCGAAGATGCAAAGGTGGCTTTCGTACTAACATTATTGACTGGATGTGCAGCTTTGTGGGGACGGCGGTGTGGGAGAATCAACGACCATGCTGCTCCTCATTCCAGGCACTCTCACAAGAGATGAGGAGGGAGTTTAAACGAGCAGTCGGCGGTAAGGAAGCTGCACGACAACTCACAGACCTTCGCCATGGAGACCAACCCGAGCCCTTGCAGGTGGGTCGAGTTCGGCTCTCCCGGGAGGAGAGGAGAGAGGAGGTCCCATGGGTTATGCCTCTACTGTGGTGGAGAAGGTCACTTTCTTAACCAGTGTCCAGTAAAAGAAAGGGCTTGGCAGTAGAGAAGAGGATGCTGTCAGGCAGGATCTCCACATCCATCGCCTCTTCCACACTTCATCCGGTGAAATTGCAGTGGGCAACCTGAACACATCACTGACAGGCACTTTTGGACTCCAGAGCCAAAGGAAATTTTATGGACTGGACGTTACGCGTAAGCTTCAAATACCCATCACACAACTCACCAACAAGATTTCTGTTAATGCACTGAATGGTCAAGAACTTCCACCAATACCGTTCACCACCACTCAATTGAACATTATTACTTCAGACAATCATTCCGAGGAATTATCTTTCCTACTTCCGGACTCCCCTCATGTCCCCATTGTCCTCAATCACCTCTGGCTAGTTCAGTAAAACCCCAGGGTGGACTGGGGACAGTAACTCAGTCTCTACCTGGAGCACTCTGCTTGTTTGTCCGTGTCCAGTTCTGTTTTTCAGGAGTCGGTGAATGTGTCTAACATGCCCTTTGAGTATCTCAACCTGAAGGAAGTGTTCAGTAAGTCCCGAGCTGCTTCTCTTCCTCTGCATTGTCCCTATGACTGTGCGATAGATCTTCTAGGTACGTCTCCACCTAAGTGCAAGCTATACTCTCTTTCAGTTCCTGAGAGGGAGGCCATGGGGAAATACATTTCTGGTTCTCTGGCATCCTAGTTCATCCACCTTTCCTCTTCTCCAGCAGAGGCAGGGTGCTTTTTTTGGGGGAAGAAGGATGGTTCCCTGTGACTGTGTATTGATTCCCGAGGGCTGAATAACATCACAGTGAAGAATACTTATCTTTTGCCACTGATGTCTTCAGCTTTCGAGCAGTTGCAGTCTTCACAAAGTTGAATTTACGTAACGCTTATCATTTGGTCCGCATTAAGAAGGGGACTGAATGGAAGACCGCGTTTAACACCCCCAGGGGTAACTTTGAATATTTCATCATGCCATTCGGACTGTCCAAATCCCCAGCATTTTTCCAGGGCACTCGTCAATGACGTGCTGAGAGACATGGTTGACCAATTCATCTTTGTCTACCTGGATGACATTTTGATTTTTTCTTCGTCTCTCCAGGAACACGTTCAGCACGTTTGAGTGTAGCTTAGGTTACCAGCCACCAATTTTTTCTAACCTGGAATCTGAAGTCACGGTCCTATCCGTCCACACCTTTATCCAGAGGCTCTGGATCAGAGCCCTTGAGATTCTACTGATTTTGTCAGATCGTTGTTGGATGTTTCCTGTGCCTGGTGTCTGATCTCTCTCGTGTCTCCGTTGTTCCTGCCTGTGTTTTTGAGTGTGCGTGGAGTCCCGCTCGATGTCTTCTGTCTGCCCTCGTGAGTCTTATTCTATACAATCGCCTTTCTTTGTTGGATAACTTCACTCGTTAAAATAAACACTGTTTTTCAACTGTTTGTGATGATTAATGATTTCTTTTTTCATTTCATTACTTTATTACAGGGATTATTGTTCATTAATTGCATTTACAAATAAACAACTTAATGTACGATGAGCACATCTTCATGATTTCTTAACATTTACTTTAGGAAAATTGTATCCTATGTTTTCACTTTATAATTAAAGCCAACAATGATGCATTGATAGAGGTTAGTAACTACATTATTACTCACAATACGTATTTATAAGAACACAACACAGCTATTAATAATATTAATATATTCACTTATTTGACATAAATAAATCTGAATTACTAAAATGTCATTTAAACTATAATAACATTATAGCAATGCAGCCTGCATCTTTATAAATACATTCATACACAATACATTCACTTAAATTAGTGTATAATAGATTATGAGCATGCACATTGAAAAAACAAATGCATGACTTATAAAAATAATATGAATGTAAGAATAACTATTATTATAACGCAGTATAGGTCTTAATGAGAAATACATTTATATAATAGTAATACTTACTTATAATGAATTATAGCTCCATTTATACTTATTTATAAGCATGGTCTTTATAGAAACCAAAATAATAACTGTCAACTGTTATTTGTATGGTGACTTACATAATTACACTGCTATCCAGTACTGCCAGTACATTTAACATGCATCTCAAGATAATCGGCAGCATCATTACAAAGCAGATTATGTACCCCGTTACAGGAAAAACTTCCTCTCTTCCTTCCTCAATCATCATTTGATTAATTACTGCTGCCACGGTCACTAGGCTATACACAAATGTCTCTTTTACATGAAATTTGGTTTTATCATATAGCATGGTGTTGTTTGTGGCAGGGAAGTACTGCTGAATTTTGTCATTAAAGCGTGATCTAAAATAACCCTCATCTACATAGAGCTCTGAAGTGAAGCAGAAGATTTGGTGTTAACATACAGTGCTACATTGCTTGCTGGTTGAGCCTCGTAAGGTGGTGTGTAAAGTTCAAATAATTTCCTTGTTTAAAACCTTAAAACACTTCAGTCCTGAATTAATTTTTTTGAAGAGTCTACTGCTTTTACAACCTGTGCAGAGAACACAATATGCAAATTATTTCTTGCCACTACCAGAACAATGAAACCAGCAAATGTTAACCCCCTGTTTCGCTATTTCTTCAAACAGCTCTTCAGACTACTGGAAGCCTACTGTTTCGCACAGGCGAACTGCCTGAGGATTGTAAGAAGACTCTTCAAGACCTCTCAATTATTCCTAGATACCTCTTTGGGTCTAATGTTCCAGAACTTCTAGAAAAAATGTGAAGTTGTCCGAGTACCACCCATGAACTGACTCAGGTTCAGTGCAATCCTTTTTTTGTTTTTGTTTTTTTGGTGCCGGCCACTCAGGCTCATCATCGCTTCGCAATTTCAGAGCAACAAAATTTTCCACCAAAAGCTTTCAAGGATTGTCCCTACAATGATGTTGGAGAAGTGAGCCATAGGTAGGGTTCACCACCTCATTCACTTACTTCCTCGTTCCAAAGAAGGTAGTTTTTATCCAATTCTAGATTTAAGGCATCGAAACATGTTCCTGAAAACTCTTCCCTTCTAGATGTTACAAGCAGCCGATGTTCTTCGGTCTGTCTTGAGGAAGTTTTTTCAATTCAGTTTCAAGAAACAGGCCCACCAATTTAAGGTCATCTCTGTCTCTGGACCCTCTTAAGTGGCTTAACTGTGTACTTGCATTCTCTCCTTTTTCGCTATTGTGGGAAGGTCAACATTACAGAGGATATATCTGTGCAACCACAGAGTGTACTTGTAGCACCCCAATGGCTTGGTTTCCCATGCGCCTGAGGCTATGTTTACACGGAAACGATTCTGAAGAGAAAACGCACAAGTGGCGTTGCGTCATTACTTTTTATTCTGCGTTCAGACGAGCGTTTTGTGTGGGAAATCCGCGTGCAAAACGGTGACGCAAAAGTGTGTGAAATTCAATGTAGAATGCTCTTCAGGCGGCTAGGAGTGCATACTACAACACCAAGTCCACGCGCCTGCGTACAAACTTCACAGTCAAGCAGACTTTTGCGTTTTACCGTTTACACGAGAACGCGGCGGTGGAGCGTTTTAAGATTTCCACTCTGGAGGGTGGTTTCACTTTTTTGCGTCTTTAAGCCTCAAAACGCCGTCGCCGTGTAAACGAAAGGCACATCCGATAAAATATTTTTACGTTTTCACCCGCGAGCGTTCTCGTGTAAACAGGGCCTGAGACTATTGGTGGGCAGACCGTGGCAGCTTCTACTTAGGAAAAGTTCGAAGGCGCTGTTTGGCACCTAAATCCAGCCCATCTGCAGCTTTGAGTTTGGCATCTAGGTTCAACTCCCTTTTAACTGATTGTGAACCTGCTGTTGCTCATACCATAACTGGTGCTAGAGCTGAATCCACGCGTCAGCTCTATGCAGCATGTTGAAAGCAATGTTGATGTTGTTAATATGAATAATTTAAGAACGAAGTATAAGAATAATTTGCACATGATCTGAAATAACTTTGCAATCGTTAAATTTAATCTTAATTTAAATTTAAGATTCATTGTAAAACATTACAGTGGCTCAGAACAAAAGTGGCAGACATGTTACTTGTTCAGATGACATTTTCTAGGGAAACTTCTTACTTTAGACATATTTCCAAGAAGGTTATCTGTAATTCCGAAGGACAGTGGAGATCCACACTGTCTGTTGACAGACAACCCACACATGCACCTCAAAACATTAGATTTGTCTGCGCTGAGGAGCCGTGCCAATGCACAACCCAAAGGAGATAACCCTGCAAATTACTGCAATTTCTTGTTTAAAACAGGGATGGTGACAAAGTGGCAAAATTTACGGACTGCAGCTTAACAACGCTTTTACTGAGGATTATCTTCTTAATCCATGAGACTAGAGTTTACAATCATAATTTAAGATTCAGATACAGTACATCATTTTCTTCAAAGGATGAATAGTACACAGTCCTTCAACTTGAATATTTCCCCCTCAATTTCGTAAACATTTTTGCTTCAAAAGTTTGTAATGTGAGTCCACCGAGAGCTGGTTAAAACTCTTTACTGAAGAAGATGCCCATGAGGAGAAAATGAATGAGCGTTTTTCCTGAAAGATCGACTTCATAAATACCAAATGTAATTGAGCTGATTCAGTGGGCCAGATTTATTGAGGCCCCCAGACACTCGTGGAAATACACTCTGCTTACACTGCATTACTTAACAACCACGCCGTATACTGCAGTGTTTCAGTGGCTAACATATGGATTACATCAGCATTCCGAATACAGATCACATTAGCATTCTGAGGCCAGTGCAATCAACAAAGGTGAAAAGGACAAGGAAGGTGGAGGGATTTTAATTGGGATAAATGGGGGGTGGGACGGTCAGCCTCTCGCTGTGCCTGGCAGTGAATGGACGCTGGCACTGTGTAATACATCATCCTTCATTTTATCTGCCTTCTCCTCCTCTCCCATTTCTCTCACCAGGTTCTGCCAAAGTCAAATCCTCAGCGTATTGATATTCATGAAGTGTCACCTTTACTAAAACATCTAGTGAAACCCAGAACTGGGTTACTGGCCTGGCTAAGTGTAGAAGAAAAGGGTGAGATATTGTTCATATTATGTTCTTAACACACTGAATGATTCAAACAATGTGACAAAATTGACTCAGTATTGATCAGTAGACACTGAAGAGCTTTAAACTGTGTGAAAGCACTTCTGCTGGTCGCCTGACAGATGACCTTTGGGGGTAATTTGGAGTTATGGCCTTCATTACAGCTCAGTGGACACAGATACAAGCCCCTAAAGCATAGTCACCTTGATAACAGATGTGTGCAAGTGTTTTCTGTTGATTCAATGCCAATAATGCAGCTTTTTGCACATGAACAAGGTGAAGACGTCAAACAAATTTGCCAAAGGAATGACAAAATAGGTCATGCAAAATGTCAGTTAGTGGCTAGAAGTGGTGTGAAAAGATGATTTATAGGGCTGCTCTGATATTAAAATCCATAAGCCAATAATTACTTTCATTTTAAATGGCCAATAACTGATACATGGCTGATAGTAAAATTCATATTATTTTGTATAAATAGATTAAAAGAATGCTACAAGTAAATTGAATAATAACAATGCTAAAATGTAGAGTATAAAATAGACATTCATTATAAGATTTGCTAACGTTTATATTTAACAGTATTATTAAATCGTGTTTTTAACTTTCATTTTATGTTAATGGTAATATGGATGTAATAGGGGAAATGGGAATTCACAAATAAAAAGGATTATCCAATAACCAAAAAAAAAAAGAAGCAAAGAAAATCAGCCATTAACTGATATGGTAATATTGTTCATTTAAATAATCTATACCTATGTAGTTGCAGAAATTTATTTACTTTACAATTAAAAAGTAATCCATTATAACATGTATTTTTAAATCGAGGCTCAAGTCAAAGTTCTTGCAAATTTCTTCTTGTGAAGTTGTTTAGTAACATTTAGTGCCTCCAGCCAAAGGTGTGCTGCGTACTGTTCAACCACACCACAACACCAGCCATATCTGCCTTAATTTAATAATAGTAAAGGAAAATAGCATCCAGAATTTGACTGGAGCAATAGAAGCACTTTGGAGATAAGTCTTACAGTATCAACCATCTGACATTAAAGCTGGAGCACTTAAGGAACACAAGAGCCACATAGAAAAGGATGTTTAGGACTGAGGAAACAGTTTCAATTTCAGAAACAGTTTCACTTTTATTATATACATTTCTTTCAGAGAAAAGGTCTAGTATTGTGTTTCGACTAGAGTTTCAAAAGAAATTGTTTCAAAACTGCAAAGACACCAATCAGAAGTCAAAGATCTTAAAGGGGTCATGAACTGGCTTTTTAAATGTTATTATATTGTTGTCAATGACGTTCGCTTGGTTTTTGCATTCAAAAACATCAAAATGAATAAGTAATAGGCTATTTTGTACCCAGTGTTGTGCCAGTTTAGTACTTAAAAAGAACTAGCTCAAAGTTCAGTTCACACAGATGATAATGAACTAGTTCACGTTCATAGTTCTTTTTTTTAAAAAATGAACTAAGTTCACATATCTAAAAATGAACTAGTTCACGTTCATTTGTTAAATTCTTTTTAAGATAGGCCACTATCTTACTCAATAGAACCTCTTTACCATCCATTACCAGCTGCAAATCACTGCCACTCCAAAACTAATCAAAATTATTGTACCAATAAACAAGAGACAATTATTATAGCCAGGAGAAAAATAATGTTGAGATAGAGAATATATTTACCCCTTAAATAATGTGTAATCATGATATGTAGAAATTGGAAAATATAAGGTGCAATCAAGGTATACTGTATGTTCAGTGAAACTTTTATTTAGCCAGCATGAACCAAATTACCCAGGACTTTAAAAAGGTATATTCAGGATCATGGGGAAAAGATCAGTCTACTGACAAAAATCCAGCATATTCTGAACGGCAGTAACTATGTAAACCAGACCAAAGAAGTCATGTCATGTCAAATTTGCTTGGGCTTACCCTGCTCAATGTGCAATACTCAACACATTTTCACACCTTCAAAAGGAAGGAAACAGTGAGTAAATGATGAAAATGCCATTTACATTCATTTATAATAAGAACAATCTTCCTGATTATATTTGTCTAAAGAAAATGAACAGCTACCAGCTGAACAACATAACTTACTACGCACAGTAGGCACTCTGATTCCATGTATGGGATTTATTATTCATATGACACACAAACATAAGTAGATAAGACCTGTTTAGTTCAAAAGATCACTAGTTATGGAAAAGCGCAGATCAAGCGATGATACGAGCAGCGCAAGCGCGGCCAGATCTGCCTCGCGCGAGCGCCAAGTATGCACACTATTGCGCATACTCACCCTGCCTTCACGTTACCCGTACTAGTACTATGAATACTTCGACCTGTCTAACATACCCAGTGATAATAGACAAAGTCTCCACGTCTCCACCACAATACTGTCGCGGGGTGGATTCGGCGACTCAAACGGGGGTTGGAGGTAAAAACTGACTTTTCAAATGAGCGTGAACGTGAACTGCGCGTGGTGCTCGTTCATTCCTGACAAAGTGAGCGCCGCTTCCGTTCGCGTTCATGGTAGGAAAAGTGATTCGTTCAGTTCAGCGTTCTGCGAGAAGTATGAACGAGTTCAGTGAACGTCGCTCATTGAACGCGTTCATGCACAACACTGTTTGTACCCTCAGTTTTGAGCCTAGCTGAAAAACGCTCAGTTTTTATGGGCGTCTCGCACTGAAGACTTGGAAGTAAACGCCCACTGCTGTGAGTGGATAACAGTTTTGCATATTATAATGAGTTTCAACTCACCCGTTGGTGCACGTGGGGAAATTGTTTTGAAAACGTCCAATGTTGTAAAATGCCAAACCAGAATGATTCGCCCATACATGTTTGACCCAGAGTCCGTGTGTTGCACAATTCCTGTCAGATTCAATATAGACGGCACAGCACCGTTCTTTACTCTTAATCGGTCTGCAAATCCAGTCTTGTTTACAAAACAATCCTCAGTGAAATGAAGCGAACAGATGGACAATGTTTTACCTCATCAGTTGGTAAGTCATTAAAAATAAAGTTTATCTATGCAGTCCTATTGGAATCCAGAGGAAGCTTATGCAGAGACTGTCTTATTCCACTACCAGGCACTGCACAATATTCTGTATTGCTTGGTAACTCGATACGGTTTGTCATCACAAGGTCGGCCTATGTTATTTAGCTATGCGTGTAATGCGCGAATCGGTGGGCGGGGCTAAACCGGCCGTGTTGAAGTAGGCGTTGATCTTCTTCTGCGGGGGTGGTGTTTTATCCTCTTTGACGTCATTGTTCCCCACTTTGAAAAAGAGTTGTTTGCTGGGGCTGGTGTCAATAAAAGCCAGTTTTATTGTTTTATTTATTAGTTTTATTGGACTAACAAGGACGTTTTTAGTTCTGAAACTTACAGGATATTCTTATAATATGATGACCTCTTAGTTGTCAAAAGCTCAAGGAAAATTTGATTTCTCAGTTCATTACCCCTTTAATATTTACAAATCCCAAATAATCAGAGTGCATGAATATTCATTTTATATCTGTATGTCAACTACTGAGATCATGCTGAACAACAATTTTATTGTTCAGTACTTAGATAATTGTTTTGACTCTTTATCTTTAACTTATTATTTGTGTTTGTATATGTGCTTTATTCTTTTCATTTTCTCCCAAAGAATTGTGGAGAAACATCTGAATCTAACATGACAAAACAAATTCACAGCCAAAACTAGTTAAATGTAATGGTAATGAAAGAGCAGCTTTTTCTTGCTTTATTCACTGCTGAAAAGGACCCACATTTTAGGTAGGCCTCAATAACTCAGGGCCAGACTGGGACCAAAATTCGGCCCTGGCATTAGTGGTTTCTACCGGCCCAGCTAATTCATGACGCTAAAAACGTCCCCATAATCTGAACATTTTTCCCACTGAGACACACCATACAAAGTCTGTAGGCATACACGACACGTCATGATATAAGACTGAGGCGCATAGACTTTAGTCCATACATACAGGGTCCCACATTAACACCCGCCCAGCGCCAATTGCGGGTACATTTTCCGTTTGGCGAGTAAATCTCAAAAGGCTATCCGCGCCACTGGCGGGTGAATGTTCATTACAAAATAGTAATGAAACGAAATGTTTATTATAATTGCATTTTATCTGCAAAATGTCTGGCATGATGGCTATGGACATGAAGCAGTTGTTGTGTTTGCGGGATGGGAATTAAATGTGACAGGGCACAACTACGAGCAGAGAGAGCGCGCGCACATCACTCTCTCTTTGGAGCCAGGCGAAAGTAGCTATAAACAAGGCTTCACCATCGTCTCTAAAGCGTCTTCTTGCTCTTCTCTCCCTGCACATATTAATCAAATCGACACGATGGTAAAAGATCGGACCGTTCTTGTGCAGCATTTGGAAATATTTTTTCCTGCATTACCGCTGGGTGAGAATTGTGCTAAAAAAATCTTCTCTGAAAAGCATTCGCACATTCAGCGGACACAAGTTAAACCACACTTTAAGTAAACGAAAAAAAAAACTATCCATTGATGAAATATTTTCTGTGTTGACACAAAACTTGTTGGATGTCCAAGCTGCCTGCCGGGATAATCATACAACGCATAGGCCTACACATCCGATGATGACATGTCAAATTCGCTAACTAACAGTAAGGGCTAGCGCAAAATGCGGCATCGGCATCTTTTTGCGCTTGCTCTATCTCCAAACTAATGACTCCTTACTGATTAATTTTAAAGAATGGTTAAAACAACTGATATTTCCTTTTACTGTCTATGGATATTCCCAGTCCTTCAGTTTCTGATAGGATTAGTCAGGGTAAATGGAGTAAAAAAAAATAGGCAGAGTAAAACTATTTTTTAACCTATATATATATATATATATATATATATATATATATATATATATATATATATAATAGATTATTATTATTATTGCATACATTTTATTATTTTATTATTTATTTACATTTTATTTTTTTAAATACAATTAATACATTGAATTTGTACAGAACTATTTTCATAGGCGTCGCAACAAAAATATAATTTTAATTTGTGTAAATTGTGTATTATGTGTGCATATAAAAGTAAGAATGGAAAATAATAGACCAGAAATATGACAAAAATGTTTAAATATAGCCTATATATAAATGAATGTATATGTGACACAAAAAGGCTGTTTATTATTTTGGCCGATAAAAAAATGGGCACGAGCATGGCACGGCAAACACGCACTGAGCATGTCACAGCGCCAAAAACACACGCACAAGAGCATGGCACAACGGCCAAAAACACACGCACAAGAGCATGGCACAATGGCCAAAAACACAGCACACACCAGCATGGCACAGCGGCCAAAAACACACGCACACGAGCATGGCACAGCGGCCAAAAACACAAGCACAACGAGCATGGCACAGGGGCCAAAAACACACAAATGAGCATGGCACAACGGCTAAAAACACAGCACACACCAGCATGGCACAGCGGCCAGAAACACACGCACAAACGAGCATTATATCGGTATTTTCCGCACTATAAGGTGCATTTAAAAGCCTTTAATTTTCTCAAAAAAATGACAGTGCTCCTTATAATCCAGAGCGCCTTATATATGGATCAACTGGTTAATAACGCTCCACGTTATTAAATTCACCATTGAACTATCGCTCTTGTCCATCTTATGCCCGCTCTGTCACACGGCCAGTTCAACCTTGTATAAATCACTGTCCCCGGCGCTGCTCGCGAGTCACAGAATGTTCATAAAGCGCTCCCAGCAGTTTGCTTCATGCTCCACTAAAATCGCCCCCGCTCGCTCCAAAAAATGAAAAAAAAAAAATAAATATTTGCATTATTTGTATTTCACTTTTTGGTTTTGGCCTTACCTTACAAAGAACTAAAGACCAACAACAACATTTTCCAAACAGAAATGTTTCATTTCAAATTACAAATTAGGACTAGAACACGAATGCAGCATGTACAAAAAGTCCTGTAAAACTAAACGAATAAATGGGCCTAATAATATGAATAAAAATGATATAAACAAAAATATACATAAAAGTTTTAAAAGTAAATGAACTAGGCCTATAGGCCAGAATTTTGATAACTGAACTTTTGCTCAACGCGCAAAATAAAAATTTCAATAGACTTAACACATTGTACACACAAACTGCTGTAAAATTAAATGAATAAATGGGCCTAAAAATATGACTAAAAATTATATAAACAAAAATGTAAAAATACATAAATGTTTAAAAGTAGGCTAATTAATTATTAGGCCAGATTTTGATAAGCCTAACTGATTTTTTTGTGCAGCGCGCACTATTACAATTTAAATTGGCTTAGGATCTCATCAGTACACACACAAAAAAAAACCCCTAAAATTAAACGAATCAATGGGCCTAATTATATAAATAAAAATTTGGCTATAGGCCTACATCAACGTGTTAAATTGAAAAGTAAATTAAGGATTAGGCCTCCAGATTTAGCACATCTAGTGGATGCATAGCAAACTGCAGTATCTTATGCGCCTTATAATCCGGTGCGCCCTATATGAAAAACGTTCTAAAATATATAAAAATATAATCCGCACTGGATTATAAGGCGCACCTTCAACGAATGACCTATTTTAGAACATTTTTTTTGCCTTATGGTGCGGAAAATACGGGTATGATAAAAAGAAGCATAGCCTACCTTATTAAATAAGCAGCCGCTGCATCAGCGCGGTCTTCTCCTACCTTTTCAATGATGTAGTCCGTGTCCAAAGAAACCAGTCTCTTTTTCGATTGCCATCAACATAAAGGCTTCAAGATGCTCCTGTGACGCTGTGCTCCTTAATCGATTCTTGATGAATTTTAACGTGGAAAAGCTTCGCTCACATGCAACTTGTGTCACAGACAGAGTTACCAGAAACTTGTATCCAAGTCCGATTAGATGGTAGGAGTCAGTGAGCAGGTTATACCTTTGTAGGACATAATAACAACAGATGGGACATTTTCTGCAAGATTGGCAGGTTCTGTTCACAACATCCCATTCTTCATCTGGAGTCTGCTCATCATCTCCATCCTCATCTTGGTCAGATACTCTTTGCACACATACACCTTCAACTTGTCCCAGTGCGTAGCCAGGCTAAGCAGTTCATCCTGTAAGGCCTCAGAAGTTGCTTTGCTATCGTGTCTGTTTGGCGCTCAGGTGATTGAGTGCGCCTGCGCTTAACTTCGGGAAATACTTTCAATGATGGTATCCAGAATGATATTGTGCACTTGTACCTCATACTTGCTGTCAGCATCTGATATGGTTGTGTCGTCACATGATAACTCGCCTGGCATCTTTTTTTGTCTTCTTTGGTCTCCGGTTTGGTCTCCGTGAGCAAATCCATTCCACTAGCAAATACTTGGAAGTGGAGTTGTTTGTTGGAAGATGCGTAAAAACGTCCACTGCATAACCGTCTGACCTTCGCACGCACAGTCGGCTTCATGTTGTCTTCTCGCTCAGGGCCTTGAGTGTAACAACAAGATCAATGTAAAGACATCCTTCTGGATCCCAAACTTCCCAAACACTTTTGTAAGCGCAGCGTCTTTGGCCCAACACCTGGTTTCAACCCTGATTCGGCGATGAAACTCCACCTGATGAATCACTTAGAAGCTTCGTTTAGCCGTAGTCACGTGACGTAGGTGTTTTGAATCACGCTTCGGATCAGAGTTTTGAATCATCTGCGCTTCAGGATCTCGCAAAGCTTCGAAACGTCTGTTTCAGCGCCTAAAAATATCCCGTATTTTTACGCTCTGACTGTGTTCAGAACACGCAACAATCTGTGTCTCGGCCCCAAACAAACAATTGCCAGATGGCCAATCCCGGCCTGCAATAACTTGAGGAAAATCCATATGTGATTAATCCGAAAGTAACGTTTTAATAAAAGAGTAGTCCATTTCTACTCACCCAAACTTCCAGAACAATAGAAGCTTCAGCAAGAGTGACGGGCCCGATAGATTTACCTTGAGTTGGATCTTGGTGAACGGAGTTGCCATTAAGCAGACTTAAAAGGCAAGAAAATCCATTAGCAACACTTGGAAAAAAGTACTGATCAATAGTGAGAGGGAACAATGTCAGAAGCTTACTGTGTGTTTGGAGGGTGCAAGTGCCCTTACTTAGTGTACTATGTATATGTTCATGGAAGCTTTTAGTGTAGATTCCACACAGGAAAACAGTACAGCAGCACAATATGTGTGCATTTATTTGCTGCATTATTTAAGTTGCTTGCATTTCTTTATAGGATAATGATTTGTTTTCAAAGATGATCTATGAAAGTTTACATTAGAACACAATTCTGTAAAAACAGTTGCATTGTGTGAAAATGTTTTTCTATTTTACCAAATCAGTATTAGAATTGATTTCTGAAGGATCATGTGACACAGAAGACTGGAGTAATGATCAGCTTTGCCATCAAGGGAATAAATTACATGTTTTAATATATTCAAATAAATAAAAATATTGATGTTTTCATTGTATTTTTTTTAATCAAATAAAACAGGACTTGGAGAGATGCCACAGATTATATTTGACATGTTACACAAAGACGTCCTGCTTATTTTCTCATTATCTTCAACATCCCCTTTTCCCTACAGCCATTCCTCTCACACACTAAATAAATCTAATATGACTGTCACAACAATATTGTCACTTGCTTCCAATTGGTCAGCGGTTAATTCATTTGCAATAGCAATTGCTTTAAGCATTAATTTACTGCATTCCTTTGTAAATTAGTGTGTGTGTGTGTGGGAGGTAAAATGTATGCAGATGGGAAGCACTTGAGGCTGCAGGGAGACTGGATTATTCTGTAATGTTATCAACTTGGAGACTCACATCAGCAGTTCCTTTACAAATGCAACCATTCTTAATTATGAAGGACATATTAAAAAAAGTGAATTCAGTTCTTTAAAAGCCTGAGGTCAATTAAACATCTGTACTACACATAGGAATCCTGATCTAAGTGAACTTTTCATTTAAGTTGCAGTTTTCAGACAGCTGTAATGAGAAGCTTTCACATAGGAACAGAAGAAACAAACTTTGAGTATAAAAATTAAGATTTTTTTTAAGGAGGACAACTGCAGTTGCATGAAATTAATACATGCATATTTTTTTAATCTCATCTTCCCATTTACTTTATTGCATTGCCTTTGGACAAATAATGTTTAAATTTCATTATTTCAAGTTTGTTTTGCCGCATCACAATCCTTGATTTAAGTAGCATAATACAAAGTTAATGTTTCCATTTCAAACTTTCTTATCTTTCTCATTACATTTCCACCATTATTGAACTGAAAAAAAGCCAGTGAAGTCAACTTATGACGTTCGCTTGGTTTTTGCATTCAAAAACATCAAAATGAATAAGTAATAGGCTATTTTGTACCCTAGTTTTGAGCCTACGTGAAAACGCTCGGTTTTTATGGGCGTTCTCACACTGAAGACTTGGAAGTAAACGCCCACTGCTGTGAGTGGATAACAGTTTTGCATATTATAATGAGTTTCAACTCACCTGTCAATGCACTTGGGGGAAATTGTTTTGAAAATGTCAAATGTTGTAAAATGGCAACCGTAATGATTCGAACCCAGAGTCCGTGTGTTGCACAATTCCTGTCAGATCCAATAGTCAAGCACTTTCTTTACTCTTAAAGTAACACCAGGTATTTTTTGCTCTTGGGGTCCCCCTACATAATAGTTAATACAAAGTTAATGTTTCCATTTCAAACTTTCTTATCTTTCTCATTACATTTCCACCATTATTGAACTGAAAAAAATGCTGAAATGCTGTAAGCTCTTGAAGCTTGGTCAAAGGTGACGAGTTGGGGTGAGAATGTGTTGGCCACTGCAAAAAGAAAAAGAAAAAAAGTAAACAACAACAACAATGTAATATCAACAAATTATGATTTTTCTGACTTTGGTTTTGATGGACTAAGAACATGAACTCATGAAAGCAAAAAAAAAATAAAAATGTGCAACAAGATTCACAAGATCTCCCATTTGTATACAGTAATATCTGACAATTTGACAGTTTTTGTTTGTGCTCTTTAATCATGAAATATTTTCCTCCTTGAAGATAGTCGATTCTCTTTATTCCTTTCCATTTTCTTCTTCTGTTCTTTGATGTGTCATTTGCTGACTGAACACAAATGCAAATGTTTCATGCTCAAGGGTGCACAAACACATACAAATCAAAGCAAACTTTATAATAAAAGGCCCTATAAGAAGGCCTCAAAAAAGAGTCGCTTTTAACCTGCCATTTACTCATTAAAACATCCCCATCTTTCATGAGTCTGAATAACTTTCTTTCAAGAATCCTTCCCAACCTTTAATGATGACTGAAAGGTTAAACACAAAGATTAAGAACATTTTAGACTATAATACTGAAATTTGACAGTTAAAATTGAGTTAAAATATTCAGTGTTTTCATTCTTCCCCAAAAAATCTTTAAAATGCATCTGTAGCCATAATGGCTATATATATATATTTTTTTTTTCTAAGAATTGTTTGCTGAAAGGTTCTTGGAACCTTTATTTTTAAGAGTGTTCCCATGTCTATTTGGAGCAAACATACATCTGTGTGAAAAACACTTTGAAAGAAAAATTAGCAAACACCTTTCAAAAGAGAGCAAGAAAAAATCATCAGTCTCATCTCAATACTTTCATTATTGCAGTTTTTGACATTAATTTCCGCTTTGACCCACATCTTCCAATGACATCAGAAGATATTCTAGGGCAATAAATTGCAACGAGATGGAATTCTGAAGGGATGTTAATCAAAGTTAATATCAAGATTCTTTGCTCTGATAATGGTTTATGGCGCTACTCCATCTCGTCTAGCCCTCTGTTCACCTAGCAAACACTGACTCAGAGGGAAGCAACAAGGCACTGAGTTTTAATTAAATATCCAGCCTTAATCCTTATGGAGTTGAGATGCTATAAATAGTGACATTACGAAACATTTTGCATTTTGCCGTCTTGCTCTTTTCGGTTACACAGAAGCCAGTGAGATGGCAGTGGAGAATCAAGTGGAAATCCCCTGGGCTTGAACACTTTTCCTGTGGCCCTCTAACGTGCAAGCATCAGGATTTATTAAAGCTCAGATTTGTTATCTCTTCCGCTGCAATTACAGTTGCAATTTCCATAAAGAAGACGCAGTTTGTTCGGATAAACAGAATGGCCCACACCCTGGCCGGGGTCAGGAAATGTACGGCTTCTCTCAAATATCAAAACAATCAGCATGGCCTGAACGCAAGCCTCACAGTTGAGGAACAAAGTACCTTATAAGTGGTAAACAGCAGTTTGTCGAAACACATTCTGGCGCAGAAACAAAGCATCACTTAGCATGTTGAGAGAAGACACAGACTTCAGAGAGAAAACAACTATAATTAAAGCCACAAACCTCTGTGGGAAAGGTGTCAGGGAACAATGTTTTAACTGGGTCAAGAATTATCCACAAGATTTTGTATCAAATCTTCTGCAGTTGTTGGTCTTTGTGTCTCTCTTTAAACTATGCAATTAGATTTTTCCTTTACCCTTTAAATCACACACTTAAGGGGCACCTATTATGCCCCTTTTTTTAAGATGTAATATTGGTCTCAGGTGTCCCCAGAATGTATTTGTGAAGTTTCAGCTCAAAATACCTCACAGTTAATTTTATTACAACCATTTGAAAAAGTCATTTTTGGGGCCTGTTTAAAAATGAGCTGTTTTGGGCTATACAACCTTAAATGCAAATGAGCTGCATATCCCCGCCCTGCGTTCGGATGAGGGCATAACTTGCATACCTATGGCAGTCGTTAAGCAGAAGGGCTGAGAGAGTGAGAGAGACCTGCTGTTGTTCAGCCGTACATGTTTAAATCGGAATAGATAAATAGTCTCTGATCAGACCCAGATGACGAAGAGACTCCGGCAGAATAAACACAAATGAGAATGGACCAGGACGTCTTGGTATGGTTATTTGATACATTATGTACTTACAGAGTTGTAATCGCATCCCCTTTTAAATTATCACACACATACTGTGATAAAGTTTGCTAAATACAAGTGAAATTACATTTATGCGAGGGACCTGTTGCGTCATGTTTACATTACTTGTCAAGCACTTGTGCTTCTGTGGCAAATGTGAGAAGATTGCTAATCTACAGAACAAGAACATACAGCTATGGAAAAAATTAAGAGACCACTGCCAAATCAGCAGTTGCTCTGGATTTATTAATAAATCCAGAGCAACTCTGGATTTATTAATGAATGGGGGCAAAAGTCTTCACAAAGGACAAAGAACGGCTTTCTCAGCTGCCATAGCTGCAACTCTTGCGTCATCAGAACATTGTGTTCAACACATCACCGTTTAAAAACGTTGTGCAACGTTTTGTCGGGGCTGAACGTAGCCCTAGGGTGAGTGGAGGCGGGGCTAATTTGCATATTCATAGAACCTGCTGACCTTCAATGATCCAATTCAACCATATACAACAGGCAAAAAAATGACTTGAGTTAAACATCACATTTGTTAAACATACTTTTTTCCTTCTTTGTAGTAAAAGTAAAAGTGTTGAACCTTCGTCTTATTACTTTTAAAAGTGACTTTCTCAACACTGATCTCAGCTGAATTTTAAAAAGGATGTTTGGTTACGTGCTGCATGTACTGAACTGCAATCGACAGCTGGTTTTCAATGTAATTGGCGAGGATGACAGAAGCGTACGCTTTGCTGTCTATCACTGAGGCGAGAATCAATACATTGCTGTCAATCACTTAATGTTAGGGCAGTAAACCTCTCTCGCTTCAAAAAGTAGAAGAGGGAGACACAGATTGCTAAAAAAAATTAAATCCATAAAATGATAGCCATAGGGGTCTAATGTTGTTTAGACCCGAACATTCTTCAAAAATCGTCCTTTTGTGTTCTAAAGAAGGAAAAAAAGTCATTTTTAAATGACATGAGAATAAATTGACCATGTTCATTTTGGGGTGAATTATCCTTTTGTAATGGAAGTCAATTTCCTCAAGATAAGTTTTTTTTAATCATTTATAACATAAAATATCAAAAGTATGACTTTTTTCTTATGTGGCAGAAATGGACTTGCATACTTTAAAGATACAATACAAAGTATTGATGTTAACTATCTGACAGATATTAGTAAAGGCAATCCCAAGTTACCTTATTTATACAGATATGATTCAACCCACCTCTGTCTGTTGTTGCATCAGACTTTTTATTTGTAAAGGCTGTTATCGATCCCTAACAGTGATTGTGAGAACCAAGAAACTCATGTAATTAAAAATCAACACAAACACTTATAATGACGAACCAGATAGCTATATTAGGTCACAAGTGCTCCTCACTCAGCCCTAGCACAGCATGGAGTGTGTTTGCACTAATTGCATGAGCTCTGGTGACAATGTGTCTGTTTACGCAATGCATCCCTCTCTTGTGGTAAGGTGAGTAAATGTCACCATATTTTATTCATGTGTTATGATAATATGAACTGACAGAGTGGTCTGTTTGGATATAGTATAAATTAACTCAGATGGGTCAAGACTCATACATTCACATCTTCACAGATGCGTGGCTGGACACGGTGGCTTCAATAAGCTCCTGCAGAGCCAATTATTCGAACATAATAAAGAATAAATGGCTAAAAGGATGTGAAAGATATAACAATGAAAAATAAATCAGAGGATGATTTTCAACATGTGAGACCACAAATATGGTGATAAGAAAATAATTTAACAGTTTTGTTCCTGGTGTGTGGAGTGATACAGCACTAATAGATTCAGTTCACTAACAACCAGACTCCTAAACTATGAACACTCGCCAAATCTCTTGCGGTCATAGGTGACTTACAACAAACATGGGCGGAGGATGGGCAAGAAGAAATGGTGATAAGTTTAATAGTAAAATCGTTTTTTACAGAAATTTGGCTGAAAAAAGAAAAGGTTCTGATAAGATTCGTGCTATTCTTCCATCTTTCGTCAGCTCGCTTTGACTAATCCTCTACCAAGGATTGTCGGAGCACAAAATCGTTCGGATTATCTTAGTGTGTGGGTGCCTTCAGGCAACTTTATTGATTTTTTTTTAGTTATGATTCAGTGAAGTACCAACTTTGTCTCTGATCCTAAAATCATCAGGCATCAAGAGCAAATCAGAATTTTTTATAAAGCAACAATCGCATGCTATATTTTGATTTACAGGCTATAGAAATGATCATTCATTAACATATCTTTTACAAAAATTAATTAATTGAAATAATAGAATAGTGGCAAATCTGGAAACAGTTTGAGATGTTAAGGACACGTGAGATTATAGGCTCTATGCTAAATTCCTTTTCATGTAAGCTAGTGCTATTCAGTAGAAACATCTTATTTGTCTTTTTCTTCTTAACCGAATCCAGTTGTGAAGCACAGAACTCAAATTCTGTCTTGAGAACATTCATTTAATCCCCGAGCCTAACTAGAAAAGAGTCAAATACAAGGTCGCTCAACTGATCAAACATCAAACCTGGGAGAGGCTTTTAGTGGACGTATAATGAGACCACAGGGATTTGCTTTGAATCCTAATAAGAGTTTCACCAGTGAAGGATCAAGGTGTATCGTGATGCACAAATTTAGATTTTAAAGAAACTAAAACACATCTTTATTTTAGTCTCTATCTGGGCACAAACCTTAATGGTCTTCGTTTCCTGCACTTCTGCAGAAGTAAAAAATAATCTGTTGAACGAACTTAATTAAATTAAGGAAAGGTTTTCCACGAAATTTCAAAAACAAATTCAAATTAGTTTGAAATAATTTGTTGTAATCTTGTTGTTTGAATTTAAATTAATTTAGTCATTTCTACTTGATAACGTTTTGTCAGGTTAACTACATTTAGTTTTTGTCCTGCCTTAATTCACCAACATTATAATAATGTTATTTTGACTCAATGGTCACTTCTAATGATTGACACTTCTAGTGTTCTATTGACATTACACAATTTTAACATAGCAATATAATATTACTTGTGCAGGACTGTGAGTGAGGTTTAGTGCCCACAGCCTGAACATGAGGTTTATAGCACATGTAGTATAATATTGAGTCTGAACACAATACTGACCTAAACACAGTCACCACTCTTCTGCATAATGGTAACCACAAAATTCAAAAACATTACAGAAAGTACTCTAAGTTTCTAACATAACTGAACATTAAACACTAACATTAACTAACAACATCTTTCCATTTACTGAAAAACACATAAAATAACACTTTCCCCATAAATTGACCCTCTTAATGCAGTCTGTTGCAAATCATGTTGGGAACTACAGATCCACTGCCCAGTTAGATGTCAACAACAATGATTCATGTAGATTTCACACAAATGAATTAGGTTGATTGAACACAATTAAATTAAGTTGTGACAATATTAAACAATCATGTTACTTTAGCTTATTTTAATTAATTATTATAACAAGAGGCCAAAATTCATTTTTTGAGTGACATCCGTTTAAAGGTAGTGTAGGTCAGAATTGAAAAAAAAAACTTTTTTTCCAAATTTCTTTAAACTTTCTGTATATATCAATGCATAATTAAAATCTAAGTACTCTGAAAAAGAAAGTATAAAAATCGAGTGTCTGTAGACCTCTCACGACTGTTTTAAAGACAGCTCATTATTTCCATTCACTTCACCCCCTCCCTTCTTGGCTCCTTCCAAAGCCACGCCCCCAAAACACATGAACGCGCAACTCCGACAGCTGAGCTGAAGACGCATTATTTACCTGAGACAAGCGGAGAGGAGAGGAAGAAGTGCATGTAGTGACATCATGTCAGAAACACATGTAAATAAAAAATCTAACTATCATTATGAAGATAAACAAATAAGTTGTATTTTATTACTCTCTATCAAGCTAGCATATTGATATTGGTAAAGCTTACAATATTGATTCGCTAGAGCGATCTTTATAAGGCAAAGCTAAAAACAGTTTGCATGATACACGTTTTTCCATTGCCATCATTTACACTGTGATGAAGAGGAATTTCATGTAAGATTCATTACATATATATGGTGTTCTGCATGTAAGAGTTTGCTTGATGAAAGCATTGTTGATTCTGATGAGGACTACACACCCGAGACAAGTAAGTTACCCATAGACAGTATAAGACAGCAAGTACCGCATCGTCAGCTCGAGGACAGATCCGTGGTCGAGGGCGAAGCAGAGGATTTTGCTATTAGGGTCCGAGGAAGTAGAGGCCGAGGACGGGGTAGTCGAAGTGCAGGGCAAGGAGCACTTTTTAGACAAGAGGACCTGCTGCGTCGAGATTTTGCATCTTCAAGCTCAAACAAGCACGCGAACAGGTACGATCTGGATACGCGCAAGTGGGCAGGTCCTGTGTGGCAAAAGGGTGGTTGCCATGGTTGCAAGAGAGTGACAGTCGCCTAAGCCAATCCATTGTTTCGTCCCGGTTCGAAATAATGAGCTGCGTTTAGTGCAGCTTAAACGGTCTAGAGTCACTCGATTTTTATACTCTTTTTTTTCAGAGTACTTAGATTTTAATTATGCATTGATATATATAGAACGTTTAAACAAATTTGGTAAAAAGTTTTTATAAAATTCTGACCTTCACTACCTTTAAGACGAACAAAAAATATTCATGTTGACTCAATTAAAAAAATGTGGTAAACCAACTTTTTCAAAGATTACATTGATTACATTTAATGAAATTTAGCTGGAATCATTTCTTTGAAGGATTGTGTCGTATATGCTCATTTTAATTAATGAAATTGAACAAAGAGCTAAAATCATTTTTTGAGTGAGGGGTCTATACGACCCCAACAATTTATTGAGTAATTGTACAAAAAATATACATTTTTAATCATACAAATAATATAGCATTTTTTTGTTTACTTCTCATCTACTCATTAATGCTGTGTTTTTGGAGATATACAGTACTTTTGTATCCATATACCCCACAGTTCCTCAACTACACCATTATCTTGCATTTGAAATATTTTTTTATGATATATTGCATTTATGCTCTAGTACTAGGCCTTCATTTCGGTGTAAAAAAAATCAGATTTATGCCGGATTTTTATTTTTATTTTATTTTTTGACACAAAGAAAATATATTTAGTTTTTTTTTTCCACATTTCCCATTTATTTCAATGTGGGGTCATATTGACCCCGTAGAAGTGTAAACATTTTTTTTTTACATACCTTCAGAACAACCGAATCAAGCCCAAAAAAAACGACGGGAACTTTTTTTTATTATATAAAAGTCGAATGGGGTCGTATAGACCCCATGACCCGATTGAGGGCTACGACTCTTTTACATAACAAGCTGTGTTTGTCTAGTGGGAATCTCAATCCTGTAGAGATGATTTATGTAGTTGCATTCAGCCATTTTGTGAATTTTAAATTGGTGAATCATGAAAGAAACGTGTTTGAGTGACAGCTCTAAATTGCCCAATGATTAGTTCCGCGCTGTACTGGCTTCCAAAGATGCCCCCATCTAACGTGTAAAGCTGCTTGTAAAAGCTTTTGACATTAAAACTCAAAGTGGTTGAATGAGTTTTAAAGAAAAGTTATTAGTCTGTCCATTAGGAGTGCTGTGATTGCTTAATTGCTCAAATGAAAGTGAATTGCTAGAGTAGTCTCACATTAGTGCCTCACATTTTAGTGCACACACACACACACACACACACACAGGCAGTTATGTGTTAGCCTTGATGCATCCTCTATTTAATTCCTTTTAAAAATGTTTCTTAAATAATAATGCACTGCATTCTCAGTCCTCCCACACGGGGCACTAGAGCTGGCATGAACACAAACTGTCTTCTGAGTTCAGTTGACTAAGGTTTGCTACTGCTCTTAAAACAAAAGAACATCAAGTACAACAGGACTAGATGCTTGCAAAGCGTTGGCTGAGCATTTGCATGCAAGTTATGGAGTTTCTGGCATCCATCTGAAGTCTTAACCTGACATTGTACACACTGAGGTAGACAGCTTGTGTAATTGTGCAGTGACTAAACTGGCTCATTTCCCTCCTACTACTGAAGAGTGCTGTATTGTGTAACAGATTTTATGTGAGAACACTGATCTAATTTTCACACAGAGCTGATACTGTGACAATAAACATGATGAGTCTGAAACAGCCAAGAGCAAATCAGAATTATACTCGAGACGCTGCCGTTGCATGCTTTACAATATTTTTTTGTACTACATTTTTCAAGCTATACAATGATAAAATATGAACATATATAAGGTAAAAAGTTATTATACATAAATAATCACCTTCAAATTCATATTAAATAATAATAAATAAATTATTATATTTTTATCCCCATGTTTCAGTTAATTGTTGTTGGTTCTCTTTAACATTTATGTTTAAGCTGGTTATTATTTCAATGTATTCCTTGAGTTTGGAATCATTCATTCGTCGCATGATTTGACCAGCCTTCAACATGACACATAGCCTACATTAAAAAAAAAACTGAATGTTTGTTTCTGAACGTCAATTTTTTTTTAATGTATGCCACTCAATGTTTTTTTTATGCAGCACTCATCGGTTTATTCAATTTATTAGGTTTTTATTCACTGCTCTTGTGTTGGGTGTAGCCTGTTACTTTCCTGTGTATCAGGCTAACCAGATGAAAAAAAAAGAGATATAAATGTATTTTGGGAAGCACAGCTGCTTCTCTAATATGCAAGAGTGAAAATTTATAGACATAAACGCCTCTTGTTGCACCTGTTATTTGGGGTCAGTTAAAGAAAATGCGTATAAGGGCACAGGATTGACTGCTACTGCTACTGAGTTTTGGTCTGACATTGATAGACAAGGTAGTAGACAGCCTGTATCTAAAATATGCAGTGACTAAACCAGCTATTTTTCCACTGACATTTTGCAATACAGCATATCAGCATAATTCATGTGCTTCTGGTGAGATAAGTGAAACTACACACCTGTCAAGGCAATCAGGTGCTTGTATCAGCTGATGTAGGAGGCAGTTTCTTACTCAAAAGACCAGTTGTGTTTTTGGTGCTGGACTGCTTAAAGTGCCCAAAATATACTGTTCCTAATTTTGATTTGGAGGTCTCCTACAACAGGTTTATATGCATCAAAAGTAATAATAATACAAATATTCTCTCTAAATCAAAATACATTGCACATCACCACACCACACACCACTCAAACGACTAGTCGGATCATAGACAGTCAAACTCGGATGAATCAGTCTCTTTAAATCCCTCTTTTCCGAGAACTTATTCTCTGCTCTGATTGGCCAGATGGCCCAGTCTGCTGTGATTTTTTTTTACCGGGAAGCTACACGCCCATTATTACCATAACTAAACTGTAAAGACAGTAACGATGAATGTGGTAACTTTATGCAATTACAGTTTGTCCATAAGCTTTTTTTATATTAATGCCGACAGTAAAATGTAGCCAGATATTGCTACGAAAAACAAAACAAATTAATAATAATAATCCGAAATAAGTTCAAAGCTTGTGTTTTGAAAATAAGATTAATATATCACTAAGCCAAACATATAACTTTCCACTTTATAACTTACTAAAGTGTCACATTACACCAGAAAAAAAGGTCCAGAAGACTACTGCACCTTTCCATTAGGTGGATCTGGCAACACGGAGACTGTACCTGCGCGCTCACAACGCGTTCTCATAATATCTGAGGTGGTTTAAACGGCAGATTAATCATTTAGAGAGCTTGACATTTTATTTTTGAATGTAAAAAAAATGACAGAGGTCCGGACTTCGGTGACTTCATAGCTGGCTACGGCCATGGACTTCTAACATATTGTTAGCATTGTTGTCATTGTCAGCGGGCATCACAAAAAAAAGTTTGTTACCTTCTGCAATTTTGCTGAAAAGTTTTGCTTTCCTCCCGCGTCCTGCTTTTCAGCACCGCTTGGGTAAGTTAGCTGTAGATTTGCTTTTTTTACGCTGTCTACTACTCTGTACACTCTGCCTGTCACTTCTTTTTCTCCGTCAGTTTTGTTTTCGCGCATTATAGCCTTGTAACATTCGCACGGAGAAAGTCAAGTGAGATAATGGAATAGTCCAATGCAGTGAGGTGGGGGGGGGGCCTTCTGTCTGCGACACCAATGATTTTATGCGTTTTTTAGAAATATATCATTTGCGAAAAGGAAAAAAAACAAACAAACAAACAACTTATGCATAATTTGATGGGACATTTTGGGAGCCCCTTGGTAGCTCGGGGCCCAAGGCAGTTGCCGAGCCTTTGCCTAATGGTTAAGTCCGCCCCTGCCCACAGCTAATAGTATTTTAGTAAGACAATAATAACGCAAGTTATTACAATATGACACAAAATATGTACACAATATGACACAAAAACACCCGGTAGAAAATATAAATAACAATAATTATTCATAGGCTACTTAACTTACAGGTTTTGGTTCTGAGGGGCATCGTCCAAATAAACAGGATGCTGACAATAGTGGCACTGACCGTTGAACTCGCGGTTTTTCAACATAAGTGAGCATTACGCACATGTTTCTTCTAGTGACGTAGAACCGTAAAGCAGTAGTTTTTGAATAAAAAACGACTCGTAAAGGCAGTTTTTAGAGTCGATTCTTTCTTTTGGGAGACAATAACTTTATTTATCGTGCACTTTTGACTTAACAACTTTGCAGAACGTTTACATTCCCAAACCCCTATATTACACACTGCATGAAAAGGAACATTCGAAAAATCTGGTGACTAACCTCACCAATCAATCCACCAATCAGACCACCGCTAACCAGCAATAAAGATGTTCATGTCTGCAGGGTTGTTGTGATGTAAGCTGTCTAGAGCTGATCAAGTATAAGCAATAATATAAGCAATAACAAGTTTAAACAGTTTAGCATTTCTTGGCTTTCAATACTGCCATGGGCTGTATCTTTCAAACCCACTTTTAATTAAATCATGACTCACTAGCTGTCTTCCTTCAAGATTTGCTGTAGGAGGAATTCAGTAGCCTACTAGAGAATGTAAAAATAATGGTTTTTTTATAAATAGGCCTACACACAAACAATCTACTAAAGAACTGTTAAGAACGGGCACACAGATGTTTACCACATCAAATTTGGATTCTGTATCACGATCCCTCTAGTGCCACCAACTGGCATGAAAAATATATCACCATTTTGAATTTTCTGACAAAACGTAGGCTACTTTTTCCAACTCCCCCTTGACCATCCGATTTAAAAAAAAAAATGTAAAAGATCTTCACACCATAGCGACAAAAAAACAACAACATGTAGTTCATTTGTCAAACTGTTCTCAAATAATGTGTGAGCGAATTTGACGTAGAGCATTCCAGTGTGGAGTAGAGCAGTCAGTGTGGCCGCAATGCTTTAGCGGATTCAGAACAAACTTGACACGTGTTATCACAAGCATGACTTGAGGGTACGTGCAGTACCTTTTGCCACATTGCCGACTAGTGATCAGGAGATATGAAAATTTTTTGCTTATAACGTCTGACCAATTTGACAGAAAATTACAAAACTGGTCTCTTTAGATTTGAGGTGGCATGCCTACTTGCCAAGTCAGACGATATCAAATTTTCCCAAGTTTGGCCATTTTGGGCGTCGGCCATTTTGAACTTTGTCGTAAAATGCAATATTTTATGAGCACATTGGGGTATCATTAAAAAATTAGATGTGTCTTCAGCACGAATTACCTGATACTCAAAACCCTTTCAGCTTCCACTTTATTTCGATAGACATTCTACAAACTATAAGTAACTTTGCAACTACATGTCAACTAACTATCATTAAAGTATTAGTAGACTGTAGTAGACTGTTAGGTTATGGTTAGGATAAGTTGACTTGTAGTTGCCAGTAGTATCTGTTGGGGAACATCAAAATAAAGTGTTAGCAGGTATTAAGCAGACAGTCTACTAATACTCTGAATGAGAGTTAGTTGACATGTAGTTGCAAAGTTACTTATAGTTAATAGGAAGTCTAAAGTGGACTATCGAAATAAAGTGTTACCGGTCATTTTTGTTTTGGGTAATGAAAAAAAAACTTGAAACTGGTCTTGATATATTTTCTGAGAACATACTGTATTCTGCTATTTAGTTTTTCTTTTAAAAAACTACTTTTGCCATCTCTTCCAAAACCGTTGTTCCGATTTCCACAAACACGTAATTGTATCATCTTCAGACCATGCAGACAAAAACAAAAAACAAAACATGGAAAAAGTTAATTCAAGTTTTTTGAATCAAGTTAATTCATCAAACTGTTCTCGAATAACACTCAAACGAATTAAACGCCAAATAGACACGAGGCTATATCTTCGCAACGGATATTCTGACCAATCATGGTGTGTGTTATGACAAGTATGACACTAGGGTATCTGCACAGTTTCGCCACAGTGCCACTTAGTGGTCAGAATAGATAAAAAAATGTTTTTTAATGCGAGTTTTGAACAAAAACTGATCAGAAACGATTTGACATTTTGGTCAAATATATGGGTTAAAGCTAATAAGCAATTATGTCACATTACAAGTACATGTAATGACTCCAAATGTCTTTACTCATTTTAGCCTTTGGTCTGATGCTCCCTGTCTTGAGTTTTAGTTGGCTGGCCCCTTAATATTGATTAATCCTTTATTGCTGCTGGCTCATTGCTATGCTGTTGTTAGGCGTTGCTAGTTTTTTAATACTGTAGGTGGTTGGTAGGTGGAATAACCAGTAAAAATATTCACCTAAAAAGCAACAGAATAATTATTTTTTAAAAGTTGGTTTGATTGTTAATTGTTGGCTCATAAAACAGCAGAGCTCTCCAAAACACCTGTATTGTCTTCCACCTTTATTTCAACTTCTTGTTCTTTGCTCTGTCTTGGCATACTGGTTTTCCTGTTACCCATAATTCCATTTCCTGTCCTCATTCCCCACCTCTCTGACATTTCAGATTGTAGAACAGAAAATCAAGTGCTCCTGCAACCTCACGTCCTGCCATTCATTGAGATTTCCTCCAGGAAGCATCTGCTGGTCTTTCATGAAGCGGCCTGTTGGAAGGACAGAATAATACTGTGTTAGTCATGGGACATTCAACACCGCATTAGTCCCATGTGAGTTCTTGAAAACACACGCTGAGGTCAATCAACACACATTTGAGTCTGGCAGTGTTGAGCGGGACATGTAAACAAAGGTATACTGACTGTAAAGAGCAGTCCCCAATGCAATGAGCCATGCTTCCGGGAATTTTTTTTCCTCAGAGTTGTTTTGTCAAAGGATTACAGACACAATAAGCAAGTTAAAGAAATAGGAAAAGCCCTTGTTCAGTGTTACACTTATCTTTATGCGGCACAAACAGCCTGCTAAGCTAGATAGTTGTGATGTTTCCAAAGGTATTAAACATGAAACCATCAAGAAGGTGATGGGCATGGATGAATGAACAGTTTAACAGACCTGTGCCAAGAAACATAGATTTTTCCTGTTGGCCTGAGCTCAGCTATCACTCTGCTGTGGGAGTCTGGAAGTGGGATTGTGTATTATGGAAGCTTTAGTTTCACCATCAACCGATTTTGTTCATAGTTGCAATTGTTATGCTTCGGCAGCACCACCACCCAAGAGGAAGTGAATGGCTGTATCAAGGCTGAACAGACTTCCTGTGCTTGTTGTCTTGGGAGGACCTTACAAGGGCAGCTAAGAAAGCCAGGGGAAAAAGCAGACATTGTCATTTAGTTCCAGCCAGAGAGCATTTCGGCAGGGAGGTCTAGACATGGAGTTCTGGATGGGATTATATCTTATGAGCTTTCTCAACATGGCATGTTGCTTGCCTGAATCATCCTACACTGTTTATTCGAACAAACTCTCATTCAGTTCTGCTCAGAGGCATTGCCTACCTGGAAGTTTCCTGACCAACGTTCTGAAAGAAAAGGAAATGGCGGAGATTCTGAAAACAATCTGGGACAAGAATAACAAAACTGCCACGTTGTTCTGGATTGGACTAAAGAGGAATAAAGGTGACTGTTATAGGAAAGATTTGCCTCTTAAAGGATTCCACTGGACGGTAGGCAGCAGCACTCAGTCTGATGTTAAACTGTGGGAAACTGAACCTTCAAATACTTGCTTAGAACATCGTTGTGGGCTGCTTTCAGTGAAATATGGTGAAACTGCGGCAACAAGCAATGGGTTTGTCGAGCACCACCTGCAGACAGGAGCATCCTTTCATTTGTAAACGAAACTGCTACGGTGACGTGCCGTCGACCAGATATATTAGGCACACATGACATAATCGACTACTCAAACGATAAGGACACGTGTTACGTTCATTGTGCTTCTGGTGCCAATTTCACATTAAAATGCTCAAAAGATCTAGTTTGGACAGTGATAGGCAACCAAAACATGGATACATCGCAACTCTGCCTGGAGTGCAGGAAAGGCTATAGGAGGGATGCATCCGGAAGCTGTGTGGATGTAAACGAATGCGAAGAATCCAAACCATGCACACACAGATGCCTGAACACAGAAGGCTCCTACGAATGTGCATGTTCGGACAATGAGGATGATTGTGATGGATCAAAGCCACCCATCACTGATCTGACAAGAAATGATTATTCAAACGTTAACAGGGGCAAAACTTTGCTGACTCAACCTACGCTCTCTGCCTGATGATGTCAGGAAGAATGAGACAGATGTACACATTGAGGAGAGCGCTGGAGATGTTTCAAATATCATAGTACCTGTGATTATAGCGCCTGCTGATCTTCATCGTGCTGCTGGTGATCGTAGCGGCCATTCGTGAAGGGCTGCACCAGGAGGAGGACCGCAAAACTGTCCCGGAGGAAGGCGGAGGCTGTGGCTCTGAATGGTTCCAGCTCCATGGAGAAGGTGAATGAAAAAGAGGAAACTTAAGTGGAAAAGACTGTGCAAATGTGAAATATAATTCAATGTGACACTTCCAGACCAATCAGGGTGCTTACTGGATTCCTCACTCAGAACTGTGTGGTCTAGAGTCACATAAGCGCTGTATAATACTGCCTTTAAATTTCATTTGCCATTCCGTCTGTTTTACTCTCATGGTTGAAATCAGGGTCTTTATGCTGATGTGGATTAATCCTAGGCCACGGAGTTGGTAATTAGATTTTATGGTAAGCGTACTCTGTCTTTGTTTACTCTTTATCTTGTTTTTTAAATGCACCTGTGGAGATGTAAGAATTGTATATATGTGGTAAGAAGATTAAAAACGTAGCCGGTTTCGGCATTTCGTCCAGTTTTGATGTGGTCTCTGTTCTTTTGAATCACACAAACACATACATAACTAACAAGATGAGCGATATATTTGTTCCATATTACATTTTTTTAAAAATGTAAAATAATAATAATTGTTATTCATGTTAGCTTAGGTCCATTGAAAATACATATTTTGATTTGAATAGTGTATTAGTAAATGCTGAAATGACCATAAACCAATTTGAAAAAAGTAGCCTATTTGTCATGTCATGTTACTGAAGATATTGTGATAAAACTGTCACTGGATCTGTTATCTAATGAAATATTTAATGCGTTCTCATCCTTTAGCGTCATATAGAACGTTATATGAAAAATCGGCATTATACTACGCTGCATGGTACCCTTTATCGTTTATATAACACGCGCTGTGATGGTTAGGTTTAGGTGTGGGGTAGGGTAGGGTAGTCTCATATTACGCTAAAGGATTTATGACGCCTTGAGTTCGCGTGTTATATAAACGATAAAGGGTACCATGTGCGTAGTATAGCACCGTTTTTTCATAAAGCGCTTTATGTGACGCTAAAGGATGAGAACGGGCTCAAATATTACGGTTATGTTTCACAACATGTGCCCTTTACCTGAGGAGTTATATACATAAACGGATGTTACTTTAAGCTGAGTCAGGTCAGGTTCAGTGAGTCAGGTTAAATATTTTCAATTCCGTTTACTGCCGCTGAGGGCGCTGAAATCACATACAGCAACTCAGTGGTTGCATTCGAAACCGCATACTTCCCTACTTTAGCCTGTAGTAGGCGAAAAACACTATTGCTGTGTCCGAAATCTCCACTCAAAGCACTATTCCCTACCCCCTATATTGGGGTTAGAGAGCAGAGCACTATATAGTGAGCTCACCAGCATAATAAAAGCCACTTTCGGACACTACTCGATCGTCTCTCAGGCGCCGTTGATTACATCATCTGTCAGCTGGTACCGAGCCAGCTCTGGGCTAAACAGATTTTAAAAAATAAATATATTACATTATATTGAGCTTATTTCTCCAAAATTTAAAAACTAAAAGTGATTTCTGGCTTTCTTTTCTGTTTTTTTGTTATAATACGCGTACTCCACAGGATTATAACTTATTTTTACGAATCAGCGCAATGCATGATGGTATGTAGGGCTTAGGTTCAGTGACCATCGGTTGTACACTACTATTCAAAATGCATTCTGGGATACATTGAGTGGACTATATAGGGTATAATAATCATCACTATACATTCGGACAGCACTACAAAATGGCGAACTCACTATATAGTCCACTAGTGAGTAATGAGGTGATTTCTGGACACAGCATATGTGTTTTACTAACAGTAATATGCAACAAAAGAAGTCCAAATTCACAGTACTTAGAAGAGTACCGGATGACCTACTACTTCTGTTGAGATTCTGAATTTTGCATATAGCCTAATGGACACTTTACTATGCCATGAGGCATCGAGGATGAATGGCAGTGAAGCGACGCAAATGACTGGTAGGTCACATGATAATAACAATGTAATAGCCTACGTCCATATTACATTAATACAAGGCTACACACACCCATACGGAGACCTAATTTCGTCACGAAGTAGCCTAATTGTTTATTCAAAATATGTAGCCAGCCTACTCGAGATAGACTATAGTATGCGATTTCAGACGCGGAACAGTATTTTTGGTTTGTTGCAAATCGACAAACGCCTTGAATATAGGCTATTTTTGCTCATTTTAAATATATCTGTAAAAAGTAGGCTACTAGGCCTATTCTTTTCTTTATTTTTTATTAAGAGAAGAGGTACTGGGTGCACCTTTAACAAAGAACATATAATATTATTTTTTAAAAGGTGAAACGGGTCTAAGTATATCACTTTTTTGTGTAAAATATGATAATGGTGAGGTTTTGTTAATATTTCACAATTCAAAAGCATAGCCTAATCGAATTAATATACACATTGTGGGTGAAATGAATTACACTAAGGATTAGCCATAGCCTTGTATTAGACATATTCCCTTCAGAGGCACAAACAGAAGTACAACAGTCAATGGAAACGTTTCTCACAGGCTTCAGATCAGATACTGACCTTCACTGTCAAGATCAGGCTTACAGTCAAACATATAACATTTAGTTTTAGTGAACTTTCCAAAACTTCTCATACAACGGTTTCACTTGAAATATAAATATTCAATGAACCTGTGCCATAGGCTATGTATATAGGCTTGGCTATACTGTAGCAAGCCTGGCACAGGTTCATTGTAGAATATGTTATTATAAATATATAAAAGAGTATAGGGTAGTCTCTTTTTTTGGTAAACTTAACACTTTATTTAACAACAACAAAAAATAGCATTAAATGTTTAAAAAACGTGACCAACACTAATAGAACTGCATTCAAAACTTCATAGGCTACTGCATTTTGATTAGTCTTCTGACTTTCCTTCATTTGCATACTTCTGGCTGAGTGTCATGACAAAGCGAAGCGGCTGTGATTTCATTCAATAGAACCAAAACATAAAACCCGAAAACTGTAGCATTGTTTTGTTCCTGCTTTGCGAGCTCAAGTAAGCCTATCCTATCCTTCAGAAAATACAAATCAGGTTTGATCACATAATACACAGAGTGCAAACGAAATCCCCTCCGTTTTATTTCATTTCAAATTGCATCGAAATATTTGGCTGTGGATATTTCTTTTCTTTTTTTATCTGAGCGTCACATATCGAAAATACTTTCTAATAGCTTTCATTCATAAGTCAACATATGCAGCGGTCGGGAACCTACCCGATATGGGAGCCACCCTTTCCCAATAAAGATAAAAAAAAAAAAATTGGAGTCATCAAGAGAGATCAATTCACATCACATAAATTCAGCTTTCTGCAGAAAAAGCAACCAATTTACAATTCCTATGTTGTACCTAAGCTATTGAAAAAGAAAAGTTTAGAATAAGCTAATAATATATTTGAAGTTGTAGGCAAAAGTGCGTGTTTCAGTTGGATTCGAGTCACAATAACACTCATATAGAGCTCCTGCACTCAGATTCAAGCAGCGAATTCTAGCGTGTTTGTGGTAAAGGTGGAAACTAGTTTTAGAACAGCAGCGAAAATGTATAAATATCAGTGACTGGACTGAAACATTTCATTTTATTGAAACTGGTGCTGTGCCAAAAGACATTTCTTTCACTGACAGGATGATTTCAGCGCGCGCTCTGGGCCGAACATGGACAAGAATAGTAGCCTATAGCCTACCCACAGCATGTGTCAAAACGCCCACCTGTGTGAGTAGCCTCTCTGAGTATTCACGTAGTCGATGTAAGCACTGCGCGATTTTGATCTTCCCTCCCTCCCTCCTCCTCTCCCTCCTCCTCATCTCACTCACTCACTCACTCACTCACTCACTCACAAAAGAAGATGATTTATATGACTCAGATGGTAACTCAAACTCACAGTGAAAACCCTGCACAATTAATTCTATATTGCAACTTGTTTATTGTTTGTTGCATATATGTTCAGTTGTCTATGGACCTTATACATCCACTATTATTGAAATGGTGTGTGTGTGTGTGTGTGTATATATATATATATATATATATATATATATATATATATATATATATATATATATATATATATATAACACACATATATATTTATACACACACATATATACACACCATTTCAATAGTACACTTATTAGGTCCATAGACAACTGAAAACAAACAAATATGCAACAAACAAAAAGGGCTTTCACTGGGAGTTTGAGTAACCATCTGAGTCATATATATATATATATATATATATATATATATATATATATATATATATATATATATATATATATATATATATATATATATGGTTATGGCTCTTTTGGAAAAAATACATTAACCAGAATAAAAAAAAAAAATCTTTGGTCAAAAACGGTTCCCGACCCCTGAATGTTTAACTGAAATTTCATGCGCATTTATAGCAAATGCACATTAACTTCTGATTAAGCATTATATGATCTAATAATGTAAATAATCAAAGTTATTATAAAGTCTTACCAATACAAAAAAAAAAAATAATACTCCAATGACAACAGATAACAACAAAAGCTTCATGCTGCAATACAGAATCCTACATAGTCGTAGTTCTGGATGTGCAGGTGCCATTCCTGTACGTGCTGTCCGATTCCAGATTGTCCGGCTGAAAGTCATCCACACTGTATCCTCGACTCTTCAGAGCCGTGGCATAGTAATCTATGGGTCTCCTCCGTGGCGTTCTCCCACCATCGGAGGCATAAAATCCGCTGGAAGGACCGTCTGAAGTTGTCCGACAGGAATCCGTACAGTATGGGGTTGGCACAGCTGTTGGCATATCCCAAAATCACAGCCAGCTGACTGAGAGTGGCATTGTGCTGCTGGACGAACACGCTCACCAGCTGCACGATGTGAAAAGGCATCCAGCAGATCACGAACACTGTCACCACCATCATCACCATCAGTGTGATCTTCCTCTCGGACTTTTTGCGCTGCTGCCAGCCCGCTTTCAACGCGACCACCCGCATTCTTCACTATGATGAGGATGTAGCACATGCATATGGCAATGACAGGGAAGAGAAAGCCCATCAGAAAGGCGTAGATCACAAACACAGCCATCCACTGACGCTCAGGCTCAGGCATCTGCATGTTGCAAGCCACCGATCCGTCAGAGTTGGGTGCAGTGGTGGAGAAGATGATGATGGGCAGGATGACCAGGATGGAGAACATCCAGACTCCTGAAGTTGACCATTTTGGCGATGGTGGGTCTCCGGTACCGCGCCGCTTCGATGGGATGCACCACGGAGATGTAGCGATCAATACTCTAACACGGTGAGACAATAGATGCTGGTGAACATGTTAATGGCATCAACACTTAAAACCAAACGACACAGGAGCGAACCAAAGGGCCAGTGGTGAAGTAAAGAAGAGGTGACTAAGAAGGGCACACTTAACATGAGTAACTCATCCGCGATCGCCAAGTTCAAAATGTAGATGTTGGTCGCAGTTTTCATCTTTGCATATCTAAAGATCACATAAATCACCATCGAGTTCCCACAGAGTCCCACCAGACACACCACGGAATAGATGAAGGAAGATGAAGATCGCGCTGCTGCCGTGAGAATCCGCGCTTTGCGTCTCGTTGCTGGAGGAGTTTAACAGATATAAACCATCCTCCAGGTTCTTGAAGGTGTCGTTGAGCAGCATTCCGACACTGTTTTGAGGCTGCTATGGATGTAAAGTATAGAAATACGAGCTCAAAAGATGCGCACATTGACGCCTCGCGACTCCGGAGCGCGCATCCCGACGCTGCGGCGGCTTCAGCACCATGGACAGTTACTCCACATCCACATGCATCACATCCACAGACGTCACGCGTGAAACATGACGCCATCGGGTGCTGGTGTGTTTGACAGCGTGTCTGAGAAACAGAAATAGTTTCCTGACGACATCTAGACCGAATAAATGCACAATGATAAAAAAGAAAAAAAAGAAAAACACACTTCCATTAGGACTATCAAAAAAAAAAAAAAAAAAAATCAAACAATCTTTTGTCTTTCCTGTTGTCCAAGTTGAATTTAAAAATCATTTTAATCGCTTTATGTTTATTACTATAGTTGGGACGAACTTTTTTTCTTCTTTTTGCCTTCGTTTTTATTATTATTAGTAACATCTTCAAATGCGTAATAAGTAAAAGTAATCGTTTTGGTCTGAGAATAAGGAGATTTCCTGACCTGGCATGTTCACCCTGGAAATAACTGTGTATATTTATGTGTAGGATGATATTTATTAGAATTTATTTATTAGATTACTTAAACTATGCTTATGCAGTCACAAAAAGGCAAAGAAGAATTATGTCTTACAAGAAAATGGCATGTTTAAATGATACTTGCTAAGACTTTGTAATAATTAGCGAAATTTACTAGCAATTTCGGAGTAAAAAGTGTTTATACACCCAATTTTCTTTCCCAGTGCAGACAGACTGCAGTTAATGCTCCGTTTACAGTGTCAAAAACAGGAAGGCTTAGTTTCCACACCAGCTGTTTGAAAATTCAAAGCTGGTCTTAATGCCTTTTCCCTCCAAAACTGAATAAAACACATTGTTCATCCTATATGACAAAGCAAGAGGTTTTACATAAGGTCCACTGAACAAATGAAAAGGCTCAGTATTTTGAGTCTGGAGTTATTCAAGGGAACCCTGATATGGGCAGCTTTTGTGATTGTTACCATATTCTTTACACTCTTCCTATATTGGACAATATGCCTTAAAATAACAACAGAGCAGCCTGAGTGTGAAGAGAAAGCTTATCTGTGCTTATTTCTGGCACCACCTCAGTGATGGATCCAAATCTGAAGAACATAATCCAGCTGCAGTGAAATTTAATGCTTTGAGGGACTAGAGGGAAAAAAATAACTGTTTCAGATCCATATAACATCAACTCTGAATGTGTATGACACTTTTATGACATATTTATATATTTTTCTCTGTACTGCAAATCCATAGAAGTGAAGTGACGATTTTCATATTTGGAGGACACTTGAGATTAGTGAATTCATTGCCATGTTCAAGAAACCAGTTTGAGATGATTTGAGCTTGACATGTCACGTTATCCTACTAAGTAGCCCTCAGGAGATGACACACTGTGGTCATAAAGGGATGGACATGGTCGGCAACAATACTCAAGTAGCTGTGGAGTTTAAACGTGCTCGATTGGCACTAAAAGGGCCCAAAGTGTGCAAGAGTATCCCTGACACCATTACACCACCACCACCAGCCTGAACCATTCTTACAGTAAGGGTAATTCCATGCTTTCATGTTGTTTAAGCCAAATACTGACCTGTCATTTGAATATCACAACAGAAATCCAGACTCATCAGACCAGGAAACTTTTTTTCCAGTCTCCATCTGTCCAATTTTGCTGACCCAATGCATTTGTAGCCTCAGTTTCCTGTTCTCAGCTGCCAGTATCTTTTGCTTATGCTGTATCTTCTGCTGCTGTAGATCTGATTGAAGGCTGAACATGTTGGGGATTCAGAGATGCTCTTCTGCAGACCTTGGTTGTTGAGTTACTGGAATAATAATAACAATAATAACACATTTTGTTTTCTATAGCACCATAGTTGCATCTCAAAAGCGCTTCACAAAAATAAGAAAAAAAAAAGAAAAGAAAAAAATACAACAATATAAAAGCATTCATAAAAGAGAAGTACATTCAAATATACAATACAAAAATAAAATGTTATCAAATAAATTCCATAAGTAAGTGGTAAGTAACAAATTGTAATTTGATTTAGAGGTAGCTTGTGAAAGCCCGGCCAGTACTGTAATAATCAATGTGAGAAAATAGTGTTAATTCACTTTTCAGCCACCGGAAAATGACAACATAGGACTCTAGCAATGTTTCTAAGATGAAATAAAGATGTTTTGACTGTATTCTGGATATGAGGATCAAAAGTTAAATTAGCATCAAATTTCACCCCCAATATTTTTTATTTTGTTTGAAACTCTAAATTAGAGGCACATTAAGTTAAAGACCCAGCTTTACATAGGTGGCGGGGTGAACCAATGAGTTTAACCTAAGTCTTGTCAATTTTTAGACAAAGAAAACTGAGAAATACAGAAATCTGTTTACATTTTTAGAAATACATTGAGACAGAAAGGCAACAGCCACATTATCATCAGGCTTTGAATGTATGTATTTGTTGCCTTTCTATCATCTGAACCAGTCTTTCTCCTCTGATCTCGATACGGACTTTTTGCCCACAGAACAGCCAATCAGAAAATTCTCTGTAAACCCTAGAGATAGTTGTGGATGAAAGTCCCATTAGACCAGCAGTTTCTGAAATAACTCACTTAAATAGTCACTTAAATCCCCTTTCTTCCCCTTTCTGATGCTCAGTTTGAACTTCAGCAGATCGTCTTGACCATGTCTGGTGGTGATGGCGCAGTGGATAAGACACATGCCTTGATGAGAGAGATCCGACGGTGAGACACCAATGTGTCCCTGAGCAAGACACTTAACCCCTAGTTGCTCCAGTGGCGTGCAACCTCTGACATATATAGCAATTGTAAGTCACTTTGGATAAAAGCATCAGCTAAATGAATGCCGTGAGTTTCTACCATGTGATTGGCTTAGTTATTTGCGTTAATGAGCAGTTGAACAGGTGTACCTAATAAAGTGTCTGGTGAGTGTGTTGTGTATTTACTTAAAAATAATATTTAAAATTAAGAACAAATGATTAATTTTAGTTCTAAAACAACGTTTTGCATCGCATTACAGACACCTAATTTGGTGGCACGTGACTTAAATTAGAATCAATTTTTCAATGGTCAATGGATTTTGGGGATATTTAATCATCAGCTGTAAGCAATCATTTAGATGTATTAATTTAGCAGATGCTTTTATCCAAAGTGACTTTCAAATGAGGAACATAGGAAGAAAACATAGAAGTCGCTTGAAAGCAAAGTTAATGGTCATCATAGATTCTATCCGTAAAAGAAGAGCACGTCAGACTCAAATAACCATTTCACACTGGAATAATTTGATCCTTTCACCACCAGGACAGTCCATTTCAAAATGCTTGCACCTTGAAAATAGGACGACAGCAAAATTCTGAAACACTTTTGTGAGAATTTGAGTGATACCTCATTTTTTCCTCACAGATGGACACTTGTGTTGTCCTTGAAAAGTAATGAGCTCAGTCAGAGCACAACATGTGAGGAGCAGATGGCTGTCTTCACACTCACTCTCTGAGCCTCTCTCCATCTCTCTCTTCTGGACTGGAGAGGAGCCAGATCATTCAGCAGGTGTTTTCTTTCTTTCCATCTTAGTATAAGACCAGTGTTTCTGCCGAGTGTCATATAAGGTGACCTGAATGCTTCAAACAGGATTTCAGACATCAGATACAGCGGTTAGGACCTTAACTATAGTCAGTGAATTAATAAATCAACTTTATTTATTGTTTCACATTGTTTGTCAGAAATATGTAGAATTCTTCTGCTAATAATTTAGTCAAACTTCTGACTCAAACTCTTGAGGGGAAAAAGCATCTCACTCCATTGCTGATTAGATGTATTCTGATTAAATGAGAGCATTTCATGTAAATCTCCCATGAATTCATTATATGTATAGATGTTTGACCAGAGACCAGAACTGCTTGAAGTCCATGAAGGTTGCTTATTTCTGAGCTGCATGAACCTGCTGACCATCTGCTACTGACATGAATGGAATCTGCAGGTACTTTAGCTGACAAAACGAAACGCAGCTCTTATGCAGTGCCAGAACCTAAGCTAAGTCATGTAAGGAATAATGTGACGACAGGCCGTTGAATTGTTAGAAAAAATAATGCACACCCGCAGGTGGTCGAAGTGCGGATCAACGCAGAAATGTGGAATGGCCGTTACACCTCGGGTGTGCATTATTTTCGGATAATTCAACGGCCTGAAGTCGATTATTCACTTATACTACAGTTACCACACCTCAAAACATTGTTCAAATGATTCATATCAAGACAGTTTGTCAAGTTTTTGACATTGAAGCGCTCTTGTATGTAGGACTAATTTCTTACGCATCTAGTCGACTCCGTTGGCTCAGTTCCAAAATGTCCTTTTAGAGGTATAACGTTCAGCAGAGAGTTTGAGCCACTCGATCAGCAGACTGAATGTAATGATGGGGACACTTACAATTCACTGAAATATTCGAAAGCCAACTATTTCCATTGAACTGTAGTGCAGGTCTTACTAACCACCAACCGTGTGAACACAGACTGAACAGCCATTTGGGCATGATCAGTCAGAAATTTTAAATTACATTAATAACTGGCGTAGGCCTAAACTCGTCTGTCCCGGCTTTATGCAGTTATTAATGCAGTTATTAGAGAGAGAGAGAGAGAGAGAGAGACGTTGAAGATGATGAGACAGAAAAAGCATGCGCGTCAATATTATTTATTTATTTATTAACTTCGTTTTAATTAGTTCATTCATTATTGTTTTCTATAGGCTAATTGACAGTAGATAACCCAACAAATGAAAAACACAAAGCCCCTTTAACAAGTAAGCCTATAAATAATTATTTATTTGTTTATATTATCTGAAATAATTACGAAAATACCGTGCAGACTAATAGTTTATTTATATGTTCAGTTTAATTTTCTATTTAGCCTATTATATGATACTAACTATACTTATTTATTAAAATTAAACTGTATGTACGTTGATTGTGAAGTTTGACATACAAATTGCATAATGAAGCGCATGGCTGCATGTCTTCTCTGTTATGAATTGAAGCCTAACTCCGCGCAGTGATATGGAACTGTAATGCGGTTCAAACTTGCCTGAAACTACTTTAGCACGTGCGTTTCCCTGAAAATAATGCACACCTTTAGAACGTTCTCAACCAATCAGAATCAAGCATTCAACAGCCCTGTAGTATAAGGCCAATTATTGACACTCTTGGTAAATCTGCATTGTTTATCCTTTTGGCCTTTTTTTTATAAAAAAATTCACAAACAAATCTAACCTTTCATTGAAGTGATCTAAATTGGGGGAAAATCACATGAGATGAATGTTTTTCTCCAAAACACGTTGGCCACAATTATTGGCACCCATAGAAAATCTTATGAGTAAACTATATCTGAAGTATATTCCAATTCATATTTAAATGTTTTAGTACACCAGGGTGACTAGAAATATGAAATTGTCTAGCCATGACTGAAGGCCAAATTCCCTTAATCATCTATCACAATGAGTAAAACCAAATCATACAGTTGTGATGTGCAGGAAAAGATTGCAGAGCTTCACAAAATACAAAGTGACTGCAAGAAAATAGCTAAAGCATTGGAAATCCCCATTTCCACCATTAGGAAAATATTTAAGAAGTTCCAATCAAACTAAAGATATTACGAATCTGCCAGGAAGAGGACGTGTGTCATTATCATCCTAATGCATGGCGAAGAGGAGAGTTTGAGTGGCCAAAGACTCTCCAAGGATGGAGATGGAGAATCGCAGACATTAGATGAGTATTGGGGTCAGAAAAAAACTTCATCCCCTACATCATCTCCAAACTGTTTGGAGGGTTTCAAGAAAAATCCTCCTTACTCTTTCAAAAACAAACTCCAGTATATTCTCCAGTATATTTAGTTATCAGACACGACTGGAGCTTCAAAAGGGACCTGGTTTTAAGGTGAGTGTGAGGCAAACAGGGATAAAAAAAGAGAACCCGATGCCCACAGGTAAATATACCGCTGGATCTTATATGTTGTGGGCTTATTTATTTGCTGGAGGTCCTGGACATCTTGTTCAGATACAGTACAAGGCCTCATAGATTCTAGCAAATATCAACAGATAAAAAAAATCACCCGACGGCCTCTGCTAGAAATCTTATAATGGACTGTGGTTGGATCTTACCACCAGGACAATAGATCCAAAACAAAAATACTAAATCAACACAAAAATGTGTGCAAAATGAAGCTTCTGCAATGGCCGTCCCAGTCCCCTGAACTGAAACCTTTAGAAAATGAATTGGAGTGAACTGAAGAGAAGCACTGCCAGAACATGGATCTGGGAATCTGAAAGAATCTGGGGAGATACTGTATGGAGGAATAATCTCTGATCTCTTGTTCTCCAAACTCAGTGAAAAAGTATTAAGTATATAAAAGGGTGTCAATAGTTATGGTCAACGTGTTTTGGAGAAAAATATTTATTTCATAAAGAGATTTTGTCTTTGTTCATTTACCAACTGTATCATCTAACAACAATACTATATTTATGCCATTAGGGAAATTCAAAATATTTTAAAAAATAAATTAATACTTTTAATTTAATAAAAAAGTAAAAGTAATTAATATTTGTACACCTTATCAGCAAATCTGAATGATTTCTGAAGAATCACCGATGACACTGAAGACTGGAGTAATTGGTGTGTAAAAAAAAAGTAACAAAATTTCACAATATTACCATTTATTACCAAACAAATGTAACCTTGGTCAGCTTAAGAAAAGTTTTTTAGAAACATAAAAAAATCTTTACTGACCACACACTTTTGACGAAATATTAGACAGAATTACTATAACAAGTTTCTTCATAAAAATAACCGAGGTTAAAGTTCTAACAGCTGTCTTATTCACTCAAAAAAATTATATCTAAATATGAAATTAAATGGAGTAATATGTTGAATGCATAAAATTAATTTAATACCAGAAAATTATTGAAAACATTATTATTTTGGCTTTTTGCTAAATATTTACTATTTCTCTGGGAGTACAAGAAATAAGAATCATTATGTTTTAAGTTTAGTATTCTAATACTTGGCTGGATGATGGATTTCAACACCTTCAGTTATGGCCAGTATTTTTAAATGTAGTTTTACAAACTATTATTTATAACAATTTTAACTGATTGCATGCAATGAAATGAATGATTTGCAAAAATCAAATTTGTAAAAATGTGTTGCATTAGCTCATTTTGTTTACGTCTCCGAGTCCTGAAGTTCCACTGCGTTCCTGTAGTCCTCGTAGTGCCTGCTTCGTCCACCCCAGACGACCCCGAACATCAGCTCGAAGCTTATAGAGAAGAGCATCTCCAGGCTGCAGCATTAGAGCTAGAGACACACACACACACATATGTGTTAGAAACAAAATAACACTCTCAGCTTCTATCAACCCGTCTCCTGTTGACACTGAGGTGTACCATTATTTGTGTCGTCTTCACCACAACATCTTTGTTCAGTCTCTCGGCATTATTCTTCTCACGCAGAGACTGACATTAAGTATTAGGCTTCCGCACAACACACAGTGTTTACAGTCTCAGAAGGCTGTTTGCCGCCAAAGCGTGGGTTGCTTCTCCTGTGTCTTTTACTTTTCTATTATGAACTAGCCAGAAAAATAAAGGCTTTTTAAATAATTTTGAAGAAGAGTGCCTTGGATTTTCTCTTTCTACACAGTTTATTCAAAACATCAGGCAAAAGAAGCAGAATAAGAGGACATACTTTTTAGTTAACACAGAGAGGGACGATTTGCGAGCAATTTGCCATCTTCATTAGCATAAATTACCGTCACTCGTTCTGGTACCTTTACAGATGTTATTTTGCCTCAAATAGCCTTGATTAGAGTGAGGTAAAGTATAAAAACTCATTTTTAGGGCTTACAGGATAAGTGTTCAATGTGTCTATTTACGGCTAACTAAATTAGATTGTTTGAAACGGCATGCTGAAATCAGCAAGTGATTACTCCATTCACAGAGAACACACTCATTAGATACCGAGGGCCATCTGTTTCCTAAAATCCCACCTGTTTCTGCCGCAGACAGAGGGATTTAGGAATGGACTCTAAGAACCTCTGGTTTTTCATCAGAAATGCTTGCACATCATTGCGTTCGACTACATAAATGTGCAGCCAACCAAGAGGAAATCTATAATTAGTTTACACTGTAACCATAGTAACCACCTGTCTCTTGTTACACAGAAGTAAAGGGACATGGCTGCTGCATTTGTTTTCATTGTGTTTTCCCCTCAGGCAGCCATGTGGTCAAACCCATCCGTGCTCTGGTCCTCTCTGGTGTCTGAAGGTGTGCGCTGAAAGCATCCATCTGCCTCACACACTCAGACTCAGACTCAGTCACTCACTCAGAAAAGATTGCTCACATATAGTGGCATGTAGTCAGCGTTTGGACTTTTAGTTTCAAGTCAGCTTGTTTAGGCCAAGAATTGCCTGGTTTGAGTGTGTGGGTAGCACACACAACTCGGCCAAGATGACCGCCACCACCCCAGAGTTTTGTCCAAAATTGGCCGCCGCCTCTCATGAGCCAGCCATGTGTTTGGTGTTGTCATTGGTTCATTGTTCACAGGTGTCCCTTTGTCTAGTCATTAGTCCTTGTGTATTTAAGCCCTCATGTTTGCCATGTGTCTTTGTCAAGTACTGTTTCCTGTTACCACTGTTGGTAAGCGTCCACATTTATATTTGAGTTCATGCCATGTCATGCTACATGAAAATGCCATGTTTTATATGTTTGCACATAAATAAACTGCACTTGGGTTCTCTACAAACTTGCCTTCAGTGGACCATCCTTACAACAGACAGGAATCATGGAATCATTTAATGCCTTAAGACCCCCCTTATTAAGACCTCATCGCCACTTCAAGTTAACCGTTACATTGGCGACACCTTACATCTACTGTATTAATTGTAAGATAGCACAACTAAACAGACTTAGTTTGTGATAACTCCTTATCAATGCAAAAGAAAGGTGGGAACGAAGCACAAGATAATTAAAGTGACTAACCCAATGCAAGGTTTATTAGAAAGAGAAACCAGAATTAGACCAATAAACAAAACAATTAATAAAACATATTGAAGGAAAATAAACCTATCTGAGCTGCAGGGACAATGAGTTTACAAAGTATATTCAAAAAATGTATTTGTAACATCAACTCTTATAAGTGTCTGCAAACCACAGCTATTTGTGGTATTCACTTCTCATGACAAACAACCGATTGGTCAGACAGTTTACCTGTGATTACCATGGAGTGCATGATTTAATACGTGTCAGTACTAGGGGTGTGCACAAATATTCAATCTGTAATTATTATTTGAAAAATGAAATATTAGAATTTTACTGTTGCTTTGCTCGCTGTAAATGCTGAGAATCCATAATAAATCCCAAACACTAACTCACATTTATAATTAAATGCACTGTGTAGTGCTGTGGAGTTCACGAAGGAATTACTTGGATGAAAATAATCGTACAAAATGGAATTACTTTTAATCAAATTAATTAATGATATGGAGTTATTATAATATCACCAGCATTATGAGAAATCATATAAAATCCAAACAACAGTCGAATGACACAAGAGAGCTGTCCATCACTGCATTCTCGACAAGTAAGCGCAACTGAACCCGAGTGAGCCGAGATGATAACTTAAAGCTGCAGTCCGTAGTTTTTCCTCTGTCGCCATCTCTGTTCGAAATCTGCAACTGCAGTTATTTTCTGAATTATCAACTATATGTGAGTTGTGCCTCGGCACGGCACTACGCGGATGAATCCAATGTTTTGAGGAGAATATGCAGCTGTCATTCGGAATCACAGATTCTACTTTTTGGAAGTATGACCAACATATTATCACAGGAAAATGTCATCTGAACAAGCAAGTAACATCCAATTTTGTTCTGACCAACTAAGGAAAAAAGCATTGCAATAAATCGCGCTAATTAAATCTAACGATCACTTATATATCACGTTAAACCGTGCAAATTATACTTTGTCCTCAAATTGTTCATGTTAACATCAGCATTGCATGACTACATTTAATGCCCTTTAAATATATATCCTTGTTTTCGCATGGGCCCGATTGCAGTCTCTTTTTTTCTGTAGCCTCACCGAAGTCCGAACGAAGTCTTTTGCATTTTAAAGTAGGTGAATCTGTTGTCACTGCACTCTAAAAAATGTTGGGTTGTTTTAACCCAATTTTGGGTCAAATATAGACAAACCCAGCAATTGGGCTACATTTTTAAATTACATTTTTAACCCAATGTTTGAATTCATCCATAATTGGGTTGAAACAACCCAGCATTTTTTAGAGTGTGGTGATTGTCATTTGAACCTTTTTGGATCCACCACCAAATTGAAAAGTTTAATTATGTCAAGTGCTGTGAGAAAAGGCCATAAATCTCCACCTCCAACATCCTCACGCACAACATAGCCAACTAGCCGAGACTTTTCTTTATGTGTACAGATGTGAAGTAATGACGCAAAGACATGCTTGAATCTCCCATGGAAATCCAACAGTACCACTGGAATTAAAAACATTATTACAAGCTTACCGTTTTTTAAATGGAGCTAAGGCAAGTAGTTTTTGGTGCAAAAAAAAATCTTTGATTGACATTATAGACCTTATGCACCAGAGAAACGTGGGCGCCGTCATCTTTAGAATATTGTCTTTGAACTTCCGTGTTTTGCGGTCGCTCTGTATATTTCTATGGCATCACTGTCGAGGAGTAATTAGCTGGTGAAGTGGATTTACGTATTGTAGAGCCTGGAGCAAAAAGTGGCTTTGGTCTATAGAGCTCATTTTCCCTTCATGACAACTGTGAGGGGTGATTTTTTTTACAACTCATCTGTTTAAATTATATTTAAGCCTTAAAGTTCTGGCATAATTGAGGGGCGTGGCCACCTGAGTGACAGGTGCCGCTGCTTTCACTGCTAGTCGTTTGTTTGCTGCAGTGGCGGATCTAGAAATTTTTCCATGGGGCAAAGGGGTGGCAAGAGGTTTTGGCAGGGTGGCAGGGGTAGACTATACGTGGCAATCCCTAACGGCCTATGTGAATTGCTTTAATAAGAAAAACATAAAAACACTTTTAAACTATAGTATTGTTTAATCATGCCCTTACACACTACAAAGGTTTTTAATTCACAACAAGAATAAGCCCAGTGCATTGTTCAAACTAAATTGTGCATTTAAAAAAAAGTAAAAGTATAAAAAGCTAAATGAAAATTTATTTTAAAAAGTACAATAATTGTGTCCAAGATGCAGTGGACAGGTATAAAACAGCGGACAAAACTCAAGTTCTTATTATAATTAAAAAAGTATACTTACAGTCCACAAATGACCCTCTCTCCAGTTTAACGTTACTGCCTTTCATATCCCTCACGTTCTTCCTCCTGTGTACTACTTTTGATTTATTTTTTATTTTTTTCGCAAAAAAGCTGGCAATATCCCCAATTATAGCCTTCCTTTTCATGGTTAGGCTCCTACTTTCTTCAACTACTCTTGCATGCAAAAGTCAATATGTGAAATCTCTGGTTATCCTTACATTACACTGTAGGGCCATGTAGCTAATAAGTAGCTTATAACAAATATAAAATCAGAATTAGGCCCTCAAAGTACGACTCATCTTGGAGAATAATAATAATATAAACAGAGCAATTCCAAGAGGGTCCTGTCACCATCGGTGCTCGGGCCCTAAAGATCACATGCACACACCAGTTATGTTTACTACTTCATCCTATTGTATTTGTAATTTCCCCAGTTATAACCTGGTTTCTTTGAGTGATATCTGAGAGGAATTGGATTTATAGAACTGCTTAGCTCAGAGGTCGGGTACCTTTTTTGTCCAAAGAGCCAATTTTTTTTATTTATGCTTAATGCATTTTTCCAAAAGAGCCTTAGTAAAACAAAATAGGCTATATAATAGTATTATTAAAAAATATATATTAATAATTCTCAATGAAATTTCAACAGTATTAGGTTAATTATTAGGTCCATAGACAACTAAAAACAAACAAATATTTAGCAAGTTTCAATATTAATTGTGAAGGGCTTTCACAGTGAGTTGAGTTATCAACTAAGCATAGTTCTTCCTCATACAGTTACACAGTAGCTACTTACATCTACTGTGTTTACGTGAAATACTCGACTTGGCATTTTGATATTTATGTATTCATTTGGCCGTTTAGGTGAGCAACCGAAAAGCTAATCAAATGATCGTTCTCCTAACTGGCACTGTATTGTGTTGTAACGTAACGGCGGCGTAGGCTAATGGATACAAACAATATTTTATATATTTTATTAAGCTGTTCTTGACTTTACTAAAATCGAAATTAGATAATCAAAGGGAAGAGTGCTCTTAAAATGAGGAGGGAACGATTTTTTGACCGATGATTTTGACTAACGTAACAGACTCGCTGTTTGTGCTGATGCTGAATCGTCTTTAGCATACAATACATTCATTTACAAATGTAACTAAGTTAAACGCGTGCTTAAACTACACCTGGGGAAACTCACTTCACCGTCAGAGGCTCTGGGGCAGCTGCAGTCTCTCCAGTCGGGTTGCAAGGCCACTCCACCGCCCCACAGCAGACTCGCTGTGTGTGTGTGTGTGTGAGAGAGAGAGTGTGAGAGAGAGAGCCAGACAGACTGAGCCAGAGCCGTTACTGAGCGAACGCCGCTCTGCTGCACGTTGAATCAGGGGGAGGGGCTAATAATACATTTAAAATGAAAAATTAAATTGTTCACTTTTGGTAAATGTATTGTTTATTTCACTATTTTGAGAAGCGTGTAGTGGTAGGTTGTTTTTACAAGTACATTTTTTTGGATCATCAAAGTTAGGGGGCAGCTGGGGTGCAAGGCTCTAGAGTGGGGCACCTGCCCCCCTTGGCCCCCTGTAGAACTGCCCTTGGTTTGCTGTCTGTTAACGTCACCCTCAGCTGTGTTTGTGCTTTTTCTGGGATTATTTCATACAATTTAATACATGTATTATACCTTCGCCCGTGCACGCCGTTGGATTCCGTCGTGTTGATTATGGAGAGAACAGTCAGCGCTGTGTTTCCAGCTGTTTCCCTCACGTGCACTAATGGATGTCTGATGATTTCACCGCGTTCTCGCCATCCATGCAATGAATGAGCGCGGATTTCTAGTTCATTTATTTGAAGTTCTGAGGTAATATCTTTGATGACCCATCTGAGAAACTGAGAGGCGGCCAAAATCAGATTGTAAAATGGACTGAATTAAAGCTCTTTACGAACTTGACGTGAGATGCCGACTGACGTGTGTTTGCCTTGAATCACTGTCACATGCACAAGCTTAGAGCAATATTGTAAGTAACTAACATTTTTAACTAGCAGAATAATAATGCATCACGATGCACATAGTTGACTGCTTGAATGTTGTGAGAAATGTGTGTGATCTGTGTTATGTACTTGTATACATGCTCTTAACTAATTGCCCCTTGTGAGATTAATAAAGTAAAGTAGAATAGTCTCACTTTTAGTTACGTCTTAACTATTATAATATTTTGAAGGGCAAAAACATGAACTTTAACCATTGGCTTTACTTTTTCAATTCAGCGCAAGGGCAGTAGCATAGCATTAGTATCTCAGCTCCACCCGCGTCCGCCTCTTTGCCCATTTTAACTGATCCGGTAGTGACGAGAGGTGACGCACTGCCAAGATGGTGACGGCCGGCCCCGCCCACTTTAGGCGTCAAAAATGCTCTTCAGAAACCAATGAGTGACGTCACGGATACTACGTCCATATTTTTTTACAGTCTATGGAAAATACAGACCGGAAGTCAAAAGACAACGAGCGCAGTGCTGAAAAGGGTGGGGCTACATAAGGTCTATAAAGGCCCTGATATACTTACACCAAAGTTCTTTTTCATTCTCCGCTTAGGGGTAAAAAGAAGTCTGGAATACCTGAGCAGCAGCTGTTATCAGACATCCTGACATCGCCCACGCTGCTGAGAGCGGCGTTTAGATGAATATGTAAATGTGTGCTGCATGCTTTCCTCTCAATAACAAAAAAATAAATACAAACACAGCAAAAATGACAGAAATTAAGAAAGAATATGAACATAACCACATGGATATGTATGCACAAGCTCTGCAATTGAGCACTTAATTTAAGTCAGTTAATTTATATAATAGATTGCTTTGAAGCAAGCAGCTTTACAGTATAAAACATGAAAAAAGTGTCAGTGTCGCTTTCAATGTAAATTACAACAATTTGTACTATAAAAGTGGTATTCCAGTGTGTTCTGTGTTTTTTCTTGTATTTGACATCGATGGACTGAGCCAAAGAAATGAACAGGAGAAGGTTTCCATGTCAAAGAAGGTGGAGCCACTTAGCCACACCCACCTATTTTATGAAATCGCCATAAATCATTGGTAGTTTGAAGGTGTTTACCAGCCAAACTTTTTCTGAAAGTTCTGAAAGAAACTACAAACTAAATTTGTTTTGCAATGATTTTGTTCAAAATTTTGTCACACCAGTTCATCTTCTATTTCACTTGAAGTACATCAGTTGATTAAGTAGACTTGAGGGGACATAATGATGTATGACTGTCTACAATATGGTAGAAAATGGCAGTGAACTCAACCTCCTAAATCTCACCTTGTGTAAGGTCCCTCTCGGCTGATTGGAACTGTCTGAGAGAGCAGTATAGGTTGGCTCGGTTAAAGTAGGCATGTGCAGATTGCGGGTTAAGGCGGAGAGCCTCATTGAAATCCTGCAGGGTTCTGTGACCTTCCGCAACAGAGCAGTGAGTGATGGCTCGAGTTCAGGATGACCGACTCATCTGAGGGGTCCAGCTCAAAAGCTCGGCTGTAGAACTCACATGCCTGTGTCCCAGAAGAAAAAAACAGTCTCACTAAATATCTCCGTGGCTCTCGATTAGAGAGTCTAAAGAGAATAGAGTGGCAGTAGTGAACTGTCTGGGGTTTACCTGCTCAAACTGTCCGTTGTAAAAGAAGAGGTTGGCAGCATTGAAGTAGGCGAGAGCATATTCCGGGTTGAGGCTGATGGCGGTGCTGGTAGTCTTTCATGGCACTAGATTTATCCCCCATGAACTGTTGGATCAGACCTCGGTTTGTGAAGAGCTGTTCTGCGAGAGGGTTACACTAAAAAGGTCGAAGAAAGAGGAATTAAGGAAATAATACACTCAAAAATGCTAAATTAATTTTCATTGAATGGGGAAAAAATGGCCAAGATATTTTTGAAAAATATATATTTATAAATAGTATTTTTGTATCATTATATATTTTCTATCACTTTTTATCAATTAAATGCATCCTTGCTGAACATATGCGGTATACATTCATAATATGAATATGTATATAATGCATACACTACAACAGAGCTAAAAAATACAATATGAACAACCTTTATAGCAGAGTTTATATCCTGCAGGGCTGCAAACATGTTGTCCATCTGTAGACTGGTGACAGCTCTGCCTTCATACGCAGCCCAGTTTTTAGGGTTTACCTCTATAGCCACAGTGAACTGGTTCCAGGCTCTCTGGAAGAATCCCAAAACCTGCCAGAGAGGATAAGATATTGACATGGCTTAGTGGAAATCAATAGACTCGAGAGGCAACAGTCTGTCTGGAAGATACCTTTCTCTCAGAGGCAGAGAGAAGAGAGAGATAATGAGGGCTAGGATGAATACCAATAGGAATTGTATATATCCTTGTTTATATAATCTTTTGTGGTTTGTCTCTGGGTATCAGCCATTGGTACTTCCACATTGAATAGAGAAAGGTTAAAATGAGAATTGAAGAACAAAGTCAGAGACTGCATACAGATTAAAGATACCAAACATTTTGTGTGAAATTTAATAGAGGAGAAGCCATGCCTCGGGAGACTTGTAGAGATTAAGATTTCCAAGGTTACAGATTTATTAAGCATAGATGCTTAAGAAGATGTTCATAACATAGAATTGTTTGTTATTTAGATTTCAAGCTTTGACGTAGACCAACAAGAATGATTGTGCAAAATATTTTAATAATTCTGTTACTGATCCATTTTAAAACAATTAATGACTGTCAATAATTTATTGTGAGTTATGATTACTTTCAGCTGTCTTTTCATAATTAGAATGATGTGCATTACAAGCCAAAATTTTACACTAAATCACAATAGGCAACAGAAAGAAGAGAAACAAGATGTCAGGTTTAGAAACGACCTGTCCATTTCATCCAGTATAAAGGCCATTGCACACTGAGTACGAAATTTTCGAATGCGTTTTTCGTGTCGTCAGCCTTAAAATTCGTCACGCATAGAAACCTTGCACATCAGTCCGATGCGTATTTATTAAACATTTGCGGAGAAAAAACGCAAAAATACCAAATGGATTCGTCAAGCAGTGAGGATGATTTTGTTGCCCTCTCTCTTATTGAAAAGAGAAGAAAGAGAAAAAATTACATCCATCCAATCCTGAAATTGCGCGACAGGAAGGAGAGTTTCAACTCCTTCAAGGAGTTGTGAATTTATCCTTAGCGATTCAAAATTTACTTCAGAATGTCAGTGGGACAGTTTGATGCTTTGCTAGCGATTCTGGAGCCACATATTAAAAACAAGACCACCAATTTCCATGAACCAATCGATTCTGAACGGAGATCTGGCAGTATGTCTAAGGTATGGACACACACACACACACACACACACACAGGCGCGGCCCGGTCTGAAGCGCTGGGCAGACAAAACAACTAGGCTGTTATATATTGTGCCCAAATAATACATTAGTTATCGAATTGGCTGCTCAATCACATCTTATTCAATCCTAAATTTCAATCTGATTGAAAGGGGAGGTTTATTAATTTCATAATCCAATATAGAGAAGAGAACATAAACACTTGATCGAACTGAAAACCAAAACTGAAAGCACGGCGCAAATGTGCAATGATTTGAGGACGAGCTCCCCCCGGCCCTGAATTGTCAAAAGACCTCTCAAAATGCTGGATCTGGATGCGAAAAACGCAGAAAATCGAACCCGAATACGATTAATTTTATGACGGACGAAAGTTTCGGAGGCGGTGTACAAGCATGATTGACATAACGTGAGGTTGAATTTTTTTTTTAACGAATGCGAATAACAATGGAAAATTTCGGATGCGAATTTCGGACTCGGTGTGCAATGGCCTTAACAATCGTTGATTCGAGTATATTATACTGCATTGCTTATTGTACATTGTACATTGCTTTTTGTAATGGACTCCTCACTGGCCTTCCCAAAAAGACCACAAGACAGTTGCAGCTCATACAGAACACCAGGATTCTAAGCAGAACCAGAAAGTATGAACATATCACACCACTCCTCAGGTCTTTACATTGGCTCCCATTTATATTTTGGATTGATTTTAAAGTATTATTACTGGTATAAATCACTCAATGGCCTAGGATCTCATTGCAGAAGCATTGCAGACATGCTCAATAAACAGATCACTCAGATCATTAAAATCACATCAGCTAGAAATATCAAGGGTTCACTCAAAGCATGGCGAGTCCAGCTACTATGCCAGCTGCAGCCGGAACCAGCTTCCAGAAGAGATCAGATGTGATCCTACGGTAGTCACATCCAAATCCAGACTCAAAACACATCTGTGTTTAGCTGTGCATTTACTGAATGAGAACTGTGCCACTGATTACACTGTATTTTATTTCTGCATCCTCCTTTTGATTCTAAACTCAAATGGCACTGAACATTAGATAAGAGACAAACATAAATTACTTAATTGGAGAAATTGAGAGATGAAACCATGCTGATGACTTGGGTCTGTGGTGGAGTAGCGAGTTTGATATGTCAATTAAACTCGAGGTTCTGTGGGGTGTGGACTGGATCGAGTATGCGAGTCCGTCTTAGAGCTCCTCCTGTCCGATTTTAGGGAAAAATCGGGTCTATTGGAGATCGTCAAACTGATTTTAGGTGCGTCGAAAGATCACCACAGACACAGTACAATCCACAGGGGATAATCTCACAGTTTAACAAGCAGCTGTACAAAATATGATACACCAGTGTTTGGTAACACTTTATTAATAACTACACGCTAATAATCATTAGTTATGTATGAGTAAACTATTAATTCATCATTCATAAAGCATTAATAGACATTAATAAGCAGTTTATAAATACAGCTATAATTGCTTTCTTCTTGATTTAAAAGCATATCTATAATTTGTTAAATAATTGTATTTTCATCCTTTATTCATGATCAATTTATCATTTCTAAATGAAGAATTGCATTTTTTATAAACCAGTTATTTGAGAGTTGTCAGTGGTTCGTAAGATTACTTAGAGTGTGTAAGTAAATGATTAATAAACTATTTAAATGTACATTCATACATCTTATCATTCAGATATTGTTCGGTTTTCCAAGAATTTCCCCACCGAACGGGGCGTCAGGAGAGACCACGTGTCATAACTCAATTGTGGTTTTGTTTACTTGAATTTATCATTTCCACATTTAGTGTTTAATCCACAAACAAAGAGGTTATAAACCTATAGACATTGTAAAAGACATAAAAGACAGTGTAAATGACAATATTAATAACCACTTACATATCATACTATAAATTCTAAACAATATAAAAATTAATAAGCCTTAATTCTAATAAATATTTCGTAATAATATATTATTCAACATTCTCAATAAATATTACAGTATAATTGAGTATTCAATCTAAATGACTATAATATAAACATTAAGCACAGAAATGCAACAGCTTCACACAATACACCAATATTCAATTATACCAATCGCTCTAAATCAAAGAGATATTCTCAGTGCGTTGGCCCAACGTGAATCTAGTGAGTGTAGTTTATGTAGTGGCGCTTTAGCGTAGTAACCCATTATCAACGCAAGACGATAAACTACATTTCCCATCCGGCATTGCGAACCAGGAAGTAACTCATATGAAAGTGAAACGCTCCAAATCCAAACATTTCCTTAAGTTTTACCGCGAATAATATCAATACGACAACATTAAACAATGATTGCAAACGAGGTTCTCAGTGTTACCACGGCAACATTTAAAACATTTATCTAAAAACTGCGCACATGCCGCGGTCGTCAGTAGTTACACAAACTTTCACAGCATCTCAATAAGTTTCATTATTAAACAGCAGCTTACCGGTGGCGCGTCTCTCCCGACGAGACAATCATGCAAACAAACTTGATTCTGTGTACATCTCACGCTCATAATAACACACCGTTTTAAGATCTCACTGATTTGCGTTTCCATGCTTAACATGGTTCCTCCTTCAATCAGGAACGTGCACCTCCCACCTATTAACCTGCGTTCTCTACCAAACACCCGTACTGTAGTGAGCGCAACAGACATATAGTGATGGTTACTAAGTGTGTTAATAAATGCTTTATTAACATGCATTAATGCTGTAATTCAGGGTTAATTTGGGTAGTTATAAAGCATTTAGTAGTGGTCAGTTAACTATGTTCGTGAGCTCATCTAAAGTGAGGACTATTCATGCCTTGTAAAGCATTTTTAAAGTCTGTTAATATTTCTATGTTCTGTATCACTGCGTTGTGTTTGTTACATTTTACTGTTTAGAAGATCGACGAGTCTTTAAATCGCCTTTATAAATGCTTTACAAGGCATGAATAGTCCTCACTTTAGATTAGCTCACAAAAATAGTTAACTGACCACTACTAAATGCTTTATAACTACCTGTATTTACTACATTTACTTACACTTTCTAAGTGATCTTATGAATGACTGACAACTCTTAAACAACTGGTTTGTAAATAATGCTATACTTCATTTAGAAATTATTAATTGATCATTAACAAAGTATGAAAATACAATTATTAAACGCATTATGCTTATAAATCAAGAAAAAAGCATTTGTAGCTATATTTATAAACTGCTTATTAATGTTTTATAAATGATGAATTAACTGTTTACTCATGCTTAACTAATGATTAATAGCGTGCAGTTATTATAAAGTGTTACCCAGTGTTTTGCCAGTTTATCTCTTTTAAATCTTTTTATAACTGTATCCACTGTACGTCCGACTGACTGCACTGTATTCTTCCTTTTGATTATAAACTGAACTCAAATGGCACTGAGAATTGGGTAAGAGAGCAAAATAAGATACACCGGCATTTTGCCAGATGAGAAGTTTACTCTATGTATCGTCTTTTTAACTACTTTAATTTTACTTTATCTTTTTTAATTCCTTTTACAACTGTTTTAATTACCCTTGCTTTTGTTTTGTGCTTATTTTCTACGCAAAGCTTTGAATTGCCGTTTGCAGACTTTTGTATCCAGGCAAATCTGAGCACAGTTGTAGTCTCTTCTGTATCTTTAGAGGAGACAAGATAACTGTTTTTCCCATCTGGAGAAACATCATAGAAGCAGGAGATTTAAGCAGTCTCCTTTTAACCTCATTGATATCTATGTGACACAACTGAGACAGTAGAGAGATTTTATTTGTGATTCATGTGCAACTATGCCCATAGCAATTGGATTATTTTAGATTATTTGAATTCCTTATAGAAAAGCATTTTGAATAACTGTTTTAATTTTCTTGGCTTTTATTTTGTGACCATTTTTATTCCTTTCTATGTAAAGCACTTTGAATTGCCATAGTGTATGAAATGTGCTATATAAATAAACTTGCCTTGCCTAATGCCTGATCTTTGCACACAACTAAATTCAACTGCAACATATGTTATTTATAATGCATTAGCAGTACCATGCACATTTTTTATGTTGCCCATAAATGTAGACATAATGTTGTATGTCTACTGTCTCAGTTGTGTCACATAGACATCAATGAGGTTAAAAGGAGACTGCCTAAACTCCTGCTTCTAGGATGTTTCCCCAGATGGGAAAAACAGTTATCTTGTTTCCTCTAAAGATACAAATGAGACAACTGTGCTCAGATTTGCCAAAATATAAAAGTCTGCATTCAAAATTCAGTGATCTCAGATTCTCCCAAGAGCAAATTATCAGAGCTCTGCTATCCATGTCATTTTTATAGGTTTTAAATTTATTTTTTTTATTTCTCCTAAGGAATTTAGGTGAAGCATGAATAAAACATATACTTAAATGAAACAGTTGGGAACTTCTCTAAGCTATGAGATCAACCTGTGAGAAATAAAAAGCAGCAAGGCAATTATTTTTATACTACCTGCAAGTTGTATGCCAGGCAAATGCGGGCTCTCAAGCAGAGTGGATTGAGATGCAGGGCTGAGAGGAAGTCCTTTTGGGCTTTTTTCCTGCCGTTATTGTCTCAATAATCCATGAAAACTTTGCCTCTGCCCACATGAGAATCCTGCAAGAAGGGGATCAAGTCTTATAGCTTCGCTATAAGCCTTAACAGCTTCGTGAAACAGGCCGAGCCTTGAAAACAGAGAAAAGAAGCAGATTATTTCACTTAATGATGTGTCCTAATTCTGTTTGCACATGAATAGTTGTCTGTTTAAGTGTGAACTTTGCCTTGAACAGTTTGTAAAAACTACCTCTCTAATACAAACTCTTAGAAAAAAGGGTTCATTAGGATTCTATATATGAAGCATAGGGTTCTTTACTCAACTCCAAAGAACCTTTTATGCTAAAAACGGTTCTATAATAACAAGAAAGAACCCTTTTGGCTCAAAGGTTCTTTATAGGCTATTATTCATTCATTCATTTATTACATTAACCTGCAACATTTTGTAGTTGTACTTAAATTATTGTTTATTAAACTGTTGTAGTAATTTAATATCGCATTTTAATCATGCTGATTTTTGGAGGAGAAAAACTGAAATGGCACTCTTCATGTGATATTGATTAACTACATGAAATGATATAAAAATATACATTTTCTAACCCCCATATCTTGAATGTTGTGATCATTCACATGCATTCATAAATACATTTTAGGGTCTTGATGTTTGTCAATAAAATGAAATATGGAAAGGACAAAACAAATGATAATGAATGAACCCAAAAGGTTCCACATAGAACCTTTTTCCTGGTTACAAAAAACCCTAAAGTGTTCCTATTATTGAGCCCTTAAAAAGGGTTCTGGGTAACACTTTATAATAACTACACAGTAATAATCATTAGTTAAGTATGAGTAAACCATTAATTCATCATTCATAAAGCATTAATAGACATTAATAAGCAGTTTATAAATACAGCTATACATGCTTTCTTCTTCATTTAAAAGCATATCTATAATTTGTTAAATTATTGTATTTTCATCGTTTATTAATGATCAATTTATCATTTCTAAATGAAGAATTGCATTTTTTATGAACCAGTTATTTGAGAGTTGTCAGTGGTTCAGTAAGATTATTAATAAACTTGCACATTTATACATCTTATTATTCAGACATATAGTGATGGTTACTTAGTGTGTTAATAAATGCTTTATTAACATGCATTAATGCTGTTATTCAGGGTTAATTTGGGTAGTTATAAAGCATTTAGTAGTGGTCAGTTAACTATGTTCGTGAGCTCATCTAAAGTGAGGACTATTCATGCCTTGTAAAGCATTTTTAAAGTCTGTTAATATTTCTATGTTCTGTATCACTGCGTTGTGTTTGTTACATTTTACTGTTTAGAAGATTGACAAGTCTTTAAATCGCCTTTATAAATGCTTTACAAAGCATGAATAGTCCTCACTTTAGATTAGCTCACAAAATAGTTAACTGACCACTACTAAATGCTTTATAACTACCTGTATTTACTACATTTACTTACACTTTCTAAGTGATCTTATGAATGACTGACAACTCTTAAACAACTGGTTTGTAAATAATGCTATACTTCATTTAGAAATTATTAATTGATCATTAACAAAGTATGAAAATACAATTATTAAACGCATTATAGATATGCTTATAAATCAAGAAAAAAAACATTTATAGCTATATTTATAAACTGCTTATTAATGTATATTAATGTTTTATAAATGATGAATTAACTGTTTACTCATGCTTAACTAATGATTAATAGCGTGCAGTTATTATAAAGTGTTACCGGGTTCTGTATAGAACCTTTTAGGTGTTCCAAATACGATAGCAGCTGATAGAACCTTTTCTTCTAAGAGCGACCCCAAATCAGAAAAAGTTGGGACATTTTGTAAAATGCCATAAAATCAAGAATCTGTGATTTCTGAGAATCTCTTCATTCTTTTAAACCATTTTTTTTAAACTGACAAAAGTACAAAGTAAAGTTTTCCAATGTTTTCACTGACTAATATAATTGTATTTTGTAAATATGAACAAATTTTGATTTTGATGGCTGAAACACACCCCAAAAAACTTGGGACAGGGACATGTTTACCACTGTGTCAAATCACCTTTCCTTTTAATTACACTTTTTAATCATTTTGGAGTCGAGGATCCTAATTCTTGGATCAGTTTTGCTAGTGTGGAATATTTGCCCAATCTTGTCTGATACAAGACAGCCTGTGGTCATCATTGCCTGATTCTCCATTTCATGATGGGTTATGCATTTTCCATAAAAGACTGGATTGCAGTAAAGAGGCAGGCACATCCTTTCTATGGTGCAGAGTGTCTAGAAACCACTCAGTTGTAGCACGTGCAGAATTCCCAGGAAAGATGTCATCTTGATGGCAGTGTATGTCTCTGTACAATCTAAATATATGCCTACATGTCAATGGTACCTCACAATAATGCAAGTTACCCATTCCGTTTGCAATGATGCACCTCAATACCAGGACAGATGTTTGCTTTTGCACCTGTAGCTGGTGAAAGTCTGGTGGGTCCCTTTCGTCTTTCGTCTGAGAACTCGATTCCATTTTCTCCCAAAAACAAGTTGACATGGATTCATCTGTCCACAGCAGACATTTCCACTTTCTTCTAGACCATCTGAGATGAGCTCAGGCCCAGAGAACTCGCGGTATCTCAGAAGTGATGTAAAGCTTTCTCCTTAATAAAAGGTTAAACAAATCACAAATTCTTGATTTTATTGTATTTTACAAAATGTCCCAACTTTTTCTGATTTGGGGTTGTAGCTTCGAAAGGCTTGCATACGTGCAGTCTAATCCCTAGACGTCATATAACTGAAGTCTTGGGACGTCTTTCGACCATACGTGCAACATCCGCCTTTCTAGGGTAACCTTAAACGTTGGACGTTCTCGAATCCTTAACCCCTACCCCAGACCTAAACCCAACCCGTCACCTAACTGACGTTAAAGTAAAGGGTCAGTTGTATGTTCGACCCCAGAGTCAGTTCATCTATTGACGTTTAAGGGGACCCTGAAAAAGGCAGATGTTGACTGTATGGTCAAAAAACGTCCCAAGACGTCAGTTATATGACGTCTCGGGAATGAGACTGTGCTGTTTCAAACAAGCTTTTCACCATTACCATTATAAGCATTGAAGTCACCCAGAAGTCACAGCTTAAAGATAAAAAACCCCAACCTGCAATTGCCGCTTTTCTGTATTGATCTTGTGAGGAACCATTTATCAGAGAGTGCTCTTTTCAGGCAATGAAAATGTGCAAATGTCGACTCCTATGGATCTGAAAACCTTTCTTTTTTTTCAAATAAATGACAAGTCAGAGTGAAATACTTTGTCTTATCCAGTGAACTTATAAGTAAGATATTTTACATTTTATAGTCCCTGAACAGAGATGAGATGTCCTGTCAGTCATAGGCTGTTAATTTGATAGAAGTAGGTCTAAATGCATTCTGGAAGCACAGCAATTTTTGAGTGTTGATTAGTAAAAATAATAGATATGCTCTGAATTCACCATTTAAAAGCAGATCTGCACGATAACTGGAACAGTTCACAGAGAGCATCAATAAATATTCATAAATGTCATACGAGATTTCAGGACAGCAATATAATAGTCCTTAGAGTGTTCTTCCACTCACACTAATGCAAATGAGAAGACAAATACAAACAATCTCCTCTAAAAAGTTATTTTGATTTAACAATAAAGGGTCGTATTCAACAGATCAACAGTTTGGGTCCGTAAAAAGCAGCACAACTGTTTTCAACATTGATAATAAAAGGAAATGTTTCTAGAGCAGAAATTCATGTGACACTGAAGACTTTGTGTGTCTCAAGGTAAATAAACTATATTACAAAATGGTTAAACGAGTAACGTTAAAGAATGTATTTTTAAGGTTATATAGTGTATTGTTTAACACCATGCAGGCAAAAACCAGCTAAATGTTATTGAGTATTATATCGAATAAATGCGACTGAAAACTTAATAAGACAGTGGAATGAGTCAAAACATAATGCTATGATATTAATATGCATAAATTGTGATGCGTACAAATGTGTACATCAGGTAGAATTTGTTCATACGTAAATAATTTGTTTTTGTGCTGTCAATACGTAAATGTTTTACGTTTTCAGTACTGTATATACGTCAGTATTATACGTTTCTTCGCATATAAAACGTAATTATATATACGTACTGTATGATAAGAACGACACTTTACGTACAAATACATACATATTCTCATGAGATCACATTGTCCAATCACACACTTTAATGCTCTGAGTGAGTAAGCAGTGCTAGTGTGTATCTGTCAAAATAGTCAGAGCAATGGAGAAGAAATGCAAGGAATGTGCAGAGAAATGGCGTGAAAAAAAAACAACTTCAAAGGCCCATCAAGTCTCTGATGAGGATAGTGAGTAAGGAGAGGAAAAAGTGAGTGCAGAGAACTGTGGTTAGCAGAACTAGGCTATTTTCAGAACATGTAGGCTGTGTAGAAACCCACTACCCAGTTACACTATCACAGTTATGTGGTGCAGAGAAGGCTGAAGAAGACAGAAGACTGAAGAGGCGAATGCTCAATACAAATCACTTTACTGAAGGTTCCAAAAGGTACACTCACAAAACACAACTGAACAGGAACAACGACCGACAAAGACTGGATGAACTGAGGGAACTGAATACAAGCAGAATCAAACATAACGAGGGTGAATACAGGTGATGCTGATGAACAAGACGAGGAACAGGTGGCTGATGAGGGAGTGTATTTAGGAGTGGAAACAAGAGGATTATGGGAAGTGTAGTGAAGAAGACTCAGACAGGACGGTGCAGACGGATGACTGTGACATTACTCCCCCTCCCAGAAGCCCACGAGGAGGCCATGCCTCGAGTGGAGTGAGCCCTGACGCCGAGCGGGCAAGACAGATTTTTAGCCGCATAGGCGGAGGCGATAGCGTCCACTATCCATCTGGATAGTGTTTGTTTAAGAGGTGGCCAAACCTTTTGTGCGTCCCCAAACGTTTCAGAGCGTCTGCACGCGGCAGCGCGTGTGATGTACACTCTCAGCGCCCGGACCGGGCAGAGGAGGTTGGCATTGGGCTCGCTATCAGAGGCGGGCAGAGCCAATCAGGGATATCACCTGTGCTCTAAATGGGGTGCCGATCGCCTTAGGCACATATCCATGTCTGGGTTTGAGAATGAGCGACAGAGTCGCTAGGGCCAAACTCGAGACACAGACGCGTTCGAAGAGGGCGCGTGAATGTCGCCCACTCGTTTAACTGAGGCGAGAGCAATCAGGAAAAGACGGCTTTGTAGGGAGAGATATTGAGGTCTATAGACTCGAGCGGTTTCGCAGGGGGGGGCTTTCAAGGCCTCGAGGACTATTGAAAGGTCCCAAAACCGGCACCGAGGGGGAGCGAGGGGGGTTCATCCTCCTGGCTCCCCTGAGGAAGCGGATAACTAGCTCGTCTTTGCCAATAGACTGGGCGCGTCGGGGACCAACGAAGGCCGCGACGGCTGCCACATAAACCTTCAGGGTGGATGGGGTTCTGCCCTTATCCAGCATATCCTGAAGGAAGGAAAGCAAAGATGAGACCTCACATTTAATGGGGTCCAGATTCTTTTCGGTGCACCATTTTGAAAACACAGACCATTTAGCCGCATAGAGCCTTCTGGTAGACGGCGCTCTGGCATGTTTGATCGTGTTCAAAACTCCCTCTGGCAAATCAACGTGTAATCGTTGGTCATCCATGCATGAAGCGCCCAGCGCTGCGGGTGGGATGCCAGATTGTGCCGCGGGCTTGAGAGAGGAGATCTGCTCTGACCGGGATGGGCCACGGGGCTGTCTGAGACAGCTGTGTGAGCTCCGGGTACCAAATCTGATTCTCCCAACGCGGGGCTATGAGGAGCACCGGGTGGCGCTGAGTCCCTGATTCTCTGGATAACCTGCGGTAGCAGGGAGATGGGAGGGAAGGCATAGAGCGGGCGGTGTGGCCATTCTAGCGCTCAGCGCGTCCTCGTTCTTCGAGAAGAATATCGGACAGTGCGAGTTCTCTTCTGTCGCGAAGAGATCTATCTCCGCTCTGCCAAAGAGGCGCCACAGTGACTGGACTGTAAGTGGGTTCAGGGACCATTCTCCTGGGGAGAGAAGGTTCCTGGACAGAATGTCTGGACCGTCGTTTAGGTGTCCCGGGACATGCGTCGCTCTGAGCGAGAGCAGGTGACTCTGGGACCAAACTAGAATGCGGCGTGCCAGCAGGAAGAGATTCCTGGATCTGACCCCGCCCTGACGGTTGATGTAGGATACCACTGTCATGTTGTCTGAGCGAATCAGGACGTGGTGACCCTGGATGCGCGGGAGAAGTGCAAGAGTGCATACTCGACCGCGAGCATCTCGAGACAGTTTATGTGTAATGGGGTCTCCCGATCCGACCACCGGCCAGCGGCCGGTGAGCCCTCGCAGACCGCACCCCAACCTGTGTTGGACGCGTCTGTCGAGATAACTTTCCGGTGAGAGAAGGTCCCCATCGTAACGCCCCGTTGAAACCAATCGGTCACCGTCCAAGGCTGCAGCGCAGAGATGCATGCCTGAGTGACTCTGATTAGCTGGCGGCCCGTGGTCCACTCGCGGCGGGGTACACGGGTCTTTAGCCAAAATTGAAGGGGGCGCATATGTAAAAGACCTAGCTGTAGTACGGCTGCAGCTGAGGCCATGTGACCCAGCATTCTCTGAAAGGTTTTCACCGGAACGCGGGTATTCATCTGGAACGAAGCGGCTAAACGCTGCAAGCGGCGTGTGCGCTGAGCGGATAAGCGTGCTTTCATAGTGGTAGAGTCCAGATCTATCCCCAGAAAAGAGATAGTCTGACTGGGCTGAAGAACGCTCTTTGTCCAGTTGACAGAGAGGCCCAGCGTTTCCAGATGAGCGAGGAGAGCTGTACGGTGCGACAGAAGCTCTGTTTTGGAACGTGCTAGTATCAGCCAATCGTCCAAATAATTCAATATGCGCATCCCCTGGGTTCGAAGGGGGCGAGCGCCGCGTCCATACATTTCGTGAACGTGCGTGGCGCTAGGGAAAGGCCGAACGGGAGAACGGCGTATTGATAAACCTGGCCCTCGAAGGCGAAGCGTAAAAACTGCCTGTGACGAGGGTGTATCTGAATCTGAAAATAAGCGTCTTTCAGATCTAGGGAGATGAACCAATCCCCCTGGCGCACGTGTGCGAGGAGTTTCCTGACAGTCAGCATTCTGAATGATCTCGTCATGAGAGCTTTGTTCAGAAATCTGAGGTCTAGAATCGGCCTGAGGCCGCCGTCTTTCTTGGGAACCAGAAAATAACGGCCGTAAAACCCAGGCTCGGTTCTAGGCGGAGGGACTCTCTCTATCGCGCCCTTTGTTAACAGTTTCAATATTTCTGTGCGGAGCGTGCTCGTGGCAGCTGGGCTGACCACAGAAAGGGGCCGGGCGCGGGAACGCTGCGGCGGCGACGAAACTGTAACTGGTAGCCGTCTTTTATAATGCTTAATACCCACGGGGAGATGCCGGGAATGGCTTCCCACGCTTTGAAGCATATTGCTAGAGGCTGAATGGCCGTGCTGTCCCGGTTGCTGCATGTAACGGGCTGGACACTGTGTGTGGGCTCGTGTAAACTGTGTGTGGCAACGGGATTTGCACTCAGAGAGGAGCTTATGGGCCGTGAGACAGAGCGAGCAGAGGGGGACACGCGCCGCTTGAGGGCGTGCTTATGCTTTCTGCTACTCGAGCGGACGGAGGCCGCTGAGTGGGAGTGAGCTCTGTGGGGGACACGGGAGTGTGTGTGAGTGAACACATGCTTGCGGTCACATTTTTTACACTTGAGGCTTTTATGCTCTTTATGTGAACTCTCTGGGTAGCCGTGAAAACGGCTGTTTGTCAGCGAAGGCTCGGGGACTAACAGAGGATGAAACTTTGACGGCGGTCCGGTCACGGCGGAAGTAGCCGTCTTTTCCCCAGCAGTGCTAGGCGGACTTCTGCTGATCAGGCTTCAGCGTGGCCCTGGGCGGGGCGCTTGGGGAGCCTGTCTGCATCGGCTGTCAGAGCGAGAGCGAGAGCGAGGGCGAGGGCGGCCGCTCTTGTCTGTGCTGGGGTTGGGCCTGAGCTTGCTGCGGGCGGCGCGTGCTCAGGCGTTCTGGCAGGGGGCTGCGCGAGAGGGACAGCGAAGACAGCGCGCTCAGGCTTCGCTCATGTCCGTGAGCGTGAGCCACAGAGTGTCTCTCGGCGACACAGAGGATGGCCATGCATCTTCCTAACGCTTGAGCGGCAGCTTTGGTGGCGCGAAGGGAGAGGTCCGTAGCACGCATCTTAAATCGTTGAGCGTACGGCCGTACACTTCTCTCTCGTTCTGCGCTATATCACTCAGCAGGTCGGATTGCAGCACTTGGAGAACCGACATGGAGTGCAGCGCTGCAGCGGCCTGGCCAGCGGCTGCATGAGGCGCGGGTGTGGAAGGTAGAGGATGCTCTGCAAGCTCTGAGAGGGAAGCTTCAGGAGAGGAATCTGCCATCCGGCTGGAGGGCAAGCACAGGTGAGCGGCGACCAGATCTTCGACAGGCGGCATCGCTGTATAGCCTTTCGAGCGGTGCGCGGCATGAGCCGCAGGAAATGCGAGACATCTTAAGAAGACGCTCACGCTCTTTTGTGAAGGAGCAAGTGGAAGTCGTCGGCACGGCGCTAGCTCGCTGAGGCGGCTGAAGGTGGCGGAGGCCGGCTTCTTCAGGCTTCTTGCTTGCTAGAAGGTGCCTTGTCACGACGACGGCTTCAGTCTTGCAACGGCAGGCGATGAGATCGCTGAATCAAAATGAATCGTTGTTTCAACCCTCGGAGAGCGCTTATATACACTCAAGCCACGCCCCTTTCGGCGGGCTTTGACGTCAGTAAGCGAGCGCCGTCCGGCTCATTGGGCGCGGGTTCGGCGCCGCTCTCCTATTGGTTTGTGCACTTCCCAGGAACGAACCAATGAGCCTGCTAGTTAGCCCGCTCTAGGTCCTGCACCTGAGAAGTGCATTGACAATAATTACAAATTATAAAAAATTTTGGCTTCAATTGTTCGGCAAAGAAGAATCTTTCCCCGTAGCGTAAGCTAGCTACGCAATACGGAGAGAACCTACTCGTAAGAGAACATACATTATCTTCCTTTCATGTCATTAAACACAACAAAATTGCTGGCCATACACTGATGAGAAAGTGCGCGTCCGGTGTGCTGATACTGGAGACTCCAGGCTGGAGTTGTCCTTGACGTGGAGCGGCGCGGTGCTTCTCAGCCGTGTGCGACCCAAATCAAGCGAATAATTGCCAATAGTCTCCCTGTTTTGAAATGGAAGATAACGCACAGAACGGACAATTACGACCCCAACACATCTAAAAAGTAGTCTAGAAATATTCTGGGTTCTACACGTGCACCTCTCAACATTGACACGCAAATACCTGTTTGTGCGCAGCGCTCGCTCCGAGCGCGTTCTCCACTGCGGGAAACATTGCCAATAAGATAGCCACACTTGATCCAGATCAAGTTGATAAATGGGTGTTTCTAGCAAACAATATAGAATACAGGCTAGGCTATAGGCTTTACTTCTGCTGATGTTTAAGCTGTCAAGTTATTGTTTGTGCCGTGCTGTTCCGATTCAGTTTTTTTTCCATGTAGCCTAATTTTGTGATTGGCTATGCATAGTGCCACTTCATATAGATTAAGTTGATAACCTGCTGTTTAAAACATTAAGTCAACAATTTTTTTTTCAGACAGGCCTGAGTCCTGTTTATGACTGTCAGACTGTTAATAAATTTGTGATTGAATCTCCGTTACGTGTTTTTCTTTCTTTTTTTTTCGGGTGAGGGGCGGGGCTCGATAGAAATTCGAATATATTCGAATTCATTGCTTGATATTCGATAACCGTTCGAATATGATTTTTCTCAAAAGTGACAGCCCTAGTAGACAGGAGGGCTGACGGGGGACAGATGAGAGGAGGCGGGAGAGGGAGGCTGGGTGGGACCCTGGTCTCGGGTTCCGGCTGGACGGCCTCTGGCGTGGGCTGGACGGTCTCTGGAGTGGGCTGGACGGTCTCTGGAGCGGGCTGGACGGTCTCTGGAGCGGGCTGGACGGTCTCTGGTGCAGGTGGGACGGTCTCTGATGCGGGCTGGACGGTCTCAGGTGCAGGTGGGACGGTCTCAGGTGTGGGCTGGACGGTCTCAGGTGCAGGTGGGACGGTCTCAGGTGCAGGTGGGACGGTCTCAGGTGCAGGTGGGACGGTCTCTGATGCGGGCTGGACGGTCTCAGGTGCAGGTGGGACAGTCTCTGATGCGGGCTGGACGGTCTCAGGTGCAGGTGGGACGGTCTCTGATGCGGGCTGGACGGTCTCAGGTGCAGGTGGGACGGTCTCTGATGCGGGCTGGACGGTCTCAGGTGCAGGTGGGACGGTCTCTGATGCGGGCTGGACGGTCTCAGGTGCAGGTGGGACGGTCTCTGATGCGGGCTGGACGGGGCTGGGCGGGACCAGCGATGAGGAGAGCTCGGGCATGCTGGAGTGGGGCTGGTGCCGTCATCGATGGTGAGAGATGATCCACAGGACACCAGCACCCACTCAACATACGCAGCAAAGCTCCCCCGGGGACCCTTCCCAGACAACAGCTCTCTGGTGGAGGTGTTGAGGCCAGCATAGAGGAAGCTGCAGAGGCTGTCGTCCAGGAAGATGGTGGCTGGAACAATGGCGAGGAAATCCACTAAGTGGTCCTCTAGGGAGCGGTTCCCCTGCTCTAAACAGAGCAATTGGACCCCAACAAAAGGGTCCATCTTTTCTGAGGTCGGTCGTTCTGTCACGGTTATGTGGTGCAGAGAAGGCTGAAGAAGACAGAAGACTGAAGAGGCGAATGCTCAATACAAATCACTTTACTGAAGGTTCCAAAAGGTACACTCACAAAACACAACTGAACAGGAACAACGACCAACATAAGACTGGATGAACTGAGAGAACTAAATACAAGCAGAATCAAACATAACGAGGGTGAATACAGGTGATGCTGATGAACAAGACGAGGAACAGGTGGCTGATGAGGGAGTGTATTTAGGAGTGGAAACAAGAGGATTATGGGAAGTGTAGTGAAGAAGACTCAGACAGGACGGTGCAGACGGATGACTGTGACATACACATTATTTCCACATCTGCATATTTGACGATTACGCATTTTATTAGAATTGTAATGAGACGAGTTTGTAAACCATGTTTTTCGACAAAAATAAAAGCTCAATGCCGTTTCCGTCAAAATAACAGATCATGTGCTTATCTCTTTCAAGTATAGAAATTAGTAGTAAACTAATTATGAAAGTTGCTTTTATTTTTCAGTGCATTTGTTTAACAACATATGGCTATTACTACCATGGGATTAATATTATAACTAATATGTAGTAAGTGTAATGTAGGCAGACACTATATCAAAACCAAATGAGTTTTGAGTTTTTCTTTGTTTGGATTTGCACACTGAATATGGGTTGGAGCTCTTTATTTTGAACTTCTAAAGTACACCAGATTGATGAAATTAACATTAAAAAGCACCAAATTCAGAGGGACAGAAAAGTGGGACAGAGGTGCACTCACCACAGATTTCCCAATATCCTGTGGGAGAAACCGGTATTGCTATACCCAATGCAGCTTATAGATTGTTTATAGGATTCATCACTGTGTAGTATAGATCAACTTAGTAGTTATTTCATCTGTTAACTCTTACTCACTCCAGTTCATGGTTTTAATAAGAGTTGGTATACATATTCAAGAGCAGGCAAAGTGCGGTTGTGTTCATGATTATATGTAGTAGGCCAGTCTGGGCCAAAATGCCCAGGCTGATTTGTTGTCCCAGTCCAGCCCTGGCATGTTTAGACTAGTTATGTGTTTGTGATTTCAGTTCAATAAAACGTAAGTGCACAATGCGCACATAGCACACACGAGTGTTGATTCTGTGGTCCCTGCTTGCAAAACAAAGTCCCTTTAATAATGCAAACACAGCTACAGGCTCTGTAGTAACATACCCGGCAGAGGTGGAAAGAGTAATATAAATATGCTACTCAAGTAAAAGTACTACTACTTCAATAAAATTTTACTTAAGTACAAGTAAAAGTACTGGTCTAAAAATCTACTCAAGTAAAAGTAAAAAGTAGCTCATTTAAAATTTACTCAAAGTAAAAGTTACTGAGTTACTTTTTTAACACCGGGGTGGGGGAATCCCCGTGTGGGGTTGTAATGGTATGAGATTTTCACAGTGTGATAACGTCTCTGAAAATACCATGGTTTACAGTATTAATCAATTATTAAATAAATTATTATTATTATCATCAGTTAAAATTATTCCAAAAACAGGGTTTTTATTTGGTTGAACAAATGCTTTTAATTATAATAAACTTGAAACCATTTGTTTGTTTTGTTTATTAAAATTTTAATAAAACATGTCTAATCAATTAAATTCAATAATTGATAATGACAACTTATTTTTAGCATTAATTATTTATTAAAATGTTTAAGAATTATATTGTCCTATGAAATGCATTTTATTCAGAAAATTAATGTTTCTTTGATTTAATACAAATATATTATCAAAAACGGTGGTAATCAAATGTAAATTTAAACTTGTGTCCTTTTATTTTTTGGGGGAAGCGCTGCAAAAACAGATTTACTAAATTAAACCATGGACAAAAAAAATATTCCTTTAAATAATGAAATGTATTAATATTGTTGTTGTTATTATTATTATTATTATTATTATTATTTTGAGAGGTAGGCTACGTTCTTCTGTATGCCTACAATAGTAATATATTTCTGTCATAATTTCTCATAGTGAAACCCAACTTTTATTTTGACGGGTTGTAGTGAAGACCAAAAGTGAAGAAAAGTGTAAAAAAACAAAGTTTTTTCTCAAATAAAATTATGAAAATGCCCATTAGGCGTTCTCTCAGAGCAGCTCTGGAAATGTTCATATTCACAAATTGTTTGCGAGACGCTGAAAACACCATTGCTGTGTCCGAAATGTCCCACTACTCACTATATAGTGGACTATATAGTGAGCTCGCCATTTTGTAGTGCTGTCCGAATGTATAATGATGATTATTATACCCTATATAGTCCTCTCAATGTATCCCAGAATGCATTTTGAAAAGTAGTGTACAACCATGTGTACAACCGATGGTCACTAACAAAGCCCTACATACCATCATGCATTGCGCGGATCGTAAAAATAAGTTATAATAATGTGTGGAGTAGTGCATTAAAACAAAAACGGCCAGAAATCACTTTTAGTTTTTAAATTTTGGAGAAATAAGACTCAATATAAAGTAATGTATTTATTTTAAAAAATCTATTAAGCCCAGAGCCGGCTCGGCACCAGCTGACAGATGATGTAATCAACGGCGCAGAGAGACGATCGAGATAGTGTCCGAAAGTGGTGTTTCTATTATGCTGGTGAGCTCACTATATAGTGCTCTGCTCTCTACCCCCAACATAGGGGTTAGGGAGTAGTGCTTTGAGTGGAGATTTCAGACACAGCACATGAATGTCACGCATACTTGAGTATGTACTAAGTTAAAGCTCCAATATGTAAGGATTTTGTAATAAAATATCCAAAAATCACTTGCACGATGTGATATATTTCCTACAGTTGTGTACTTACAATATCCCCAAAGTCTCCAAAGTTATTTTATTTCAAAGAAATTCCAATTTTAAAAAGTGTCCGTCCCGGAAAAAAATGTTGCCTGTAGATGACGCAATATCCGCGCTTTCCTCGGCTATTCTCGGCTATCCTCGTTTCTGCTCATATTGCCATAGCCATGGCGTAAACATGGCGACAGACACGCGACAACTGCATAGTGAGTAACATCTAGCGGCACCCAGTTCTTGTTTTGTTCAAACACAGACCATGGCAAGCAGACTAGAATGAGGATCAATATCAGCATGATGTTTTCAGATGCCAGATAGCTCAGCGTCGGAGAATGACTTCCCACTTCGAGAGAGCTACGTCAGCGTCCGTGACTAATTTGGACTTGACAGAACTCACGAGTCACGACATTACAGCTTCATTGGACAGGTGAGCAAAATTATAAAACAAATCAATGTTATAACGTTAAGCTTGACATGATGAAATGTTAGAATATGGTCAGTATGTTATTCTTATGTTTATCTAGCTGCTAGTTCGTATAGCAAACCAACTAACAGTAACACGTAGAATAACATTATGACTTTCAACACACATTTAAATGCTGTTTAGTGTGATAGTGTAACATTATACCAAGTGGAACAGCGCTGCGTTTCCCCTCACAAGATTAATTCATCTAATAAACTGACCTGTGTGAGTAATTCAGCACTTGCGTGTAGTTCAATAGGATGAAATTTCCTTATTCCTTTATATCCGCGGGACTCGCGTGTGATATATGTATCTTATTAGCAATCGTGACCTGCTTCATACCACTGTAATGTTAAAAAACATGAGTGTTTTCACTTATCCTTAAACATTATTAGATCCATCAGCTTGACAGCAAGTTCCCATCATTCAGCTCTGTGACTGCGTCACATACATTCGCCTTTGTTATTGTTGGAAACCGCGCCCTCTTGTGCCCAACTAAAGTTACATACTGGAGCTTTAACTTAGTAGACAAAAAGCGGCGCAGCTCAGCTAACAAATAGGGTTATTTTTACATGCAGTATTTTTGTGCTTAAATATTCACAGACCAGGTTGCGATTGGATTTATTGCACAATTCTACTTTCCATGTATCTATCCATTATTTTGCATGTTTTACGTGATATCTGCGTTAAGTGAATAATTCCACTTTCATGACTGGATTTCGGGATTCCCTCTGCATCACGGTAGTCACTCGAAGTTATAATCGGCACATACCTTTATCTGCAGGAGGGGTAGTGTCCTATATCCTCCTTTTGCAGCCACTTTGCGTTCTCTTTTTAGCAAACAAATATCTATCCTCGAGGACATCATTCGTTTCATAAGAATTCGAGCGCGATTCGTTTTCAGCTTCAGCTGGGTCTGTCTATGGGTCTGCGTCACCTTTCTTGCGCGTTTGTTCTCCGCCTTTCAACCAATGCAGTAGGTTCCGGAGTGTGATTATTATTTTTTTTCTCCCGTGTACTATTATTTTTACTCAGTAACGGATATGATTTAAAATGTAGCGAAGTACAATACTTCAAACAAAATGTACTTAAGTAAAAGTATAGATTTTAAAAACTACTTAAAAAAGTAGAAGTACACAAAAAAACTACTCAATTACGTAACGCGAGTAAATGTAATGAGTTACTTTCCACCTCTGATACCCGGTAAGAAGGGATATTTTTCTGTGGCCATGAAAAAAAACCTCATTCCGAGTTGATAGACGATTAATACTAAGTGTTCACTGGCGAACAAGTTAGGCTAACTGACTGAGTATTAATTCTGCTACATCAAGTTACAGTACAAGTTAAAGGTAACTTCCCTTGAGCTCATGTACTATATTCCAAGCTTCTTGTGTCCAAAACAGCCATAATTTAGTTTTGCATGACCATTTTTCCCACTCTTAGAATAAGCATGTCATTTCTTTGCAACTTTACATTAAATGTCATTTTAAAATCTTCAAAGGTTCCATTTTACCACAACACGACGACATACTGATCGGTATTATATAAATCACCTCTTTACTGTGGCGCATTCAACATTTCTCCATAAAGAGCAGAATGAAAACTAATCTAAATTCAATGAATTGTTGGCTCTCAGTGAAGAAAACCACATGAACTATGATGGTGTCTCAGAGGGCTAAAGCCTTGATATCTTTTGTATTTTAAACCCAATAGCAGTTCAACATGCTGTGGAGCATATTATATGATCTGACTGCTAAATGAAAAGGGTTCTCAACTTAAGCTTGGGAATTTAGCACTGTGACTATGATCAATCACACACAATAATAACAAAAAATGAATGCACACCTGTGGTGAATGCCTCCTAGTGCTTGGTGAATTATTACATCCTCTGGTCGGTTCTTTGCTGCTGCCTTAAAATCCTACAACAAAACACAATAATTTTTACAAAAAAAAAATGTTCACACACAACAACATAATACTACTAATACGATTATTAAAACTAATGCTTCTATGATAACGTTATTAAAGTGCACAAAATCATAAATATCCTGTTTCATTTTAAAACATGTCAATTTATGGATATAAAAATGTGTTGCAAATGGTATTTCATGCTGGCTTTGAAAAGAAATACAGAAATAAGAAAAACCTCACACATATAATTCATTGACTATGCTTTCACAATCCTTGAAAGAACAGATTATTGAGATAGAGCTGTCTGATGCAATCAATGCTTTTTACTTTTTCTTTATAAACTGGCCTACCTGAAGGGCACTGCTATTAGTCATTTAGCTCTACATAGAGAAGGCCACGGTTTATCAACACTTTGAGTCTCGAGCTCCGTCTTACAGTCCAAAAGAAGCGTAATGCTGTAGTCTCTGAGAGCCTGGAAGATTAAAGAGAAATAATGCGGAGGAAGAGAACAATTATGCATTAAATGCAAATGCAAATGCAATTGTCATGAAAAGACATCCTGCGTTTGTATACGTTGTTATATGATCCAGCATACATTACTGATTTGAAAAAGCGGATGAAAAGAAACAACGTCACCAGCTCATAATCCCGCAGTTCCTGAAAACATATGGCGCGTTGTAGAAAGCAAATGAGCAGGTGCTGTCGATAAAGATCGCCATTGTAAGATCCTCCACTGCACTCTTGTATGCCTAAAACAAGATGACAAATGCACCACATTTCTCTCAAATATCACAGAGAGCATCAGCCTCAAGTGAGAGATAATTAAGCCATTTTTACTAACTTTCAAATAGAATTTAAGAGCTCCTTTATACAAGTATGCTCTGACACACTTGGGCTGGATCCTAATAGCTTCACTACAGTCGAGTACAGCCTTTGCATATCGTCCTTCAGACCCATAAAGGGCAGCTCGGCTTAGATGCACCTTGAAAAAGAAAAACATGTTTTAAATCTGAACATTGGAATATGATGATGCATTGCACTGAATAATATAAGTTCAGACAGACCAAGCATTGAGCTTGAATCAAGGTGCACCTGATAGAGGTTAGGTTGATTTGGAGTGCTCTGTTAAAGTCCTGAACACCTGTGGAGTCTTGTAGATATACACGGCACAGGCCTCTCTGATGGAGAGCCTCGGCATGGTCTGGGTTCATGCTCAGAGTGCTGTTAAAAGCATCTAAAGCTTTAAGGAGGAGAGAGTTGTCACACTCCTAAATTAAAAAAAAAGGTGAAGAGAGAATAGTGACAGACACGGTTGTGTCTACTATCTGTTTAGTTTTTAACCATCACTTTAGAATGATAAAATACTACTTCTCTGTTATCCTTTTTGGATGTTAATCACACATAATATTACTCAGAAGCATGCTTTAAAGGAGTAGTTCACTTTAAAAAAAAATTATCAGCATTATTTGCTGATAATTTACTCACCCCATGTCATCCAAGATGTCCATGTCTTTCTTTCTTCAGTCAACAAGAAATTAAGGTTTTTGATGAAAACTTTCCAGGATTTTCGCCATATGATGGACTTCAATGGGAACCAAACGGTTCAAGGTCCAAATGAGAGTTTCAGTGCATGAAACTGATGAATGCAAGATGAATATATGTATTCATATACTGTATAGCTGCTAAGTTAGCGCCTTTCACAGACATGTAACGTTAGCTAACGTTCAGTCACAAAGCACTTAACATTAGTGTTTTATTATTCACGTCTCACCACCGACATACATTCGCATACACAGATATCATTTATTAATACAAAGTAGTCCGTTAGTATCCATAACTGACATAATCCACCGCAAAACTTCTGTGAATAGATACCTTTTTGATTTGCCTCGGGCATTGACTTCGGTTTGTTTTACCCTTCGTGGACGGTTGCTATGCAGGTCACATGATTAGTGACGTAACGCGAACCAAGAGAATTTACATACATTAATTAGAATTGATGGAATGAATTATAATTTATGATTAATCAGAAAACATATCCTGAAACTTGATTCGTTATTAATGGATATTAGTTACCATCGTAAACTAGTATATGAGCATGAAAGCAAAATGTAAAACATTTGTTTGAATTATATGTTTATAGGCTAGTAAACGTGGTGTAGAAATACAATTGTAAAACTATGATATAGGCTAAGGCATGAACATATTTTCTTAGATACACACATTTATTTATTTATATATATTAAAAAGTGCTTATAGTAGGCTATGCAGTTATTAATATTCTATTTAAGTGTGGTTGTTTATTGGGTTGTATGGTGTATGCATTATAGGCATATTTAAAGTGTGTATGTCAGGTTAAATTTTTTTTGGGGATATATTAAAAAAGGTTTAGATGTCTGAGTGAAAATGTAATTATCATTAAAATGATTACTGTAATTGCCCTACATTAAGCTTTATAGCCATTTCTGTCAAGATCATATTTTGAAAACAGTGGAGATGGCTGTGACGTCAGAAGAGTGAGACGTGACAAAAAAGTTCTATTCAAGTATGGAGAGTTTTGAGTTGGAGATCCAGAATCCCCTTCAAACCTATGAGGAGGACCCACAGCCTTACAATTTTGAGCCTCCCAGGTGTGAGACAGATGAGGAACCAAACAGAAATTTAAATAATTCCTATTGAAGAAACATAAATATTTGGTTTGAAGAGAACCAGAGTGGGGAGTTGGTCAGGGGTGTATTCCAGAAAGCAAGGTTAACTTACCGTCAGATAAACCTTGAAATCTTGGTTGATTAACCCCAAACTAGCTTACTCTGGGTATGTCGGTTCCAAAACACCTGTGAGGAGTTAGTTTAATCAACCTCCTAATGGTAACCCAGAGTTAATGCGCGCGCACGACGAGTACATAAAGACATTTTCAATGGATCGCAGAAATCAGGAGTCACCATGGAAACCAAGGGACAAAAAAAACGAGCTACATACTTCGGTGAAACTGAGTTGGAGGTTTTAATGCTTGCTTATGAAGACTACAAGCCCGTTATAACTAAAAAAAAAAGAAAGAAAGAAAAAGAAAGAGTTGGCTTGGCAAAAAAAATAACGGACAAAGTAAATGCGTGAGTTTTATAAATTATTAAAAGAAATTATAAATGGGCTATTTTCCCATGTAATTAGGCAAAAATTATTTGAGGCATGTAAAAATAGACAAGTAGCCTTACTTGTTGACCTCCATTTATTAATATTACAGTAGTAATGCACATAATTGGCTAGTTATATGTTAGGTTCTAATAAGGTGTAATACTTGGAGCCAGAAGTGTGAACCAAGTAAAAATGAAACACAAAAAACATTCTCCAGAAACTTAATATTTTCTAAACTTACTAAACTTGTTACTGATGCCATGTAATTTAGTATCTAATGTAATTTAGTTTTCTATGTAGCCAATAGAAAGAAGGCTGAGGCCCGTAAAACAGGTGGGGGTCCACCTCCCCTCACCCCAGCTGAAGAGCTGGCACTGTCCCTGAATAAAGGGCGACCTGTGGGCGATGGGACCAGGGGTAGTTCGTCAGACTCAGATACCAAGACAAGTGGCTTAGTAAACTGTAGGTGAACCATATTAATACATATTGATTTATTGATGTTTTCACTATTTTGTCAGTATTGTAATAAAAAAATCATTAACAATGTCACCATTTTAAAAAAAGGCATTTTGAATGCATTTTACAGTCATTGATTCACTTGTGCAGTGTGTATGCTGCTTTGACTGCATATGCTGTATGCTGTAATCTTATTAGTACTCTTCATGTTCCTGATGTCCTTCTTTGTTAGTTGTATTTGTTTAAGAATATACACTGAGTATTGAATTTGCATGATTATCTATTATTGGTTTAATTGCTGATAGCCACATTGTATTATTGGATCCTCCTGCAACACCACACTCTGTCACAGTTGTAAGTGATTATTGTCTTTAGGTTTCTGTTTGCTTGCTAGACCAAGCATCCTTCCTTATTTTCACTGTAGGATGATGATGAAGAGACCACTTTTGCTGTGACAGAAAAACAAAATGTGGGGAGGCCCATAGAGGTATGATGAATACAATGCATTCCCCTTTTTTTACATAATTGTCATTGTCATTTTACAGAATATGGCAGGAGATTTTAAGCTGAGCATCTACCTCCACACAGAATCAGTGTAAGAAATGTTCTGCAGTTCTCTTTCCTCATTTAAATATTTGGTCTGTGTTTGTATTACAGACTTTTTCAGTCATGTTTAATTATTCTAGTTGCCTGCCAAAGAGCTGTATAAGGCCCACCTTCAAAAGCAAATCAGAAAAAGTGATTCTCCTCTCAGTGGCAATGTTGTGAAGAACAAGACAAGCAGCTATGATGTCACATGACCTTTCTGGGCCTTCAGGATGCCTATGGTCATTTCCTCCTTGACCCATTCTGCTGTGGGCCAGGTTGAATTGTGCCTGTGATCCAGGCTCAGGTTCGGGGTAGTGTGTCATCAAATAGGGAAGACAATGGTACTCTCTGTCCCCCACAAGTAACCATTGAAGTGTCCTTTAAAGGTAGTTAAAGTGTATAATTGCATAAAAAAAACATAAAAAAAAACATTGTGTAAGGCAAAACATACCCTGTTGAAATGTGTGGCACAATGATGACTCCCCAAATATCCTGGCAACATTTGACCCTGGCCATTTGGCTTCAACATTAGTGATGAGGTGGGTTGCATCACATCTTACCTAGTTAGTGGGGACCAGTAATGATGGTGATTTAATGGTTTAAACACCCAAACACTTAGCACTCAAAAATCTATTGTCACCTGCACATTGATGATGGATTGACTTCCTAATATCATAGTCTCCTTCATTGACTGAAGGAGCTTTAATAGGAATGTGGGTTCCATCAATGCACCCAGTCACATTTGGGAACCCTTAAATTGAAAGTTATATAACTATGTATTTTATTATGCATATTATCAGTGCTTCCACATCCACTGGATCGTCTTCAAAAGGGCACGCCATGCACGGAAACCTCTCTGAAACAAACTAACCCTGCAACATAACCTGCTCCTGAGCAGGTTATCCTCAGAGAGTCAGTTGCTATGGTTACTTCCATAACCCGAAAGTTACCTCCGTTTTTGGAACCGAAAGCAGAGGTTATCCGCTTACTTACTCCTAAACTTACCCGGGTAAGTCACATAACCTGCTTTCTGGAATACCCCCTGGTGTCTTGGTACAGTATAGGCATAACTTCAGAGGTGGAACGGTACATGTATTCATATTGAACCGAAACGTATGGGCGTCACGGTTCGGTGCATGAATATACACGGAGAATAGGGTTGAAATAAATAAAACTCGCGTGCAAATTAATTAATGCGGAACTACTGTTAGATACGCGGTAGAGATGCGCGGTAGCCTATGATTCAGGTCAGTGTGAAGAGGTTCAGTGTGTGTGGAAAGAAGACAGGGTCGGCGTGACTGGGACTCGCGTTTATTCAGAAAAACAAAAAAGAAACGAGGCGCACAGTAGCGCATTCGCCACCATAAACAAAACACGCGATCCAGCACTTGCTTCTCAGTCTCGGTTGCAGTAGCCGCGTGCGAAGTCCCAGTACAATTCTCTCTCTTCGCTCTCTCATTCCCGCCGGTTATACACGGTCTCTGCCACGGAAAAATACTGCAATCAGACACAGGTGTTCATCATCTGCACCCGCGGCTCCGTCCTTTCTCTCCCGCTACAGACTTTGCAAAATCACGCCCCTCGCCACAGTCAGGTTGGCCAAAATGCGTTTAATTTATTTATTTTTGTCCCTGCGTGCCGATCGGAGACGAGTTCACTGCTGATATTCTGAGAGTGAAGTGGACTCTGTGACCGGTTTTAACGGTGTTTTGCACCCAGCACAAACGCAGTAATTCACCATCGTGATAATACGCCAGCATATACCTGTCTTCTTTTTCTTCTTTCTTCTTCTTCAGGGTTTAATTGCGGTTGGCAAACCTGTTTCCCGCGTATACCTTACTAACTACCTAACTTAGATAACTAACTAAATAACTAAATAAATGTCCTAATCAAATAATTCTCTCGCTCTATCATTCGTACAATTACTCACACAGCTCACTGATCACTTTCTCAGCGACCTACTGTAGGGAGACGTCCCTCTTATGACATCACGCGATTCGTTTGGGGGGAGGGGCAGTTTTAAGTCAGTACTGAAAATAACGAACTTTTTCATCTTATATTCTGCCTTTAGGTATCGAAAAACATACAAAACAATACATCAACTTGACAAACGTGTTTCCCCTAACTATTTTGTGTTAATCATACTTACAAATTTAACCTGACATATACACTTTAAATGATGTGCACTCCTTTGGCTGCAGTTCACTTAACGGCCACCGGTGTTCGCTAATAACAAGGGTTTCTGAATTCTACATATAGCCCCTATTAATTGTTAGCCTGACATCATCATACTCAGATTCTAGTCAGAATGTGAGTCTGATACTGCTCCACTAGGCTATGATTATAGACGAGTTTGAACCAAACCAGAAAAAAAAAATGCCACTGCACTCAATTGGACAGACCGAATCCCATCGGAAGGATGATAAAACATCTTTCCGAATCAACAACTGCCTTGAACGCAGTTCTCTGTTCCTCTTTTAAATTGAATGCGCTGCCTATATCTTCTATAACAGGCGCAATGGCTGAATCTACACATCTAAATTCTCCAGCTGCAGCTATTCTTTGTTGTAAATGAATTCAACCCAAGTGCTCTTTGGTGACGTGGATGATTACTTTATGGATGATCATCTGTCCATCATCGTATAAAGCCCGCCCTGACAATCTGATTTGTCCGAACAGCTTTCGTTCGGGAATACTTGCTTCTCAATTTATCAAGTCCAGACCTAACTTCCCATCCTCAAATGTTGTGGGCGGGGCTTTGGCTGGCATCCAGGCTAATATATTGTAATGATTTTTAACAATTTCTGATCAAATAAATACAGCCTTGCTGAGACATAAAAGATTTCTTTCAAAAAGAAAAAAAAAATTTGGGCTGTGCAAAAGTTAATTGCGATTAATCGCATCCAAAATAAAAGTCTGTGCTTACATAATATATTTGTGTGTGCTGTATATAATTATTTTGTAAATATAAATACCTATGCATGCATGTATATATTTAAGAATTATTTGTGCTTAAATTCTGTATATATATATATATATATATATATATATATATAATATACATAATCTATATTATATAAATATAAATATTTTATATATGAATAACACATTTTCTTAAATATATACATGCATGTATGTGTATTTATATATACAAAATAATTATATACAGTGCACACAAATATTTTATGTAAACACAGACTTTTATTTTGGATGTGATTGATCGCAATACATTTTTGCACAGCCTTAAAAAAAGTAACTGCTGAAAAAAGTTTGAACAGTAGTGTATATAACTGCAAAAATAATTGTAATGCACATCCTAGTTTATCACTTTAGTGTAGGCTACTTCTAAAACTGCTGAAAAAAGTATTACTAATAATCACTTGTGTGTGTTGGTGTCTTTAGAGAAGTTTGTTTGGTGTTTTGCTGGCTTTGTTCTGGCAGACAGAGCATGACTGAGATACACGCTGCATCATGGGTCTCGGACTCACTGTGAACTTGTGTTCCCTTATCAATGCTCTCCCGAGAAGAATATGTTGTGGAGGAGAAGGGCATGTATCGACCGCTTCCTCGAGACAGACAATGGCATTGGCATCATTCCCCAGGAACAATTGGATGGCAGCTTGCTGGACCGGTGATAAACCCAGAGCTGTGCCGGAAAGAAGGAGAGGTTTACAACTTGGTCTAGTTGTTGTAATGGCAACATAAACCACATTTGCCTGCAAGGTTTATTTCTCCTTCAATTGAGCCAGGTGGACTAACAAGATTTAATTATGCTCATTAAAGCGGCCATTACATGGATTGTTTATTACTTTAATATTTCTTCAGATTTATATACACTGCCCGGCCACCAAAGAGATGCAAATAGGAAAATGCTTAAGAGTCTATGATTGGATCATTATTGGAGTGGTTATCACATTTTTAGCATGTTAGATGTTTAGCAACAGTTCTTCTATTCTAACCCTAATTGTTGTTGAGTGTGAAGCTCTTCATTTCATTTAAAAATATGTAGGAAGACACATCATGGTCATTTTCCAGGATGAAAATGTCAAGATAAGATTCATCAGGCTCAAATTGTGAAAGAATGAAGAATCATTTTCACACATAAATTGTACCTTTGAGTCCAGACGTTAAATTCATTGAAAGCCTTTGGGATGTGCTGGAGGAGACTTTACAGAGTGCTGGACTCTTACAATCTCAATACAAGATCTGGACCAAAATGCACCTTGATGCACCTCTTGATGGAAATACATGTTGTGATGTTCTTTCCATCAAAATGTGCATACATTTTTTTATCTTGATCTTACAAGAGTTAAGGTAAACACATTAGTTTAGGTCCAAGTCTCATTATTAACTAGTTGCTAATTAGATAACAAGCATATTGACTGTTTATTGGTACTTATAAAGCACATATTAATACTTTATTTTCTGCATGACCATATTCCCTTAAAGGGATACTCCACTTTTTTGGAAATAGGCTCATTTTTCAACTCCCCTGAGTGAAACAGTTGAGTTTTACCGTTTTCAATCCATTCAGACGATTTTCTGATATTTAGAAGAATATCAGTAACCAGACAGTTTCTGGTTTCATTGACTTCCATAGTAGGAAAAAATATATACTATGGAAGTCAATGAGACCAGAAACTGTCTGGTTACTGATATTCTTCTAAATATTAGAAAATCGACTGAATGGGTTCAAAAACGGTAAAACTCAACTGTTTAACTCTGGGGAGTGGTAAAATTAGCCTATTTCCAAAAAAAGTGGAGTATCCCTTTAATGCTACCTGATACCTAAACTTAACCACTACAACATTACTGTTATTACTACAACTATTAATAAGAAGTAAATTAGGAGTTTATTAAGGCAAAACTTAATAGTGAATATTTGTTTCCCCAAACTAAAGTGTGAAAAACATCCCACAACATACAAATGAGGCAATTTTCAGGCTTGGTTAAATGAAACTTGCACTTCTATGAAACTTGCATGATGTTTTACTGATACAAAGTCCTCTTATATGTCAAAACATCAAGGCAAATTTGATTTCTCAAGTCATGACCCCTTTAAACGATAGCATGTGATAAGAGCTTAGATCATTCAGGAACTAAACCTATGCTTGCAATTTGCTTTAAAGTTATATTAACCTTACCTGTTTTCATTTCTTCTGCATACCGTATGCAGAGGCTAGCCATGTCAATTTTCTTCATTTCATACAAGTACTTCCCTCTAAAACAAGAAACAAAAAAATCACCAATATTCACCAATTAAAAACAATTCTCGAAAGAACCATGCAGCAAACTTAAGAGAAATAATAAAAGAATAAAGGACAAGCAAAGTTGACCAAACAGTTGTATATCCAAATAACCTCATGATGTGCAGATCATAAGCGTCTGGCTTCATATGTATGGCTCAAGTCAAATCCTTCACCGCTCTACTCAGATTATTCACCTGTGAAAAATACAAGTTCACTAGTTTAATCTAGTAAATGAAAATCTACATTAAAATATTCATAATCCCAAATTACTATTACAAGAAGTGCCACTTAAAGATAAGAATCAGCTATTGTACTATTAAATTGAAAATTAAAAATGAAGAAATCCGTTCAAATCTGTGGCTAAATGACCAAAGGAAAAGCAATGATAATTAAAAGCCAAATGCTTTTAAAATGGCTTTTGAAAAATGATATCACACACACACACACATATTTATCATATATTAATGATCATATATTCAAATCATCACTGTAGTTGCTTAGATACACCTCTGCTAAACAAGCCGCATGATTTGACATATCACTCATATACATAGGACCAAACACACACCAAAGTTATCAGGGCTATGACCACAACTATAATCCCCTTACATTGTAATAGGCTCTGGCCCGGCATACGTAGGCTTTTACATGGGTGGGGTCTGCTTTCAAAGCATTACTGAACCTTATAATGGCCTCATTATTTCGGTCCATCTTCAGCATGCAGATCAGTCCCAAATTGACATGGGCAACAGCTGCAGTCCTGCTGTGACGATCACAGAGAGGAGAGATGATGACTCGGATACAATTTAATTGATTTTAGCTTAACTCACAGCTGCTAAGAGACTGTCACTTTTTATCCAGAAACAATCTTTTAAAAAGTGAGTTTCAAGCTTCAGTAAACTTATCCTTAATAAACAGAGCAATAGGGTCGTCACAACATCGGTGCTCTGGCCCTAACTATGGCCTGCCTTTGGTGCATTTGTTCAACAAAAGAAAATGAAGGTATTTGTGTCACTGAGCGGAGGCGGCTGGGACGTCACCTGTCAAGTTTGATCACGACTTCAAAGTCAGCCATAGCCTGCCGCCAGTGCCGAAGCGTTGTGTAGACCAGACCGCGGTGTAGGAACGCACTGAGATTTTCTGCACTGTCATTGATGAGAACTATGACACACACACATATACAGATAAAACATGGCTAATGAGATGATCTGGCTTTTTTCTGACTTCTCAGCAAAAAGTTCTGATATATATTTCTAAAGGCATATGGTCTCTGAGGATCTCAAATGTAGGCCTACCACTTCCATTATCTTAAGTGTCTGCCAATCTTGTAATACAAGTGCTGCATGGCTCTATACAAAAAATAAAGTGATTCATGGATTGCTGCTTTGAGTATTTCTTTTAATAACTGCAATAAAACGCAATAACGTTATTGGGAGTTTCTCTTTGAGGTTAAAAGCTTGATAAACATTGAAATTAAAATTTACTTCAAAATGGTCATTAATCCACATGGAATGGAATCCAAAGTGCTGCTAATTTGTCAACATTGCTTCAATCCAACAGCACGCTGGTTTGCTACACTCTCAGAAAAAAAGGTACAAAAGCTGTCAATGTCCATTTCTGCTAATATGTCCATTTCATGAGCTAATATCTACATTTTAGGTGCTAATAAGTACATTTAGTTGTTAATATGTACATTTCAGGTGCTAATAAGTACATTTTAGTTGTTAATATGTACATTTTAAGTGTTAATGTACATTTTAGGTGCTAATATGTCCATTTCAGGAGCTAATATGTCCATTTTAGGTCCTAATATGTACATTTTAAGTGTTAATATGTACATTTTAGGTGCTAATAATTGTGTACATTTTAGTTGCTAATATGTACATTTTAAGTGTTAATATGTACATTTTAGGTGCTAAAATGTCCATTTCAGGAGCTAATATGTCCATTTTAGGTGCTAATATGTACATTTTAAGTGTTAATATGTCCATTTCATGAGCTAATATCTACATTTTAGGTGCTAATAAGTACATTTTAGGTGCTAATAAGTACATTTTAGTTGTTAATATGTACATTTTAAGTGTTAATGTACATTTTAGGTGCTAATATGTCCATTTCAGGAGCTAATATGTACATTTTAGGTGTTAATATGGACATTTCAGGTGCTAAGTACATTTTAGTTGTTAATATATACATTTTAAGTGTTAATGTACATTTTAGGTGCTAATATGTCCATTTCAGGAGCTAATATGTCAATTTTAGGTCCTGAATATGTACATTTTAAGTGTTAATATGTACATTTTAGGTGCTAATAATTGTGTACATTTTAGTTGCTAATATGTACATTTTAAGTGTTAATATGTACATTTTAGGTGCTAATATGTCCATTTCAGGAGCTAATATGTCCATTTTAGGTGCTAATAATGTACATTTTAGGTACCAATATGTACATTTTAAGTATTAATGTACATTTTAGGTGCTAATATGTCAATTTCATGAGCTAATATGTCCATTTTAGGTGCAAATATGTATATTTTAAGTGTTAATATGTCCATTTCATGAGGTAATATGTCTATTTCATGAGCTAATATGTACATTTTAGGTGGTAATATGTACATTTTAGGTACCAATATGTACATTTTAAGTATTAATGTACATTTTAGGTGCTAATATGTCAATTTCATGAGCTAATATGCCCATTTTAGGTGCAAATATGTACATTTTAGGTACTAATATGTATATTTTAAGTGTTAATATGTCCATTTCATGAGATAATATGTCTATTTCATGAGCTAATATGTACATTTTAGGTGGTAATATGTACATTTTAGGTACCAATATATACATTTTAAAGGGCGGGTTTACTGCTCTTTTTCTTTGCATGATTGTGTTTATGGGGTGCAATATAACATGTATCCGTGGTTTTTCTTTTTTTAAAAGTCTTATTTTTCATAAATTTCACCTTTATTGTCAGCCGCGCTCTCCTCTGTCCCCTGCACGAGCGGATGACTTCCTGAGTCTATGAAAACACTCCCTCAGAATGACGTTGTGGGCTCAGATTGGTTCGTTTGGGCTGGTGTGTTGTGATTGGCTAAACTGTCGCTCACGTTGTCCGGAAGATTAACGCCCATGACCTTTACGGGCGAAACGGGCGGGCATGCCAAATGTGGATAACATAGACGGTGGATACACGTAAATAATGATGTGGAGACTGCAGTATCAGTGAGGCAGAATCAGACAGAGAAAGCCGCGATGAATCGAGTCAAGCAGAACCTCACCACACACGGCTCTTAATAAAGGTTTCTGAATGATAATTTGCTTCATTTTTTAACTTAATACACGTTTGTTTTACACAATAGCATCTGACTGGCAACGATAGCAACTGACTGGCTACTAATGTTATACTCAAACAGCGTTTGCAGGTTTACGTTCTTGATAGAAATCGAAAATAAAGTCATAAAGCATATATATATGAAAAATACATTTACAACATTAGTACTTATACAAAATTCAGGTCCATAATGTTTGTACGCGTTTGCCGTAGACACAAAATAGCCAAACTAGTAGCAGCTAGCCCATAAAGCCTACAAAGCAAGCACTGGCATTTGAAATAAAAACAAAACAAAACGCTCCGTCGGTAATTATACATGCAAATACATTTAAAATGATGAAGTCCTAGCCTACTTACAGTGTGGCCCAACAACTGCTGACTTTTAACTGCTGGTTTTAAAGTTGGATCTGCTTCGTGATTCCAGAAACAGTTTCTTGTTTACGTTAATCCGGTGTTGAACTCGTGGAGATTCTGGAAGCTGTCTCTGTAAATGCGCAGCACAGAGAGCTAGATTACCATCGTCACTTTCAGGAATATTATCAAACACAAATTGTGTCGATTGTTGTCGAAGTATAGTGTCCGTGGGAAGCCCGAAACACAGAAGACCTGACAGCTGTGTTAACACAACTCACTCGACGCATGCCCTTTCCTGCATATTCCAGAGGGAGGGGTTGATGCAAATGTGTGGGTTAGTGATGTACCATAACCCAGCTGTAGTCCAAAACGAGTCGTTTTTGTAGGCAATTTTACTTCCTGATTTTTAAAAGACGATATCTCTGCTTACACTAAACTTTCAGTGCTGCAACTTGCAGATACTGTTCATGCACCAATAGCAACATTACACACTATTTGAAATCAAAAAAGTGAAACTGCAGTAAACCCGCCCTTTAAGTATTAATGTGTACATTTTAGGTGCTAATATGTCAATTTCATGAGCTAATATGTCCATTTTAGGTGGTAATATGTACATTTTAGGTGCTAATATATACAATGTAGGTGCTAATATGTACATTTTAGGTGCTAATATGTACCACTAAGGTACCACTATGCAGCCTTTGGGTACAAAAGTGTACTTTTTGAAAAGGTACAGCCCCAGTGACAGCTTTTGTACCTTTTTCTTAAGAGTGTATTTTATATTGCTTAATATACTGCAAAAGATCGTGCTGATAAATTGGCTTAAAGTGCATTTTCTGAATGCCATGTGTCGCAAAACAGGCTCAGTGCCGAAACTCTACGCACGCCTACGATCCTGTTACACTGCACAAAGTGCTTAGGTAGGCAGTGTGGAACACTTCACTTCATGAAGCTGTTCAGTTTGCAGGAGACAGCACAGACAAAATATTCCTGCAAGCTTCAGAGATCAAAGCAGCAAATTACAGTTGCAAAATATATGGCTCTTATTCGTTCTCCTGGCTGAGTAGTGATATCAACATCCTCATATGTCTGATTCAACAGATGAAGCTGTTTGTGATGAGATGTTAAAAGAATGGCCCCATTGATTGTGATTAATTGTGTGTAGACAGACTTCAGACAGATTTAGATCAAAGACTTATCCCAGAAAACAGGATTTCCCTCCCCAGACTATTTATGAAATCTAGGCTAAAAACAAAAAAATGGGTCATTCAGAAATCTGCATGTACTGTATATGACTATGAACATCCGACTGCCCAAATTTGGACATTATCAACTTTGTTTTTTCCCAAATGTTGTTTTTCGACATGTTTTTTGTTTATATTCATTTTGAAATCTTGACTTTCAATGCAAACTTTAGATCATGCCAAATCTGAGCACAGCTTGAGACATTTTGCTGTGCGGCTCCAGAAGGGACACATTTCTAAAATACTGAGAAAATCCGAGCTGTTTAGAAGAAACAGAGATATTAAAGAGATAATGTTTCTGACTTTTTCTTTCCTATGGGCTTCCTGAAAAAAAGGTGTACATTTCAAATTAAAATTAAGTGTTGAACAAACCATTTGTAAAATTGCCTTTCCTACTGTGTTCTCAACATAAAGTGCCAGAACTTAACTTAAAAATTCCCATGGGTGACAGTTTCCATCAAGGCTCTAAAAATGTTGGTACAGTATCTTTATATAGAAAAACTGTGAAAAACTGTAAAAAAATTCATCAAGCATGTACATTACCAGATGTGCTGAGATCTCTTAAGGCCTTATCGGGCATTATCTTCCTCAGCAGACAGCCTCTGTGGTAAAACGCCAACCAATCACTGGGATTCCAGTGCACAGCCAGAGAAAAGTCTTCGATAGACTTCTCAAAGTGACCCAGCTTGGAATAGATCCTTCCTCTGTATGTTCTGCATTGAGTGAAAACAATATAACTGGATTTACACATCAACATAGATGTAAGGTAATTATATTTAGTGGAAAACAATGGGGAAATTCACCGCTGGCAAAAACGCTTCTGCTCTTAGGCGCGAACTAGAGACAAATATAACCTTGTCTTGAGTAGGAAATACTCTGCAGCAAACTTTTAGTTACAAAGGTGTTGACTTATTGTTCCTGGGTTCAGAAATTCAAAGAGTAAAGGTTTAACAGGAGTGAGTTATTTTCGGTATTACTGCAGTGAAACTGTGAAGGATTCAGTGCATTGTAGGCAGTGAATAAAGGCTGCAAAGAATCAGAAATATAGAGATAATACTACAATGGATAATTTGAAAATCCTCTATTTCAAACTGGTTGACTACAAATACAATGTCCAAACAGAGCATCTTCTGCCCAACCCCGAAAAGCAAATGCTGTCACCTAAAAGTAAGAAGGCAATTTTAGCAAAATCACTTTAAAAAGAAAAAGTATAATGCCATTTTCAGTTAAAAAAAACAGTCGACTCTTACAGTAAGTGTTTGCACCAAAATGATTCAAAACATTTGCTGACAAAATAAATGGTTATTGTAACAACACAGTGGGTTGAAAACAGGTGAACTTGCACTTTAAGCATGCTGAATGAGGTATATAATCTGAGGTGCACATGACCCTTTTGTTCTGGTTCTCAAGGGAGCACCTGGAGATGCTGCGTGGTACTCACACTTTCACGCGGCACACTTATCCTACATGCTGCCTAAATGTAAATAACACTATAAAAAATACAATAAAGCTGTATTTTTTTTATTTTATTAACATTAATGGCACAGACATGCAGCATGAATATTAGGCACTGTTGGGGAAGCTACTCTGAAACCGTAGTTTGACAAGCTACAAGCTACTCGTAAGTTAAAGTAGTTTAACTAGTCAAGCTACCAGTTTAGAAAAGTAGTTAGCTACACTACAAGTTACTATCAAAAAGTAGCTAGCTACATTGAAACCACTTTTGCTTTTTGAACAACGTATATTATAAATAACTGAATAAGTGTCTGAGGAAAGTTTTAAGTAAAATATTTAGTGTTTAAAACAAGGCAATGCAATTACGATTTCAAAGAGTATTGTTTTATTACGCACAACACTCAGATATCTCTGACTGTTTGTCAAAAGTGCAACAAATAGCCTACAACATTGCAAGAACGAAATATACATCCAACGTAAATTGCATGTAGAACATTTTCTCAAAAATACTGATTGAACTTGGACAAATAAGGCCATGGGTAATTAACGTTAGTTGTTTCTCCATCCTCCAAATCTGCCGTCACATCTTGCTATATAATCATAATATGGGTGTGTCAACCCACTTCTGTACGTCAGTGCACCGTTAGCTGCAAGATGCGTGATTAAACAACAGGTGGCGGTAATGGCAAAAAATTAGTTTGTAATCTAACAAGAAGAAGAATATCCTTGCATCACGTGATCGCGCTGATTCGCGCAGGCTCGACAATGTAGCAATGTAGCTTTTGCTCGCGCTACACCGCTACTTGCTGCAAAAAGTAGTTAGCTGCTGGAAAAGCTACACTGTTTAAAAAGCAACTGAGCTACTGCCAAGCTACTGAAAAATGTAGTTAAGTTAGTAGCTACGCTACTTGTAGTTAACTACTCCTACTAATTTTTTTTTCAAACGTCAAAAGACGTCGCGTGCAGAGCCGGCGCCAGCCGAGCGCTGATGAGGGGCGTCTGAAAACGGAGAGGGGGCTTTTACATTAATGCATGTCACCACTTTTTTCGGGGGCTCCCCACTAATTTTTGAAACATCTTCGCGGTACGGATGAACCCATAAAAAATGGATTAGGCCTAAACATCTTCAGTTAACTAGCAGAGCATTCATTTTGTTCGTTTGTCAAATTAGTCGTTATAGTGCTGAAATGTTTTTTTTTTTTTTTAAATCAATCAAAGTGCTTGTTTCGATCAGTGAAGGGGATAGTGTTGTCTTTTGGCTCGCGCTGTCTTCCCACGGACACGCGCTTAAATCAGTTGCGGAGACTAACCCAGGTGAAAAAAAAGTTCACTAAAATACATTTTATTTAAGTGCACTTAGTACACTTCCATAATGCACTTAAAGTGCTCTATTTTCGCGCACTTATTTTGTACTTAATATATTAAAACAGCTTATCTTTAGCACTGCTCAATAATAAGACGACACGTTTTACATGTTAGAAACACATGATTGTGTAATTGTGTAAGTAGTTACATTTTGCTCTATTCTTCTCCCAGTTCATCAGCCACTTACTTTCATGTATTTCGTGATTAGTGGAGAAATTGACGTGTTGTAAATCCAAAATCCAACAGATCCGATTCTGAACATACAGCTCTAACTAACGCGATCGTTATAAACGTGTTTAAACAACAAAACACATCCACTTGCACATATTTGACAATCGGAATATCAGTGTTTCATGCTATAGCTAATACATTTGTGAATATTTTGAATAAAAAAGGAAAAATGACATAAAAGCAGATCATCGTTCATTCAGCTGTGTTGTGATTGCGCTCTGTCAGGTGACAAGCAATGACAGCGTCACCGTGGAAACATTAAAGTGAAAGGTTCTAAATAACGGTTGCCTTGAAAAACTCACGCTGGGTCCAGATGGAATTTTTTTAACTTACGTGTGGAAGGGTTGACTACAATATTATTAATTTAGCTTAATATTCACAAAAATAAGGAAATGTGAAAATGTAATTGGCAAAATGGGATTTTTAAATAACATATTGTATCAGTAAAATCCCGTTTACATTCATTGTGATCTGAGGGGGCGTGAGAGTCCTGTAGAGGGGGCGTCGCCCCCTGCAGGCCCCAGTGGCGCCGGCCCTGGTCGCGTAGCTCACGTTTCCAAGCCAGCGTCTTTATAATAACGTTAGCCTATTGGCTACTGTTTTACATAATGGATATGCTAATTCAATTCAATGTTTGTTGGTAGATAATACCAACAAACTATTAAAGTGCTTTGGTGGCCATTGGGTCTATGAAAGCACTATATAAATGCAGTCCATTTACCATAATAGCCATGTTGTCAATATTATAATATCAAGCTACCATAGATGAATTTGCAAATTTGAAAAATCGATTTGCATTATAGCCTGAGGCAAGACACTTTCACCAGAAAAAATAAGAAAGAATCATAACTATCAGCCTGTAGACATAGGATAGTTATCCTGACCGATTATTTTGTTTGTCTAATCATTTACTTTCAGTATTACATCGTATACTTTCACGTCTTGAGCTGGCAGCGAGCTGCCCACCCCGGCTCTACAGGATGCTGGAGTGTCTTAAGCGTCCTCAAAAGAAAGCAATGCAGTCTACATTGAATGCAGTGAGGGGCGAAGCTACACAACACATTACCAGTAAACTGATCAAGCACACGCTCTGTTTCTAACGCACTTCACATTTAGTTTTACTCGTTTCTTCAGCCATGACAACATAACAGAGGTAAAAAAAACGCTCGTTGGGCTCTCGCGTCGGAATTTGAGGAAGTGTGGGAAGTGACGTATGAACGTAAAGCAGTCGAAATTTGAATTTTTTAGAATTTTGTAGTTCTTTATGTGCTCAGGTTCCTACCCGCTCCCGAAGTTACAGAGTGCCAGTAAAGGCAATACAGACAATGTCAGGCTATGGCAGACCTGTCATTCAACCTATCGTAAGTCGATGTACAATCTCAAGGGTTTTGAAAAAATATTTTAAAGGTTGAAAAAAAATACATAGTGCTGCTTTAAGATTCGAATGCACGGAAAGAATACACTGAGACACTTCCGGTTTCTTTCTCAACTGTTCACTTAAGTCATAGCCAAGAGAATTTTTGCTGACATGGGTATTTTGACATAACTTTGTGTATCCATTCAAGCACAAGTAAACGCAACAGAGAAATCAATTTGGTGTTTGAGCGCTATCTGAAATGCTTCTCTCTCTCTCTCTTTCTGTGTGTAAGAGTCTGTGCGCACAGATAACAGTCCCGATTTTCGTCTCTTCTTCCACGTTAAAAATCGTTTGAATGTGTAAATTGGCAAGACAAAACACGTTCAAATGATAAACTTTCACTCCATGATGGTTAAACTGAGGATTTAATCCCCGAATCCCAAGTGTGCCAAATCATGAAATCACTCTCTACTCAGAAGAGCTTCCCTCCACGTTTTCTGCTGCTTGTTTATTTTAACCCACACATGGGCACCAGTTATGTGCACCCCTGTAAATAATCCTCATAATAAGACTGACCTGGCAATAGCATTCCCAGGTTCTTGCTTTAGCAGTAAGGTAAAGTCTTCCAAGGCCACCATCCATTTGGAGCTGTTGAAGTGATGTATTCCATGGGCCATCATTGCATCCGTCCTTGTTGAGTCGATAGTGAAGGTCTGGTGGTCAAAAAGGGTTTATTTTGAAATCTTTTCCATGTTTCATGTATACTGCAATCATTGAGGCGATTATGCAGCCATTTAGAACAACGGTCTATAATCAACAATACCAGTGCTCATTTGTGAACTATTCATATTTAGAGTGCATGATGTGCTTGCCAACAGTAAAACTGACTAATTCTCTCCGCCAAGACATATTTAGCCTTTGAACAGACCTCAAATGCTTTTTTTTTGTGTTTTTAGTTTAGTTTTTTTTTTTTCAAAACCATTTTCCACCTTCACTCTGACCCCTAGAATTAAACAAACCATTAAGCGGCTCGTTTTTTGTGTGCTGTGCTTTTAAGAAACATCCCCTTCAAATTCCAGTTCTCTTGCCCAGGGTGATTCTAACCCTACCTTCTTTTGAAAAAAGCCTTTTGTGAAACCTGTATCACTTTCTGACAGGTTCACAAAATAATTAATGCTGAAATGTGTCGATATGAAATGAAAAACTGTCAAAATCTGACTGCATAAAGGAAATGCAGGTGCTACACACAGCCAGGAACAGCTGTTCAACAGTTCAAGAACTCTTGGCGGTATTCTTCAGATGCTTGAGAATAATATAAAAATACATTTTAATGATAATTATAATATTATTATGATTTGATAATACATTTAATTTGTACAGCACCTGTCATATACTGTGTAAAATGTAGCTTAAAGTGCTTTACAGGTCAGAATATAGGTACACTTTACAATAAGGTTCATTAGTTAACATTAGTAAATGCATTAACTATGAACTAACGATGAGCAATGCATTAGTTACAGTGTTTATTAATATTTGTTAATGTTAGTTAATACAAATACAACTGTTCATTGTGTGTTCATGTTAGTTCACAGTGCATTAACTAATGTTAACTAATACAACCTTTGATTTTAATAACATATTAGTAAATGTTGGAATTAATATTAACTAAGATTAATAAATTCTGAAGAAGTATTGTTCATTCTTAGTACATGTTAACTAATGTAGTTAACTAATGTTAACTAATGAACCTTATTTTAAAGTGTTACCAGAATATAAAAAGGATGACAAATAAATTAATTAATTAATAAAACATAAAACAGATAAAAAGCAAGAAAATGCAACTGTCCAGCCTCGTGTTATTTTTTTATGTCAAATTTCTGGACATTGAATTGGCTTTTCTGGAATGTGAATGTGGTTGGTGTCTAAAAAATATAAAAGTATTGCACTATAAAAATGTACTTTACTTTCATAACTCAGATTCATTGATGTTTTTAAGGCTAAGTTTTAATTTGTGGTATTTGGAGAATGAAAGAAGTTTTGACTTCTGAAAGTTACAGTATTGTAGATAAACTATTTATTCTCAGAAGATCAAGGCAAATGTAACCAAGGTAGATTACCACACTTGTGACAAAATGTTCAAAATCTTTCTGGCAGAAAATAACGTAAGTAATATTTGCATAGTCAATTGTGATTGGTCTATCAAGCACTGGTATTTCCTACTGTAAATTCAAATCTACAGTATTTATATTGTTTCATAGGGCTTACTTTGGCGTAGTCTTCCATGGCCAGCAGTACTTCGCCCATCTTCTCATACATCTTTGCCCTTTTATAGTATATCTCTGCATCATCTGGCTTGACTTTGATGACTTGGGTGTAGTTGAATGCAGCCAGTGCAGTTTCCCCTCTTTGTTTGTAGATTTCTGCTTTAGACATGAAGGCGTCTGGAACACAATTGGCATTAGTCATGAGCTTCAACACTTTGTTCTGAAGAAAGTTTTGTGCACCAAAAAATATAATAATTTACTTTTACATGGTCATTTTACATCCTTTCTCTGACCTTTACCTTTGTAGGCTTTTGTTGCAGGGCTAGGCTGAAAAATACTGAATAACTTAAATTATACTGCTAATTTATAGGCCACATTCACACAGCAGCAGAATATGGTTGGCAGTCCTGTATTTGAGTCCTTAATATGGTTGTGTTCACAGTCATAGACAGTTCAGTTATTTATGGTAGTGTTAATTAATTCTATAACCAAACTCACACGCGTGCATTTTCAAAACTGCATTCGTTTAATGAAGATTTGACGTATGAACTCGCAGCTTTTGTTGGACTCTTGTCATGTCAAAAGGGATAGTACTTTTTTAGTTTCATAGATGTTGCCATCTTTGATACTGTTGTTATAGTTACTGGTCAAAGGATACAGATCTCGAGCTTCCGTACCACGTTCATACAGACAGTATCCGAGACGCTGCGGTAAGTTGCTGTGTTAATGGGACTTTTCAAGACACACCAGTAAGCAAATGCAGTTGTAAATCAAAAGTAGCCATATTATAATGTGGGCAGTCATATGGTAATGTGCTAATGGATTTCATATCATGATCATGACAAATTCTGAATTTGTGTTATTTTAGTATTATTTATATTATTATAATTAACATTAATACTATATATTTTTTCATTTCAGATTTTTATTTATATGTCCATTTAGTAAGTTTAGTGTTAACCTAATTTAAGTTTAGTTACCTTATTGTCAAGCCAGCATTTTCTGTAAATGACATTTTTTATCTAATATTTATAAAACGGTTAGTTCGAATCCTTGATTCTGATTGGTCAAGAGCTGTGCTTTATTCACGATAAAACACGGCTACGACCGCTTCAGCCCAACGGTTCTATTGATCGCTGCGCAACACTGCGGCTCTTATGTTGTTTTTATTTGAGCTTTCATGCATTTTTCACATTGGAACATTGTTGCTGTTCACGCTCATGGACTATTTTTTCCAGCGGAAGGTAGGCTTTTAGGGATTTTACTTCAAGAAAGTTGCACTAACATTGTTTTGCAAATTGTAAGCAATAAGATACTTGAGGCAAGTGCTGTATCGATGAATAAGTAACGGCTAGAGGGTTGCAGGCACTCCGCTTCGCGTCATGCCTAACAAACGCCCTTGAGCCGTTACTTATTCATGATACAGCACAGCTGTACTTATTGCTTACTTATACTTAATTTTAGCTTTATTTCAATTAACAAAAATATTTTAGGTTTATTTAACAATAATAACCTCTGAAGGAACTTACTTTGGTCTGTGCGAACAGGGGGGGGGAAGCTTAGCATTGCTAACGTTGGAGTATGTCTATGTCTATATTTTGATACATGCCCTTTAACCGTACAGGTTCTGTTTTGCCCAATAGAGAGGTCAGACATTATTATTGAATCAGAATCTTGTCTCTCCTGCTGTCTGGTAATGAACTGGGACTCATGAGCACACCTGCATGCGTCTTGTTGTTTTTAACGATGACGTTTAGATCGTCCAAAGCTCTATCTGGGATCGTTTCTCAGCAGGTATATGCTGTGCCTGTGCCAGAAGGCATCCAGTAAATGGGGCTCCAGGGAGATGGCCTTTAAAAACAGAAAAACAACAGATCGATCATTAGTACACGATAAATTAAGCGGAAAATCAGGTTGCATTAGCAGAATGTTCTGTTCCGATTTGGATAATGATTTCTGAAATGAAGCATTTAATAATGAACAAACACCGAATAAAATCTTATGAGAATCAGTATTAGTGATGTTTACCTTAGCTTGCATTACTGATAAAAAAATAAGGCTTACAGCATTGAGATCTTCAAGGGCCTGGTTGAGATGACCAAGTTTAATGTAAAGCGCTCCACGTCGACAACAGTCGAAGGCACCAAGGCTTCCACGTTCATTCAAAGTTTGGGTCAGCTTGGCCACTTCATGCTCCAAATCAGCTGTAGTGAGACCGTTGTCCAAAACCTCAAACACATCAACTTTTTCCAGATTCTGGATCTCATCTTGCGGAAGCAGGTTCTCCTCCAGACCAGCAGGGAGAGAGCTTGAGCTCTGCACATTTTCCAGAGGAGGAAAAACCTCGTCGAACCAGGCGTCCCATAGGTCTCTAACCCACTCTCTGGGTGATGTAGTCTCAGGTATTCCACCACGATCTGTGGCAAAGCTTTCAAAATCTACGAGCATAGGCAGACTGAGGCAGAGGGAGGGTGAAACTTGCCAAGTTTTGGACTCCCATGGTATCTGACACAGAGACTCGCTCCTTTTAGATTAAAAGAAAGATAAACACATTATTAATGCAGACATCACAGCAGACTTACAAAATTCAAGAAAGATGATGTTCCTTCTAGAACATTTATGAGATACAAGATGCATTGCACCACAAAATGCTGTGAGAGAATATTTGATGTCATTGGTTTCCATGCAATTTCATGTTTTGGTCTTGTTTTGGAATTAAAGGTATGCTTTTAAAACAAAAGTAAAACCTTGTTAGTGTCCTTGGTGGCTCTCTCAGTTTTTTCCAAAAGTATGCCGTTTTGACAGAGCTGCGTGTCTTTCCTCTCTTCGTGACCCTGCGTTTGGAACTGGACACCCTTCCCCTCCCTTTGCCTTTGTGTGGGTTCCTTCTGTGATTTGGGGTCTGGCGGGGCCACTCTGATGAGTTGGGCTCTGTGTGAACCTCCTGGGGCTTTGCCTGTTTGGCATTGGATGGGGATTCTCTGGCCAGAGCTGCACAGATTGTGTTCTGCTGCCACTGCCACCACACATGCTCCAGCTCCTGGGAAAGGCTGGTGAAGTCAGACTGCAGCTGAAGCATGAGGCTCAAGATCTGGGGTTAAGTGCGGGGCAGAACAAGGCCGTCTGGTCTGAAACCCCAGGGGGAGACAGGATATTAAAAGAGGTGAAATTCTGGTTGCACTGGTTACAATGCAACAGAGCTGCTTGTTTCCAAATATTACAGTAAAAAGAATAAAACGGTTTCAGGTACCTTAGGCCCCGTTTACACGAGAACGATTCCGGGTGAAAACATTTTATCGGATGTGCCTTTCGTTTACACGGCGACAGCGTTTTTGAGGCTTAAAACGCAAAAAAGTGAAACCACCCTCCAGAGTGGAAATCTTAAAACGCTCCACCGCGCGTTCCCGTGTAAACGGTAAAAACGCGAAAGTCTGCTTGACAGTGACGGTTGTACGCAGGTGCGTGGACTTGGTGTTGATGTAGTATGCACTCCTAGCCACCTGAAGTGCATACTACATTGAATTTCACACACTTTTGCGTCACCATTTGCACGCGGATTTCCCACACAAAACGCTCGTCTAAACGCAGAATAAAAAGTGATGGCGCAACGCCACTTTTGCGTTTTCTCTTTAGAATCGTTTCCGTGTAAACATAGCCTTAATATAGACCAGGGTTTCTCAACTCCAGTCCTCACGACCCACTGCTCTGCATATTGTGTATGTCTCCCTTTATTAAACACACCTGATTCAGATCCTCAGCTCGTTAGGATAGACTCTGGCCCCGTTTACACTGTCAGTGAAATGTGGCCCAATTCCGATTTTTTGCTCATATGTGACACAGATCGGATGTGTTCTATGACAGTGTAAACAGGAAAAAAACGGATGCATTCGGATATTTCGAGATCGGTTTCAGGCCTTGTTCATATGTGGAAATAAATCAGATATAAATCCGATATGTGCCAATGCAACTGTCATGTCAACAGGCAGATCGGATTTTCTAAGGCATTAGGTGACGTCTCCGCCGTTTAATGACGAGAGAAACCCCCGACGCGCTTCTCCAAAGGGACGGATGGCCGACGAAACATTGCGTCAGAGGAGAGGAATATGGACAGGGGCACGGGAGGTGTTTCCACAGGATTGTAAATGTGCCGAAAATGTTTCATTTACATTTATTTTAAGCATTTAGTAATTTACTAGTAATAAACACTTTAAGTGGGCTATTTAAAACGTGCTAGGACTATTTACGTGCTCAATTATATTTTTAAAACATACGCGCAGAGTGTGACATCATATCGCGTGTGCATAGAAAGAATTTAATCTACAGCCGCTCAAAAAAAAAAAGAAAATCATCCACAGCTGCTCTACTCCAGAGCGCAACTCCACTGTCAGTGTCGTGTAAGTACAGGCTATGCAGATTTTTTGTGTTCGTTTCTATTTGCTGTCTCTGTGCAGGCTCTTTATTGTATTACAGTGAACAGCCCAAGAACACCTTTATTTTAAGGCTTAATGTCCCGTAAATCGGTCCGTTGCAGTACGAATGAAAGCAGTATTATCAATAATGTCAAAAATGTGAAGTGCAGTCAAGTTCGGGTATGTATGCTGTTTTAACGAGTGTTCTCACCGATACGCGTGTGATTTGTGGAGTTTTAACAAGTTTTATAGACATTGTTTTTTATTCAAAAGTGCTGTTTTGCAACTTTGCATATGGCAGAGCATGAAGCTTATTTCGTGTTCGGTGATCTGTGCAAGATAATTTAACCCTTTAAGCATGCGTGATATGTTTCAGATACTAGCCTATATGGCAAGTGTAAACACATGAATCGGATATGGGTCACAATTTAAAGAACGTGTAAACAGACAGTTAAAAAAATCGGATTTAGACAACAAATCAGAATTGGGCATCAAGACCTGCAGTGTAAATGAGGCCTATGTCTATCCTAACGAGCTAAGGATCTGAATCAGGTGTGTTAAATAAGGGAGACATACACAATATGCAGAGCAGTGGGTCGTGAGGACTGGGGTTGAGAACCCCTGATATAGACATTAAACGGTGTATTGGTAAGATATCAAAATTTTGAAATGCTAAAATGCCATAGCCAAAGGAACAGGAAAGAGTATTGTTGTTATATTACTGAGACTCTAGCTTCTACTAGGAATTTATGAAATAATTCTCAAAAAAAAAAAGGAAAGGTTTTTAACCTGTTCTGTTGAGATGAACCCAGAGAGAGTCAGTGAGGCTGTTGTTCTGAAGTCTGCCACAGACTTAGACTTAATAGGCGAGACATTTTCCTGGGGACATTTCATGTTCCAAATTTTTAAGAATGTCCAACACAATTGTATTCTGAAAACTCTCTTGAGAACTCACTGGATAAAGTGACATGAATGCAATAACAAAATCTTTCTCTTATCTTGTTTTCTTCCTTTTGTTTATGTAAGATGACAAATATATAGAGTTGACATTTCAAGCAGTGTTCTGCATTGTGACATTCTATACATTCTTATATCAAAAACTAAATAAATTGTTTTCAACAATAAAAATATGTATTATGCAAGCATTATAATATTCCTTAACAATATAACTGTTTTTACTGTGAGTATATATTATATAATATTATTATTTTGGTAACACTTTACAATAATAGTACATGAATAGTCATGTACTAATACCTTAATTAATAATTACTTTACTATGAACTAATGATGAGTTAAGACATGTACTAATGAGAAACTAACCTTTACTACGACATGAGACATAAGAATTCCTGTGTGAATATACCATCTTACTTACACATTAGTACATGCTTGTTAATTATTGCATTAATTAACATTTCGGGGTAAAATAATTCAACCTTGCTCTAGACAATGGACACATTTTGTGACTCAAAAGAAGAACCCTAACTCACTAACGTCCAACTGCATTATGATATAAAGACAGTAAACCAATCCATATAATAACTACATAAATAACCATCATCTGTGCTAACACTGATTTTAATTTTTAAAATTGCATCTTGCAAATTGCATTATGTTGGTGTAGGTATTTCTCCCTTGATGGCAGCAGTGGAATCACTTAAAACAGAATGAGATAAAACTGTATTTATGATGAATGCATCATTGTGTGTTCAATGAGTAAGATTAAATGTAAATATTACAAGACATCTAGTGGCATTCACTCATGTTTTTTGTGAGTTGCTGGTGTCAAATTTATGAACAATTTTATATTTCAGTAGGCTACATCTTTCTTCTGATCTAGAACATGTTTTAATTAGTTTACTCCTAAAATGTTAATTAATGCATTAATTAACAAACATGTACAAACGTGTAGTTAAGATGGTATATTCATGCAGGAATTCATATGACTCATGTCGATAGTAAAGGTTAGTTCCTCATTAGTACATATCTTAACTCATCATTAGTTCATAGTAAAGTAATTATTAATTCAGTGTATTATATATGTATATATATATGTATATATATATATGTATATATATATATATATATATATATATATGTATATATATATATATATATATATATATATACACTGTATATATATATATACATATATATATATATATTTATATATATATATATATATTGTATTATATATATATATATATATATATTATATATATATATATATATATATATATATATACTATGTATATATATATATATATATATATATATATATATATATATGTATATGTATATATATATATATATATATATATATATATATATATATATACAGTATATATATAGTATATATATGATGGGGCAGTGGATAAGACACATGCCTTTGGTGTGAGAGACCCAGGTGTGTTATCTGCTCCATGTGTTTTGGTTTTTCACATTTGGTTCAATTTTCTGTTAGATACCTTGGTTATTCATTGACTGATTATCATGTGCAGCTGTGTCTAATTTCTTTGATTAGTGTACTTAAGCCCTGTGTTTGGTTTAGTTCATTTGTCTGTTATTGTTCCTTTTACGTGGTTGTTTTGTTCTGGTTGCTGAGTACCCTGAGTTAGTTAAAATATATTTTGAAAACTGCTGCATTTTGATCCAGTTTCAACTTCATTTGCAACCACCGGTGACATTTAAAGTCTTAATTAAAAAAAAAAAAAATCTGACTGACCCCAAACTTTCAATGCTAGTGAATACATAGAATACACCCAAAATACATAGAAACACTGTAATAAATATATATTTCAGAATAGCATGTTCATAAAGAGCTTCATGGTGTTACATAATATACGTATGCTACATACAGGAATTTGGAGAATTTCCACCTTAAACTAATTTTAAGGTTAATTCAATAAACAGACCTCAGAAGTAATCCGTTCTGCTTTCATCACATGGCTAACTGACTCCGCCACGTTATCTCGTCCAAAAGATTCAACAGATTCTCTTTACACAGGTCTGGCTGAGTTACCTAAGGACACAAAATTTAATAAAGAAAAACTGGCTTAAAAATGTATTATATTGGAATTAACCTTTTATGCTAGCATTTTCCATATTAGAAGGTAACATAAGGAATTTAATATTACAAGCATGAACAAGGAAATATCTTTGAGACAATATTAAAAACAATGATTCGTGTGAATTACAGGCATTAATATGCATGTAATGCGCATAATTTTCGTCGTGCTCATTTATTTTATGAAAGAGAATTGTATTCAAATCAAGACATTAACAGAGAGAAAACAGAGCTGCTATAGGCCCTTCTCAGAGGATGGGGAGGCATGCAGTGATTTCTGCAGAAAAAAGCACACTGAGAAGGAAACAGATGTCTATTTGGTAATGGTGCTGCTGTACCTTGTATTTGGGGAAAAGTGTGTCTTTCATAACACAGGGAGCACAGATGAATTTAGGAGGTGCTGGGTTCCAGAACATTCTGAGCTTCGAAGGGACAACAGTGTTGCCCTATGAGAAATAAATACAATAATTGGATGTTGGAAGGAGCTGTTATGGAATAAATCAAGTGGCCTAAAGTGAAATTTATTCAGACAGTCTACATTTAATGACCCAGCTTGAACAATAAAAAATATGTGAATCTTACATTCATCTGTTAATTCTATTGGGAAAAAGAATGTGTGTCTAATGCCATCTAGTGACAGAATATTTCCAGTACCCAGGGACAATACCCTAGGTTTATTAAGTGCTTGAAAGAGCATAAACAACTGTTTAAAACTGTATTATAGTTTTATATATAAACTATTCAAGGAAGATCACAGACATAAAAAGTCTGTTTTAACTAAATGTTTATTACATATTTGATAATGCACTAAATATCATAATTATATAATCATAAATCACAGCCATAAAACAATAGATCTTTCTTACAGCATGTCCACACATCATTATCCTTGGTCTCTCCACGTAATAATCTGCTATTTTCTGCCAGTCCTTCCAGAATATCTGACGTCTGTTTAGGTATGTGGGAAACACAGTCTTTCTGTGCTGAAACTCCAGTAGAATCAACAGAAACACCTTCACACACCAGCCTACAATGAGTATTACAGCATTAATGACATGATACGACATCACGTCTTAAAATATCTTTAGGAATGGAAATACATTTAAGAGGGACTCAAACAGGTGGAGAGTTTAAACGAGTCAGATTATAACTGGTGACCTGAATTTATAATCAATGAGCTTTAATAAGAATCACTCTAGAAATAACAAGACAGTCAGGCTTATACCTCTGTATGTCAGGATGTACAGATATATGTCCAAGTGCTTCCCTCTGCTGGTTAAACTGTGCTGTTGCAGGGATCAGTTTTTGAGTGTGGCAGATTCTAGAAGCAAGCTGGAGCTCAACAGGCACGACTTGACTGGCAGGAGTGGTACACAAATGGTGGATGGTTTTATAGCCTTCAGCACTGTGGACAGAACAAACAATTAGAGGGAAACATTTATATTTGATTTTCTTCAAAATACAGAAAACCTAAGATGTAATGCTTTACTACTGTTTATATATATATATATATATATATATATATATATATATATATATATATATATATATATATATCAAATATATTTATATATATGTATATATATTTGTATGCATTCAATTGAAGTTACAGTAAAGACATTTATGTTACAAAATTATATTTTATAATTTAATTATATATAAAAAGTTATATATAAATAATTATATATAAATTATATTTTAAATAAATACCGATTTTTTTTTTTCCTTTTCTGTTCTTCAAATTATGGATAAAGATTAAGCAGTACAACTGTTTTTAACATTGATGATAATAAGAAAAGTTTCTTAAGCAGCAAACCATGATATTACAATGATTTCTGAAGGATCATGTGACACTGAAGGCTGGAGTAATAATGCTGAAAATTCAGCTTTGCCATCACAGGAATAAATTACATTTTAAATATATTCACAATATATTCACTGTAAAAAAAATATTGTTGGTTTAACTTAAAATAAGTAACCTGGTTGCCTTAAAATTTTAAGTTCACTGAAAATGGAAAAAGTGAGTTAGTACAATGAAGAAGAATGATTTAATCATCAGAAATTCATTGTCAAAAATTGAAAACAGTTTTTTACATTTTTATTTGAGGATTCTTTGATGAATAGAAAGTTCAAAGAACAGCATTTATTTAATTAGAATCTTTTCTAACATTATAAATGTCTTTACTGTAACTTTTGATCAATGTAACTCATCCTTGATGAATAGAAGTATTGATTTCTTATTTATTTTCCCCAAAAATAAAATGCAAATTCTTACTGACCCCAAACTTTTTAAAGGGTAGTGTTTAATGTAACAAAAGCTTTCCATTTCAGATAAAAGCTGTTCTTTTGAACTTTCTATCTACATTCTTCAAAGAATCCTGAAATAAAAATGTAAAAAACTGTTTTCAACATGGATAATAATCATGCATGTTTTTGGAGCATAAAATCATCATATTAGAGTGATTTGTGAAGGATCATGTGACACTGAAGACTGGAGTAATGATGCTGAAAATTCTGCTTTTTTCAGAGGAATAAATTACATTTAAAAAAAAAGTCATTTTAAATTGTCATAATATTTCACCATATTACTGTGTTTTTTGTGTATTTTTTATCAAAAAAATTGCAGCTTGGTGAGCAGAAGAGACTTCTTTTAAAAACATAAAAAATCGTACCGATCTTAAACTTTTGACCGGTAGTGTATATCATGGTTGACGAGAGAATGGTGAGTTATGTACAGTTAAGTGTTGAGATCATGAGAATCATAATCATGTGATCAGAAGAAAACAAGACAGACATTCATATGGCATGGCATCTTAGGTTTTCTGTATCAGAATAATAATAAATAAAATAAAAATAGAAGCCTTTTCATCAGTGGTCTCAGACTTTTTCATTACTGGAATGTCTATCAATCTAATATTAGGGTCTCACAGGAACATTTTCTTGGACCTCAAACGTAAACCATTTTGGGTGCCAAGTCAATGTGATATAGGCCCTATGTTCTGCCATAAAAAGATGATGCGTCAGTCTGTTTGCACAGATCGTCTCTGCCATAACTTCGCACCACTGTTTGAACTGTAGACAGCGGGAGAAACGACCCCAGAACTGACTTTGTGTGTGGGCTCTTTGTGTTCAGCGAACTGCAGACAGGCAGGAGTGGCCCTCCGCCACCCACGTCCCCGCGGCTCCACTGACAGCGCCAATTTATTGGGTACGTTTCGTTCACTAAGGCCTGTGACAAGCTAGATTTATCACCCCACTCTGGCACGGTTAAGCCTCAACGAAAGACCTAGAAGGTCACACCAAAGTCACTGGCCCTACCTGCGCTGAAAAGAAACATTCCTGAACCGTAAGGAGGAACCTTCAACCTGCCCCGCTATCCATCTTACCCCGTAGGCAGGCGGCTCTCATATAAACCCTCTCAACCGCGTCCAACAGGAACCTTTCAGTGACCCTCGTGACTGGAAAAAGCTAGTAATTAAAAGGGCCTTTTTCAAGAGCGAGGGCGTGGCGCGAGTCCAGCCGTGCAGGTAGTAAATCTTGCGTTATCAGCTCTCAGGTGAGTGCTGGAGAGGTTGGGAGCAGGGATGCGTGGGTGCGCTGGCTCCAGACAGACCCGCAGCACAGATGAGTGGAGTAAGTGACGGGGCAATTACTCGCTGTGTTACTGCTCCCTAAATAGAGCTGAGGGGGAGCTGATGACAGCTTTTGGACGCTCTTCTCAGGTAGCGTGAAACTAGATGATCATTTGGGTCCAAGGCCACCCTCTGCGCTCTTCCGCTAGTGACGCGTTGAGAGATTGACATGCTGATAGCAAGTGGAACATGCCAATATATCAACACGTAGATTAGTCATAATGCATAGAACTAAGTATATAGCAGCTTCAAAAGTATTTGGACATTGACGTCTTACTTAAAAATGTCTGAAAGCCATTGCATTATATGCAAAACATCGAAACTACATCTATTTTAAAAGGAGCATGACCATCCCTAAGAGAAAAATAAATGTGCTTAATTGTGTTGAATGTTCACTTGTAGTAAATATATTTTTAAAACTGTACTTACATAATGTTAAATGGTTAGTTCACCCAAAAATTTAAATTGAGTCATTAATTACTCACCCCATGCTGTACCAACCCCGTAAGACCTTTGTTCATCTTCGGAACACAAATGAAGATATTTTTGATGCATCACTGCTACATAGGCACCCTAAGGGATTGAAACTTGATGGCCCAGAAATAGCCTCGTGAGACCATCCTGATCTCGCGAGCTTTCAAGGTTTCACTCGCAGATCAGTCTGGATACTTTCCGTTAAAGAAAATTTGGGAGCAGTTCACCAAACGAACATCCAATCAGCGTTGGCTTTGAGGCGGGTTGAGGTGTGACGCAACGAGAAGCGCGACAGTTCAGTCCAGAGTCACATGGCGGCTTCAGCGGATGAAACTAGCATCAGCGTGGCTATCGAGCAAGTTTTATCGGAATTACAGAGTATTTCCTCACTGAAAGAAGAGCAAAACACTGCTCTGGAGGCTTTTCTCAGAGGAAAAGATGCTTTTGCTCTTCTCCCGACTGGTTTCGGCAAGAGTTGCTCTGATTGGTTGATTTGGCCCGTCTATCACCAACATAGGCCAATCAGCTAACCAGTATTTTCGCCCCTTTCCAAAACTACTTCAACGGAAGGTTTCCAGATGGATATGCGGAGAAAATCCATCTGGCGGAGTCAGGTTAGCCCAGAAAGTCATTAAAGAGAATGTTTAAATATTCCATGTGCCTACAGTGGCTCAAGTATAAGTTTATCAAGCGACGAGACTACTTTTGAGCGAAAAAAACAACAAAAATAATGATTTATTCGACTATTCCTTTTCTTCCTTCTGGGCCTGAGACGAGAGTTCAAGAGATTTCCACAAAGCATGCGCGAGAACTGAACAAGAAGTAGTAGAAAAATAACGTAGTTCTCGCGTGGAAATCTCTAGTCACATGGAATATTTAAACATTTTCTTTGATGACTTTCTGGGCCATCAAGTTTCAATCCCTTCAGGTTGCCTATGTAGCAGTGATACAGCTCTCAAATTTAATCAGAAATATCTTCATTTGTGTGCCGAAGACGAACGAATGTCTTCGAGGTTGGTACAGCATGGGGTTGAGTAATTAATGACTTAATTTTAATTTTTGGGTGGAGCTAAGCCCTTTTAATGAAACAGAATGCCACTTAAGTGTACTTAAAAAGAGTACACTTTCATGATTGCTTTTTTAACACACTTAAGTACTTGCACATTTAATGTTTACTTTTAATTTGTTTTACTTTAAAGTGCATTAAAATTAAAGTGTATAACAAATCATTAAGTTTTAATAATCTTTTGTGATGCTCTAAAGAAGTATGTTTATTTTAATGTATATTTAGGTCAACTAATTGCATTTAAAGGCAGGGTACGAAGATTTTTTTCTAAAACCCTTTTTCCCAAATTTGTTTAAACTGTCTTTATTTACCAATACATATTTAAAATGTATGTACTCTGAAAAGGAGAGTGTAAAAATAGAGATGTCTATAGTCCTCTTAGGGCTGATAAACACAGCTACTTATTCCCATTCTGAACGAAGCAAATGATTGGCTGGGCGATTGTCACTCTCCCTCGCTACCATTTCTGCTACAGGACCTGCCCACATGCGCACACTCGGTTGACTAGCTCATTTCGGAAGAGAGGCTCTCATTGTGGAAGCTCTTACATGCAAAACACCGTATATGTTATGAATCTTGCACGAAATTCACCTTCATCACAGTGTAACTGATGGTAACGGGAAAGCGTGCATCAATGCAACCTGTTTTTAGCTTTGCCTTGTTATGTTACTAGTGCGTTACTGAATCCAACTCAATATATTTAAAAATTTACCAGTATCGATATGCTAGCTTGATAGTGAGTACTAAGAGCCATGTTAGTTGTTTATATTCGTAATGATAAAGTTAGGTAGTTACATGTGATTCTGACATGATGTCACTACATGCACTGTACTCTTCTCCGCTCGGCGCTGGTAAACACGTCCTCCAGCTCCTACTGAGTTTGATTCGGTGAACAAGCCGTGAAGTGCGTGCAGGTCCTGTAGCAGCAGGGGTGGTAGCCATGGTAGCGAGGGAGAGTGACAGTCACCCAGCCAATCATTTAATTAGTTCCGAATGGAATAATTAGCTGTGTTTATTGCAGCCCTGAAAGGACTACAGGCACTCAATTTTTTTACTCTCCTTTTAAGACGTAGGTATATAAAGACAGTTTAAACTAATTTGGGAAAAAGTGTTTTAGAAAAAACCTGCCTACCCTGCCTTTAATTAAAAAGTTTAACTATGATACATTTTCATTTAATTATTACATGCTATTACTGGTCTGAAAGCATTAATAGAATGTACTTTGTGCGAACGGAATGTAAAGTATAATATTTCTGTCTTGAGTATTCTTTTTAAAAGTTTGCTTTCTTACTTTTTTTTTTTTTACAAAGGGTAGCATTAGCATATTTTCACAAAAAAATGTATTTGTTAGGTTTGAAATGATGCAATATAGAACAAAAAAGAATTGGACACTAAGTGCTTGTAAAAGATTAGTGGAATATGTTCATAGTTAATGTAATGAACTACACCTGTGGGGACGCCTATGTGAACTGACTTCATACACCCTCTAAAAATCATCAAAATGTCAATGATTAAAAATAAAGATCCTGCTTTGTTTAAGAACAAATGATGATTTTCTTTGATAGTTTGTTATTGAATGCAACTAAATGCATTTAATAAGTATGGCTTGAGTGTCCAAACATTTTTGGCCACAGTATGTCATTAAAATATTTTAGATCTTTTATACTCTTTTTTAGGTGTCCAGGTTGCAAGTAGTGAAAGGCCTTGAATGGTTTTGGTTTGACGGGATGTCCTTTCGGCTCTCTGAATCGGAGTCAAGCTATATCCATGGGCCATTATTATATCTTCATTGGTCACCTTAAAAATATAAAAAAATAGATTGTGGCAATATTCGTGTTTTTAATCTAATACATTAAATATCTGCAATTGTGCTCATACTTATCAAAAAGGTCTTAGAAAACAAACTGTGTGTAGTTTACCTGGGATAACAGATCCTTGAGTCCTTCACCATCAGAGTCAAACTCAGAGTCCTTCTGTAAAACTGACTCAGCCATTTTGAAGACACCAGATGACACAGATGGATGGCACATTGGTCTTGGGAAAGTTTTTTTGGAGATAGACATGTGGTACTGATGTGTCCCTTTGAGTTGGCCCCTGAAGGGAAATACACATGAGCACTCCATCAACAACAGTGTCATTCCAAGCCTATGACTTTACCCATCAAGATGTACTAATAGGAAATGCTACAAAATTCCTCACTGCAATGACTCTTCATACAATATATTGTCGCCACAAGCTCACCTTGAAGAGCAAACAAGTGTTGCTCCTTTGTTGCCTCTGGGGTTTCTAAAACTGACAGCTACCCTTAGAATTGTTTTACTGTTATGTTACTTGTAATGTTCTGTCGCAGTGATTGAGATGAAAGATTTATGCTTGATTATGGTTTATGCAGACTGACACTGTTTTGGGTAATCTTGCGTAGGCAATAGAGAGCCTAAGTCCCGCCCCTCCGCTTCCGGTTCATGGGACCTTATCTCGGAAAAATAATGCATGGTAGTCAATGGCGAGAGATAACTTATCTTTTTATTCCGTCTGAACTGTGTCCTGGATTACACATATGATGTTTGTCAATTTAAAAGATAATTATGAAAGCCAAGAAAGTCGCAGTTCGTCATAAAACAGAAGAGTAACTTTTAGTTTTATGTGAAAAACCCTCAATGAACTACATCTCCCGGGAGGCGAAACAACGAGCAAGATCAGCTGCTGTGTGTGTGTGCAGTCTGGAACAACACACTCATGACGGTAACGTTACGATTATAACGGAAGACTATAGAAACAATGACATAGTCTCAGTAAAGTTCGCTTCATTCATTGAGAGAAAATGTGCGCCTTTGGGGTTTGTAGTCTTTGTAATTACGTATTTTCACAGTCTTATATCTCAACAGTTTTACATCAAACTGCGACTTTCTTGACTTTAAAATGTATCTTTTAACTTGACAAACATCATATGTGTAATTCAGGGATCAATTTAAACGAAATCAAAATATTTGTTATCTCTCGCCATTGACTACCATACAATATTTTTCCGAAATAAGGTCCCATGGTGGTCTGACCGGAAGGGGAGGGACTTAGGCTCTCTATATGTCAATGTAAAGAGATATACTATGCAGTGGCCCCAAGAAGTATTTGGACACTTAAGCCGCATAAAAAAGAAAAGTATGAATGTGTTGCATTAGATACAAAATATACTGTCCCATTTGTCAAATTAGGTTTCAGAAGGGTGCTCGCAAGCACCCCCTTTGTGGTTGATATACGCCCTCAAACCGCACTTTTGCCAAGCCCGCACTGAAGCAAACTCTACAGTAGACTTCTTCCCAGCAGTCAAAGCAGCGTTACATCACGAAAGTACAAACTCGTAGGAAGACGCGCTATTTGGGCCATTTGGGACAGGGCCCAAGATGCTCAGTTTGGTCAGAGGAGAACTTGTTAATCGACTGAGCCAAAAAAAAAAAATCCCATTCTGTCACCTTATGGATTTTGGCTTCCTTGCCACTTTTGCCTCTGACTTGCTTAATTTGTGACACTTAATAATCAATAATATTATTGACATGACTGCACAGACAATATTTGATGAGAACTGAACTAAGCTGGATAATGATATCACTTTTTTTCTGCAGATCTGCTTTATAGCTGAATTGAACAACTGTTATTTAATAACTGATTATATTTAGAATGGAACTGGTTCAACACAACAAACTGACTTCAGCTAAAAAATGACTCTTTTCTTTCTTTTTAGAACAGCAGTATTGAACTATGTTTGCATCATTGAATCATTTTTTCTGTTTATCACTGTAAAGTTGCTTTAAAACAATCTGTATTGTATAAAGCACTATTAAAATAAAGATGACTTGACTAGTTAATGTTTTAACTTTAATGTTTTAAGCTGCCATAGACTGAAGAGCAGAAGATGACGATGAAGACGAGAAGATTGTGCACCGCGTCACCAGTTTTAACTAACCATAGTGCAGAGTCGTTGGAAGAGATTTTAAACTTTAAATGAAAAATTTTAACGGCTCTGAGTTTACTTTTGAGAATTCAATTAAATATTTGCATTTGAGAATTCATAAATATTGTTGTTATTATTATACAAATTAGAGTATTTATGAATAGTTAGGGTGATGAATGTGACATTTTCATAGTCTATTGTGTGAATATCTAAATAATGAAAAGTTTTTTTATTTTACTTTATTTACCGGAATGTTTGCTATGCAGCTGCACATTGGAAAGAAAGCGCACGAGATGAGACCTCTACAATGACCACATTAAGACCACATTAAGAGCACATTAATAGATATTAACCAAATCAAAATGTATTTTCATATTCAATGACACTTACAGTATAGCTTCAAAATATGTTTATAGTTAATTAAAGTACTCTATGTAATAAACTAATACAATGTTTTGATTATTATTTATTAGATGGGGTTTTGTGTATATTTATATATATATATATATATATATATATATATATATATATATATATATATATATATATGGCCTATTATATGATTTTACATTTTAAAAGTAAAGTAAATTACAATATTTTATTTGTGTTATAATCCAACCCGATCACACTAAATTCGTCTTTATAGCACGTATGAGTATTGTCGTGTAATTTATACGCTGAAAGTGAGTTTTTACGTGCATATGATACGCGCTGGTTGGTTAGGGTAGGTTTAGTAGTGGTGTGGGGTGCATGTGTATTACACGCAAATGAAATGCGTATCAAATGTATACGAAAAACTGCGTCTCATATGCACGTAAAAACTCATTTTCACGTATAAATACACAACAATACATCGATGCGTGTTATAAAGACGTATTTCACGAACCCTTCGTTGCCTTTCTTGTATGACCTTTCTATGACGTTGCAGAGCATTCCAAATGAGCGATTATTGCCAGCGAAGTCCTCTTTAACTGATACACTGTGTTCAGGGAGTAGGGAGCAGTGAACACTGCATAGGGACCCTGTTCAAATGGAACACACCTTAAACATACAATAGGTGCCTGCGCACCTTTGTTGCTTAGCTGCTAATAATAAATGAATAAATAATCAAATAATAAAGTAGCTGTGTCCAACTTTACAAATAAAATAAACTGCTAACCACATATAAAACAAAATAAAAACTAGGGATGCACCGATATGATAATTTTGGCCAATACTGATAACCGATAATTCCTTTTTTTGAAAGCCGATAACCGATATTTTGGCCGATAAATCTAAATCCAAATTTTTAGATAATTTTTGATTTCCCTCATTAAAAGCCAAGATACAAATACAATTATGATGTTCTTATTTTAATGTTGTGTAGCCAAAATGACAGACTTGCACTGCACATTTTGCACTTTAACTGGCTTTTCCTTTTTTAAAGTGATTTCAATCGTGTTTCAATGTTGAACAGTGCCTAAAACAGTGGCTAAAGTGCCTCAGCTCAAGGAAATAATACATAATTTATCGGCTTTTAGATATCGGTTAAATGTTCTTGTTGGGCTGATAACGATAACATTAAAATGATCATATATCGGCCGATACTGATAATGTGGCCGATATATCGTGCATCTCTAAAAAACAAAATTAAAAATCACACACACACACAAAAAACAGCTAACCTCATCATCAGAGCTGCAGTTGTTTCCAGCTTCTCTTTCCATCGAATGTACCATTGCTTGGTCAGAGAAAGTTGCACCACTGTCATCCTCTGACTACAGGTATGTGCCCACTTTCCATCACTAATGAGTCTGCCAAGCTCTCATTTGGCGCCCTCTGCTGGTCAACCTCATCTGGCGGCTGGAGTCCAGCAATAGTTCTGGCTTCCTCCAGCAGATCAGAGGTGGATTTGAAACTTTGGATGGTGCTGGAGCCAGCGCTGCTGGTGTGACTGCTGTGTTTGGAGAGAGTTTGATGCTCATGAGGCTCCCAGAACTGTTCAGTCTTTCCTCTCTGCACTTGCCCATTCTGTGCTGAATTCACAGAGCTTGATGCCTCATTGTCATTAGAGCTGCCCGAGTCCGCTGGTTCTGTCTTTCACAGATAGTGGACTGGTGAGCGCTGGAGGTCTTCTTCTCCTCACCTGAGACCTGCTGAGCAAGTGTGTGAAGTTTATAAGATCCACCTGCTGATAAGGACCACTCTGATCTGGGCTTAGCAGGAGGTTGGGGCCTTTGGGACAAGGATACTGCTTTGGTGGTCCCTGCAAGAGAGGCTATGACTGGCTTTCTGACAATCCCATGCCTGGCTTTAAGTTTTGGAAGAGCCATTGTGTTCACGGATTTGTCAATGGAGGAAATGTTTGGGCTTGTGCTCTGACCCCGGCTCATTTTGTTGGTCTTTGTTGAGACATGGATTTAGGGGGCAGTTTGCAGAGGAGAGGAAAGTGAAAGTCTATTTGAGACTCAACACAGCTGGGTTTTGTCAGGATGGGAGGTAAATCTGTGATGACAGGTCTTACCTGGCAAGGTAAGGAAGAAGTCTTCTGTTCTGGCTGGATTCATAAGTCTTTCGTATACTGGGAATCCTGGAAATCAAAAAGGAAAAACAACAGAAAAAAACTATTTTCATGATTTGCTATGAAGACGTTTTATCTTTTGTCAAATCAACTTAGTTGTTCAGAAAACATCATATATTGAGTTTCTATTTATTAAACCAATCTTCATTGTATTAACTTAAATCTTTAATTTCAATGAACCAGGCAACTTACTTTTTACGTTAAACCAGCAAATGTAACGTTATTTTATAAGGCTAACGTTAACTTATTCATCACATTATACGATTTTAAAAACAAATGCGTTTAAAATGAGAAGAAATACGTGTTGCCTCATTTAATAAATGAGCAATACCATTGAAGTCGAGACTGGTAAAAGAGCTAACGTTAACGTTATATTTGCAAAATATTTTAAAAATAATTTTACATAATTTTGTCCAACCGTTCAGTTCGAGCTATTTTCCAATGTTTTATTATTTATTCTCATTTTCTTTTCTGACTCCCATGAAATAATCATTCTCGCTGCATATATAAAAAAACGCATGAATAGTTTCGAAAGAACAGAAACTGCAGTTTTACAGTTCTAAACGCTTTGATTCAACGCTATCATTGTTAGCTAAGTTAGCCCGCATGCTCAAAAGTTGCTCTTTTCGTGCTGTGACACAATAAATCTGAATAAATCATTACAAAGGCACTCTTTAAAAGCACATTACCTTTTCATCGATGTATTCCCGTCTGAAAATCTACTTCAAATAAAATTGTACTAACTTTTTGCTGAAAAATAACTGAAGCTTTTTACCTCAGAAACTCAAACTGAGAAACGCCATGCAGCGTCTCCTAGCAACCGGCCGTCCCCATGCGCGTGCCAGGACTGCCATTGAAAATATCCACAATAAGATCATGATTAAGTAACTTAGATAATTATCTGGATGTTAATAATTGTTATTTTTTCCATGCATGCAATTTTTACGCATATATATAACACTGACTGGCTACTAGAACGACAAGAAAACCCTTCAAAAAGGTCCCAAAATGTGTCCCAAAAGTGTTTTAGCATCAATAAATTGAATAACCATGTTCGGTTCCGACCCAAAAACCCTTGAGTTGACATGTGACAACCCTTCAGTCGAATTTCGAAGAACATTCTAAAAATCTAAGAATCCTTTTTAAACCTTAAAAGAATTTTGTCTGTGGAATGGGAAGGTTCCATGAATGTTAAAGGTTCTTCATGAAGCAATCGATGGGAATAAAAGAGTGAACTCAAATGTTTAGATTTACAGAACAAACTGAAAATGGTAATCATGGTGAGCTATAGTGCAAAGATGCCTTTCTATTTACACACAATCACAGAATAGAGCATTTTCTGAGATTAGGAGCTTTTAATGTGCTTTCAAAATAAAGGTTCCAATTATAATTACAATTTATTTTATTTTTTTACATTCTAATTACATTATGATTTTAAAATGCCAAATCCCAAAAAGTACTTTTTTCTTTAGTTATCGAGAAAACCAAACCTGCCGATACTTTAAAATACTGATCTGATGAACTTTATAGGCTACAAAGTTACTTTGCCATTTTATTTTTGATAAGAAGACAAAATTGCTGCACAAAAAAAAAAATGTTATAACATACAGTAACATAGGCCTATCTAATGCAATGCACTGTTTGTTCAAGCAAAGCAGGCAGTTTTTATAGGCCTATTATTTTATAAATCATGCATTAAATCTACTGACAAGACAGTCCTGATACCATCGCTATTGCTCCCTCTACCTCTCTCTCCCTTTGCCTCTCTCTCTCTGGCTGTCTCATGGGGGCTTTGACATGGTCTAATGTTCTTCGCTTCAAGGGCCATTTCCCTCCGTCCTGTGAGGAATCGATCTGTGCTCTAATGGTGTGAGAGATCACTGGAGATAATCCGCTGTAAGTGGATGATCAGTGCTGTCATTCGCTCATTAGCAGGTGTACACTGGGAAATGTGACCTCTTGTTCATTTGAGAAATAAAAGGAGAGAGATGGTGGGGTTTCCAGTTCCTCCCTAAACACCTGGCTTCAGTACCAAAAGCAAAGTTATTGGAAGTTGTTAATATTTCTTCTGCTACTCTGTGAAGCTTCTTGGTGACAGCATTTCTGACATTCACAAACATACAATGAAACACACATGATTTGTTTAGTAGCCTATTATTTAAATAAACTGTTCAAACAGGCCTAGTTATGATAGAATTCATATGGTCATACATTTTGATATTTAAATATGCAGCATCCACGTATTTTTGTGATAATTTGATAACACTTTCACACTCTAAAAAATGCTGGGATGTTTCAACCCAAATTTGGGTCAAATATGGACAAGCCCAAATGTTGGGTTATTTAAAATGTTAACCCAACCAAATGTTTCCACGGTACATTTTTTAATCACATTTTTACCCAACATTTGGGTTTGTCCATATTTGACCCAAATTTGCTGCTTTTTTAGACTTGCATTTTTATGACTTGCAATCATTTTACATTTAAAATTACATTTTAACAGACATATATTGAACTAGAAAGACTATGTCTGTTAAAATGTAATTTTAAATGTAAAATGATTGCAAGTCACAATTAATATCATTCATGAATAACATAAATCAGTACAACATAGATCATGTAGGCCTATTTGTAAAATGTTTGCAAGTCTCTATTAATATTAATATAGTATTACATAGATCATGTATTTATGTAGGCTATATTCAAAAAGGCCTATAAATGTCATGATTCATATGTTCTGTAGGAACATGTTATCATTACATAATGTTTTCTAAAATTGCTGAAAGATATAACGTAATGTGTTACATAATATAGACGTTTACTATATTACATTAATTATAGGCCTATTGCACTTTACAAGATCACTCAATTCATAATTAACACTTGTTTTTTATAAGCCTATGACATTATTATGCTGGATTAGTTAAACAAAGCTATAAAGTCCTAAACTTATTTTGAAAAAAAGAAGGAAAAAAATAAAATAATTTAAAATGTTTCCATTTAAAATACATTTAAAAGTAGGCTATGTGGCAAAAATATATCGCATATTCTCTATTATTCATAATAATGTGTTTATTTCTAATAGAGTTTAAATTAAAAGATGATTTTACATGTAATAGTATTGTGCAATAAAACACACGGGTCATTCCTATTTAAAAACAGCAGAGTATACGTGTTCCTGGAAGCAGAGAGAGATCCAGGCAAATGAGACACAGAAAGTGGGCTGTACCGTGTTCTACGTAACAGGCAGGGGAAGATCTCCAGTTCGGTCCCAACATTTCCTCACTTTACCCAAAGCCACGCACAACATCCCACCAGTGACTGCGCGCGGTGCCAGGACGGACGCACACGCACACACACACTCACGCGCGCGCTGTGAGTCTGGAACTGCATGTGCACGAGCTGCGGATTTCCTCCATAATGTTAGGCGCAGTGAAAATGGAAGGACACGAAACTCCAGACTGGAGCAGCTACTATAATGATGCACAAGAGGTGAGAGACTATTATTATTTCTGTCACTCTGAGCTTCTGGGATAGTCAGAAAGTTTGTAGCTGCATGCACGCGAATTATGGATCAACAGACTTAAACTGAGGCTTACGCTAAAAAACACTTTTAAAAAGGAGGAACTACATGTAAAATATATATTCTGCAGAATTGTCTGAAGCTGATAAAAATTTGAGCCATTGATTAACCCACTTGGTGGCAGTAGTGATGCCATTGCAAATGACAATATAGTCACAATAGTCTTGGAAGAGTTTATCAAATATAATTTTCTATAGAGATATCATCAACTATGTGAAACGAATCTATTTTTATTCAATTTATTATCGATTATGTATAGCCTACATGTCACAAATTTCCATTACAAGATTTTGTTTTGCCTCGTTCAATTTGACTCATTGCAAAATTGCATTTAATTAAACACAATAAAGTCCTACGTTTTTATTTCTACTGTCACGTGCATCAGCGAATCCACATTTCACATTTCGTTATTTTAAAAAAAAAACATAAAATAAAAACGATACTTCTAGATTAAACATTCAAATGTAGGCTATGTTCTCACAATCAATTTTTAATTTCTTCTCAATATTGATTTTATTTTTTTATTTAGCCTACTTGTGTTTTGTAAAATAAAAAGTGGGGGAAACTAGGCTACATTATTGTTTTAGAGAAAATATGCTAAATTACTACACTATGCGAATAAAAGTGCTGAATTACGATTTCTTCCTTTCTTTTAGGTCTATTCTCCCATGACGAACAGCAGCATGAACGCTGGGCTGAGCTCCATGAATAATATGAACAGTTACATGAGCATGTCCACCAGTGGGAATATGACTTCCAGTTCTTTTAACATGTCCTATGCGAACCCAGCGCTGAGTGCCGGTCTGAGCCCGGGCACCATGTCCGGGATGCCCCCGGGAGCCACCGGCCACATGAACGGGATGGGCGGCGGCGTGTCGAGCATGGGCACCGCGCTCAGCCCGTCCAACCTGAACGCCATGACGGCTCAGCACAGCTCCATGAACGCGCTGAACCCCTACTCCAGCATGAGCCCCACCATGAGCTCCATGACATACGCGCAACCCAACCTCAACCGGGCCAGAGACAACAAGACCTTCAGGAGAAGTTACCCGCACGCCAAACCGCCCTACTCCTACATCTCCCTCATCACGATGGCCATCCAGCAGGCACCCAGCAAAATGCTTACCTTGAGTGAGATTTACCAGTGGATAATGGACCTGTTCCCCTACTACCGTCAGAACCAGCAACGGTGGCAGAACTCCATCAGGCACTCGTTGTCCTTCAACGACTGCTTCGTCAAAGTGTCCAGGTCACCGACAAGCCGGGAAAAGGCTCCTACTGGGCCCTGCATCCAGATTCTGGGAATATGTTCGAGAATGGCTGTTACCTGCGAAGACAGAAGCGCTTTAAATGCGACAAAAAGTTGCCCGATGGAAAGAGGTCCGACGGAAAGAGGGAGCACTCGAGCGGCTCTGGCTCACCGGCCAGTGACAGCACCAGCAGCAAACCTGTGCATATGGACTCCAGCTCCATCACCTCTTCGAACCAGTCGTCCAGTCCTCCCAGTTTGGACCACAGGAGCGGTAGCACCGCTAACTCTGAACTGAAGGGCAGCGGCCCACAGGTGCACCCGGTGTCCACGTCCCTGTCCTCGCTGCACTCTATGGCCCACGAACCCCAGCTGCACCTCAAAGGAGACCCTCATTACTCCTTCAACCACCCGTTTTCCATCAATAATTTAATGTCCTCTTCAGAGCAACAGCATAAACTGGAATTGAAAGCCTATGAACAAGCGTTGCAATATTCCTCCTATGGCTCAGGGATGTCTTCCAGCTTGCCCATGGCCGGGAGAGCCAGCATGGACCCTTCGGCTTTAGAGGCCTCTTACTACCAAGGTGTGTATTCCAGGCCTGTTCTTAATACGTCTTAGTCAGTTGCCGACTAAGGGGGAAAAAAACTTATTTTATTTTTCTTGCATGCACTTGGTGCAAAAGAACTGTTACTTTAAAATATAACAACATGTGTATGTGTATAATAAAATATTGTAAAGTGTTTCCAATGACTGTATATCCCAGTTACAAATCATTGCTAGTGTATTTAAAATCATTTTTGAGCTTGTAAAATACTTGTTGTGATCCCCCCGAAAACTTGTAGTTCCCCATTGTTACAACGTGCACGAATGAAGGTCAAATTTTTGGTCTTGTTGCTGGTATAAAAGCGAAGCCCCTTGTCTGTTGCAGATGTATTTGAATGTTGTCATTTTACTCATTATTTTTGGGGGTTACTTACCTCGTTTGGACAAAAAAACACTTCCCAATCTTGTATTGAAATAAATTAATCCGAGGTGGAAATGCATTGTGAATAAAATATGTATTTCTTAATCAAGCAAAACGTTTGTGACATTTTTATACAAAGAGGTCCATGCATGCATTTTTTTCGCAGTGAAATTACAGACTATTGGTTAAAAAATAGATTTTTTTTAAGAATACATGATTTTATTTCATTTCGTTTTTTAGAAATAATTGATTCTCTTGCGTGTATTTTTTGTTGTTGCATTATTTTATGTCCAAGCAATGCATGCTCAATAACTTCAATAATATCCGAACTTACAAATAGAAATAAACGCTATTTTGAATCCGATCAAATTCTTTAATATAGGCTGTCTGCTCTCAAAGCCAGCTTTTGGCTGAGCCTGTCTGGTTTTGACTTGATGTTGGTAAAAGACCAAGAGAAAATCCAAGTCTAACACACGCGCAGCCTCAAAGACTCGCTTCATAAAAGATCCGATCTCGTTTTAAATGGGATTTTAAACAATATCATAGAGAGGGCAAATCATCTTTTTGTGGAGCGTAACCTACATGATGGGCCCGTGAACCTGAACAGATTTGACTTTGATCATGGTATTTTGTATACACGCATTTTGGCTGAGTAGCCGTGAAATTCATTTAATTATCTTGTAATTCCCCCCGATGCGTAAATAAAATGGATAATTGACTTCAGGCTTGAGAAATCTCGATTGGTGCAGCCTATATAAAATAAAGTTATATAGCTTATATTTCTGCCTCTTATTTTTAATTCAAATAAAAAAATTAAAACCAAATTTTGTTTCTAAAATTAGTGTCCGGTGCGGTCCGTTAATATGATTGAATTAGAGCTCGCGACAGAGATATTGGTAAAGTTGCCAATGTCAATAATCGATACTGAAATTTGTTGAATAAAAACAGAAAAATAATAAGCACTCAAAAGCATTAGAAAATAAAATTGCGTATTTTTTATGGTAAAGTATTCAACAAAATCACAGATTTTAAATAACCTAAATTACCTTCTCTCATGCGCACGACAAGTGCTGATTGCTTTATATTTTATTAATTTAAAAAAGTGTAAATGTTACAGAATTTACCTGCTTACAAAAATAAAAATAAGTGGGCTTGATTAATTGAGATAGGAATCGAAATAAAACTTAGCTTCACATAAAATATTGTAATAATTTGATTGAAATCATTATGATCGATTATGTGGAAAAGCAGTTACACCATGGTGAAATTTGATTATGTATATTTGGTTTTATCGGAAACATTATTATTTTTTCTTTATGACAGATACCATGGTTTATACGTCAACTAAAAGCTGATGATATTGAAACCAAACTAAAGCATTATTAATGTGCGGTCTTGAACATCTAAGAACCAATCAACTGTGCAAAATATAATTTAACACGTTTTTACGAAAACGTCTTAACGAACGCACTGTCGGGGTTAACGAACTCCTCGTTCATTCCCTATATATTCATATAGGCCTAATTTAAATATTGACGAGCATGGGTGTAATTTAGATATGCTCTAATTTGCATGGGAATTGTATTGTTTGTAATTGGCGCAGTGATTGAACAGAGCAATACCCGAAAGTTTTTATTTCGATAACGCGACCTTTATGTGCAATTATAGCGCGCGTCTTTAAACGAGCCAGACTTAACATATGCGATCAGCAGGCAGTGTTCAAACTTACGTGGCATTTCTCGTTGCCCCATCAAAAGCTCTGGCGCTTTCTTCAGCCTTATGGAGCAAAATTTCGACAACAATGCACACGGCCCTTTAGTTCAAAGCGCCCATCAGCGGGTCTACCCGTAGACCTTTCTTCTCCCTCTTTTCATTCTGAGTTTGGAAAAGCACTACAGGGCCAAGGCGCTCCTAATACCTTCTGATGGGGATTGAATTAATTATCTCCAATAACACAATTGTGCTTGGCCAACGAAAGAGCAAAGCAATACCCCTCCAGAATCACACGCACACGAAAGAAAGAAAGGGGCTTTCAAAGGGCGAGAGAGAAGAGGGAGAGATCTCTATCCGACATCAGCTTTAGAAGCAGCTGCTTTTCCATTAAAAATGATACGGGAGAAGTTTATTAGAGCTTTGTGCCCCTCTAATATGCATCGACCATGTCAGGTTGGTGGTCTCGCACTCCCCTGTTTTGTGTCTTCATTATTCTACAGCAGGGGATTTGGAGAGAAACAGCCAGTTGGGTTTCTTTTGGAGATTCATTGTGGCGGACGCAATAAACCAAGAATTCTCCTTTATATATCTATTTTGTTTGCACATATATCAAATAATAAATATAATTAATATTAAAAATGATATGATCAATATGACAACGTAGCCTATATGTTTTCACATTGCTTTAACTCATCAAAATTAGTTAATTTCTTTTTAGTAAGAAAATTAGTTCTTAATAGTAAATTATAATCACTCAATCCTTAAGTTGATTGCACTTAAAATGTAAGGTAGTTAATTTTTTTACAGTAGCCTATGGCCATTTGCAAGTTAAGAATAAAGAATTTGAAAGATTAATGCAAAAAATTCTTGCAAATGTATAATGATATATAGAAGATTAATTATTGTGAAATGGCAAACTGGCCCAAACAAATGTGTAAAAAATAAATAAATCATGATTTGTTATTACAACAGATTTTTCTTTTGTCAGATCAACTTTGACAATTTATACGGTTCACATATTTTGAGCTTCTGTTGATTAAATCTCCATCTTATGAACTTAATTGTTTTTTAAATGTCAATTAACTCAAAATTAAGCTTTTTTTTGCAGTGTATTATTAGCCACACATTTAGAATTAAAGTTATCCATCTCAGTCAATTTGATGGTTATCTGATTCAATAATGCATCATTTTAACATCAAAACCAACACATTTATCAGCTCGATTAGAAGCTGGAAAAAAAACTATATTTGTATAAATAAACAGCTACTATGAGAAGGAGAGAAGCAGACCGAGAAAAAGAGAGAGCTTGAAATATTTGGTGTCGTTTATAGCAACCGGATCAGTGGTGCTTTTCTCTGAGGGTCATTCAATATGTGCAGCCGAAACACGGTTTTAATTAAAGCGTATAAAAGTTTTTTTGTAAGTCGATGATCGCGCACACTGAATTTGGGGGTGGTAATGGGGCATTTTCGCAAACACAGACTCGAGCCTCCACACCCACATATCAAACAAGTGACTTAAAACACGCACACCTCAAACAAATCATTTAAGAATGCACATCTCGAAACAAAAGTTTTCGTCTCGAGGAAAAAAAAAAGTTGCAGCATCAAAGGGCAAGTGTTGTGGGGACACCCAGGTTGTGCCATCTCCACGGTAACCTATAGGATGAAAATCGACAAGCTTGTCCTGGTGTCGGCGTTTATTTGAGGGGAGGGACACTCAGCGGCACGTCTGGCCTAAACAGCCTTTTCTTTATTCACCGCTGCATCGAACATATTTCTGAGTACATAATCGATCAGGCTAAAGAAGCTCTGCTGAAGGACGGATGGGAAAGACAACATAAACCATGCTTATATAATTGTTTGGGGTATCTAGTTGTTGGTAAAGGTCGACAGATCTCTTTAGCCCATTTTGTGTTTGTAAATTCTCAGCATGCAGCGAAGAATTCAAAGAATCATCAGGGTCATCAAAAAATAAGTTTTATATAGAAAATATTTTTTTAAATATACATATCATTCCCACAATATCTGCAAACATTTTTGCGTTTTTTTAATACTAAATATTCAGGATATGAATATTTAAATGGTTTTAACAATAAACAAAATAGATTAAAGAACATATTAAAGTATTAGAATTAAATAATTATTTCCAATTATTTAGGATATTCAACAAAGCATTAATTACAGTTTTGATTACTGTAAAAAAATATGATTTTTTTCTTCTGTCATATCAATTTATGTCATTTATGTGGTTCAGATAACCTAATATTTTGAGTTTCTGATTATTAAATCAATCTCCTTCATTGTATTAACTCAATTTTTCAATTTCAATGAACTTACTTAATTTTTTAAGTTCAACCAACAATATTTTTTACAGTGTAGGTATGTTTAGACAAAAAATGTTTTTATTGTTTTGAAATCATTTAAAAAATATTTGTCCTCAATAAGACTCGTTTCAAATGAATTAAATTAAAGAATAAAAGAAATCAAATAAATAAGTGTGTTTTTGGGTCATGTAAACCAATTGAACAAATACACAATATTCTCTATAAGTGGACTGCACCGCTTGATTTGATTATTTTTTATACATTTGATGCTTTTATTTGATGCTTTCTATTTTCAATATCTAATTGATGCGCACAAAATAAATGTATCATCAAATAACACTGAACATGCTTTTCATGTTCATAAATACTGATTGTGTTGACTGATACACTGTTGTTAAAACTCCCTTTCTTAATTTGGGAATTAAAAAAAATATCTATAAACAAGTTCAATAAAATAAAATAAATATCCCAGTTTGGTTCAAAAATAGCTGTCTTTATATGAAAAAAAAGTCTCACTACCTCACAAAAGTAATTGTCCAATCAAATGTCCCTTGTTTAACCAGACTTAACGTCACACTGTAAGTAAAAAAAAAAATCGACCAAGAGGAGAAGAAAGAAAACCTTTGGATTAGTAGAAAAACTACTGGCAGCAGTAGTTTCATTGGTGACTACGGAGAGAATGTGGTTAAACATTTACGATGGCGTTTCTGAGCATGGGCTGGAATGAGAACAGGGCTGAGAGAAAGAACGCCACTTCCAGCCAGTGTTTGCCCAGGCCAGGCTTCGGCTGTTTGCTCAGAGTTAAACGCTTCAGCCTGGTCACCAGATGTGGCCGTCTGCTAGGGTCGCCCGACGGCCAGTCAGTCAGATGACTTTTCGGACGCTGCCAGTACCCACTTTCTTCCGTAACACCTCCACCAACCGCTCCAGTCTGAGAAAGGGAAAGCAGAAAATGTGTGAGTAAGTGTGTAAATGAAAGAAGAGCAAGACTAATGCAGGCCAGCTCTTGGCTGTTTTCTCCTCACACAAGGAACGGAAAGATACGGAGAATGGATGTAGACACTTCTTAAAGTGGGTGAGACATCCATGCTGGTGTCAATGCCCAAATCCTCCAAATATCCGCCTGCCTTTACTCCGGCAAACAGAAGCCCATGTGTGGTGTCATGTGATTGGTCGGGGTGAGTAAACCTGTGCTTATGAGGGTGATGATCCCAGAGACTCTGTGGAAATGGAGGGAGATCTAGATGGGTGAAGGGATTCTTTGGGAGCAAATGAATAATGGGGAATGAGAGCAGGCCTGCTTCTCTCCATCCAAACAAATGCTGGTTCTGCTTCAAAAAGAAGCTCGTCTGAATCTCTGACATTACGTAAAATCATGTGATAAGGTGGAAAATGATGTGATGATAAAATAAATAAATAATGAAATCAGACCCTTTAATATACATCATAGAATAAATTGAAACAGTTACAATGCCTAAAATGATATGAATTAGATCAATGCTTAATTTATATATAAATATATAAATTATTAGCTTGAATATTATCAAAAAATCATATATATGTGTGTGTGCATGTGTGATTAAAATGCATTAAATATAAATTAAATGTAAACAAATCAAATTAAAGGTGACAGAAAACAGAAAAAATGAAAACTATGCATAATTTTCACTTTCTATTAATATAAATTCTATAAATAAAAGTCGATTAAAATGTTATTGTTAGTTTGAGTATTATACAAATAATATATATATACACTATACATATACATATATATATATATATATATATATATATGATTAAAATGTATTAAATATAAATTAAATGTCGGCAATTATCAATGTGACTGATTTATTTTTAGGACTGGGCAACGATTAATCGCATCCAAAATAAAAGTTTGTGTTTACATAATATATGTGCGTGCACTGTGTATAATTATTTTGTATATAAAAATTCACACACATGCATGTATATATTTAAGAAAAATGTGTTGATAATATATAAAATATTTGTATTTATATTTTATATAAATTATGTATACAGTATATATATACAGTATATACATGCAAATATTTCTTAAATATAAACATGCATGTGTGTGTATTCATATATACAAAATAATTATACGCACTACACAGACATACATTATGTAAACACAAACTTTTATTTTGGATAATTAATTCATAATGATAATCGTTGCCCAGTCCTATTTCTTTTATAAAAGCATAAATAAACTAACTAGAGTTTAACAGTCTCTTTTTTTCACATTCTCAATAATATTTTTTTCAGTACTTAGTGATTTAAAACCCTGACTTGTAAGTTAAAAATGAAATAAATTAATTATATAAATAAACATCATGCACAACAATAGCAGTGGGTTCAAGATGGTTAAATCCAAGTATTTTTGAAAAAAAGAAAAAAAGAGCTAGGTATTCACAATAAAATTGAGTTCAAGTAGGCTTCCAACAACAAAGCCAGCACTAAAAACAGCCCAGCTCTATCAGAGCTGATAAGATGTGCTTAGCATACCCAGTGCTAGTATTGTCTACTGAGGTTTCTCAGTCTTATCAAGTGAGCATATGGGAGCGGTCTGACCCAAGCCTTACTCCTGCCGAAGTCTCCACCTGTTTTCCCGTACAGAGAGATCGGAAAGCAGCCGCAGGACCATATGTATTGCTCCGAGAGAAACGCGTCGCGTTGGAGGGAAAGGGGAAGGATGAGGGGGAGGGGATGGTTCAAAACCACAGACTAATATTTATAAAAGGTCATTGTTGCTAAATGAACAGGCCACACACACAAGCATATATACATACAGTACACAAGCAAACAACTTTCATATCACACGCGTGCACACAAACAAGCAGACAGACACCACAAAACTGTCTCTCTCTCTCCTCCATAAACATGCACGGAAACACCTTTCCCCCTTGTGAGCACATTTTTAGCGTTTTAAATATATTCATTAGCCTCCCTGTCATGTTTGCACAATTAACAGGTCTGCCTTTTTCCGTGGAAGGATCTCCAAGGTGTGCCTGCGGGCTGGGGAGGATTTGGTGAACACTGTTTGCAGAGAGTGGCCGTAAACCCAAACATACACGCGAGGAAAGAGCCGGCAAAAGCGCAAATCCCGATTAAGAATTCACAGAGTCGCAAAACCAACAGTTCCAGCTCAAATAACACAGAGTAAACAGCAGCCGTGCATAAATTCTAAACAACAGCACGTTTTATGTATGGCACCACAACATATCCGTGTTTCAATGCAAAAAGAGATCCTGTTTGTAATCTATAATTATCCCACAGACAATGCCTGACAAAAACCCTAACATGAAAGATCTCGCTTATAACTCCAGCAAACCATAGATGGATTTTTAGCATTGCACAGGAAGCGGAACGGCACAAACAAACAAAAAGGCCGCTGAGGAGGGTCAGCCCTCGCTGTGCCAGACAGAAGAGCCTGCGAGACTGCAGCGTGATGGGACACACAAGCCGCAGCCCATTTGTGGGCCGTCGGGCCAATGAAAAGGTCCTTTGTGTGCTTCTCATGGCCAAATTTGATTCAGCAGGTCATTAGACATTCAGCTCAGCTCCTCCGTCAATGGGCTTGCAGGAACGGCACTCAGGTGCCACATTCTGGCCCGGCGCTGGGCTTCCTCCTCCCTGGAGGCCGATCGCATCACCCCTGCATTCTTCTCACAGCCGTGCGACGAGGCCCACGTCAGAGCGGCTTCCCACAGGCCGCCCGGAGCCCGCTGAGTGCAGGGCATCCATCTGAATGTCAGCTCAGCGGTCAGGTGCGACCGATGCTGTTCCCTTCGCGTACTGCGGACAATCCCAGATATGTATGCACATAGATGCTCACACTCAAAAAAAATTGCAGTCACCTCAACTCTTAACCATCATTATTTGCAAGGACTCGCTGTAAAACAAAGGAGTAAAGGTTGTTCCAAATAATAATATATTTTTCAATAATCTTCACATACCTTTGCATACAGACTAATATTGGATATTCAACTAAATATCGTACCTTTAGGGCTTGTCACTGGGACTACCCTCAAAGGGATAGCTTAGTACCTTATCACCAAATGGTTCAGCGCTACGTCCACATTAATCTGGACAGATTTGAAAACGGGGTTTTCGTTTAAAAGCGACTCTCCGTCCACACTGAGCGTTTTCAGGCGTTTTGCGACGTTTCAGTGTGGATGATAAACTTCTAAATTCACTTTACTGCGTATGCGTGAAACTTCGCAAAAGCTCACTGAGATGATACAGATGGGAAAATAAATAATAATGTTATCGCACAATAACGGGATAATCTTATTTCGCAAAATATCTCAACCATCACGGATGCGTCCAGGTCGCAGTCAGTCACCATATGTTTGGTCTAAAACGCAACTTGCTCTCCTGTTTTGCCGCAGGACAGCAAATGTGAGTACATTATCTGTCATCTTTGCAGTACTCTGCTATGAAGAATAGCTCATATTAAGTACATAGAAAGTAACATATATTAGCAATAGTGTAAAAATGAATAACACATAACAGGCACAATATCCGATAAACATGAATATCTATTGGTACTACATGGATCACATGACTAAACTTACGCTCATCGCTTTTGAAATACCTCCGGTTTCACTGTCCACACTACAACACGAAAACGGCGTTTCAAATTTATCCACTTTGGAGAGCGTTTTCCAAACGATACGTTTTTGTTGACTTAAAACGGCGTCTCAAGTGTGGACGGAAGGCCAAAACGGAGAGAGAAAATATACGTTTTCAAACGTAAAAACGTATTAGTGTGGACATGGCCTCAGTATTGCCAAAAGTATTGGGACACACCTCCAAATCATTGAATTCAGGTGTTCCAATCACTTCCATGGCCACAAAAACAAGCACCTAGGCATGCAGACTGCTTCTACAAACATTTGTGAAATAATGGGTCGCTCTCGGGAGCTCATTGAATTCAAGTGTGGTACCGTGATAGGTTGCCACCTGTGCAATAAGTCCATTCGTGAAATTTCCTCATTCCCCTAAATATTCCATGGTCAACTGTTAGAGGTATTATAACAAAGTGGAAGCAATTGACCCTTCGCTAAGCCCCGCCCTCCCTAGTTACTGTTGCTACGCCTGTCAAGCTTTTGCGGCTGGCCCATCTAATATAGTGTGGATGCACCCAGTGTCAGACATTCCCAATGAGATTTTAGTAATTTTCGGCGAACAAGTGAAATATCTGAGAGTGCAAGACAAAAGGGACTACAGTATGCATTCGAGGGATATATTCACGACATTATATGCAACCGATTAGAGAATAATTTCTTAAAAATTGAAGTTAAAGCCTAACGTTATAGTCCCAGCACAAGCAGCAGCGCCTCATACGCTGACCGTTCAAATGGGAAACACAAATTGAGGAACAGCTATGTACATACACAGCAGGGTATGTGAAAATAATCTAATAATTATAAATCAAACAGCTTATCAATAAATCTTGTGGAATAACACTAATACCGGGAGAGCCGCAGGCATAGTACATGCATGTGTAGGACGTCGATTAACAAAATGCTGAAATATATTTTAAAGTACGTCAGTGAGCCTTTGTCTTGTCTCTTTAATCGTCTTATTTTACGTTATCATTATGACCAAAGAACTGTCAATATTTCCAAGCAATAGGTGTTCTTGTTAAGCATGTCGACATTTACCAGTAGTTGTGAATGGGTCATAGATGCTAGATCACGCCAATCATTTCTCCCTTGGCTTTTAGATTTTCTGGAAGGAAAACAATTCCTCTCCCCGTCCAAACTTTTAGTATACCGGTATCAGATTTGCACAATCCATACGCACAATGCTTCAGCATGTTTCCCTCGTTTCGAAAGCTTGCCAGACCTTCCGGTTGCTAAGACATGATTGGCCAGTGGCGGTTTTCGGGTGTGGCTTAGCAAAGGGTCAATTGGGAACAACAACAACAACTCAGGCACGAAGTGATAGGCCAAGTAAAATCATAGAGTGGGGTCAGCGCATGCTGAAACACATAGTCAGCAACTTTCTGCAGTCAATAGCTACAAATCTCCAAACTTTGTGTGCCTTCAGATTAGCTCAAGAACAGGGCACAGAGAGCTTCATGGAATGTAGAATCCTTACATCACCAAGTGCAATGCAAAGTCGTCAGATGCAGTGGTGTAAAGCATGCCACCACTGGACTCTAGAGCAGTGTAGACGTGTTCTCTGGAGTGACGAATCACGCTTCTCTGCCTGGCAATCCGATGGACGAGTCTGGGTTTGGCGGTTACCAGGAGAACTGTACTTGCCTGACTGCATTGTGCCAAGTGTAAAGTTTGGTGGAAGGGGATTATGGTGAGGGGTTGTTTTTTCAGGGGTTGGGCTTGGCCCCTTAGTTCCAGTGAAAGGAACTCTTAATGGTTCAGCATTACAAGACATTTTGGTCAATTTCATGCTGCCAACATTGTGGGAGCTCCCAACATTGTGGGAATAGTTTGGGATGACCCCTTCCTGTTCCAACATGACTGCGCACCAGTGCACAAAGCAAGGTCCATAAAGACATGGATGAGCGAGCTCATGCTTGACTGGCCTATACAGAGTGAACACCTGATAGAACACCTTTGGGATAAATTAGAGCAGAGAGCTGCGAGCCAGGCCTTCTCGTCCAACATTAGTGCCTGACCTTACAAATGCGTTTCTAGAAGAATGGTCAAAAATTCCCATTAACATCACACTCCTAAACCTTGAGGAAAGCCTTCCCAGAAGAGAAGCTGTTATAGCTGCAAAGGGTGGGCCAACTCTAACTCAATAGATCAGGCAGACGTCACCAAAACTTTTGGCAATATAGTGTATATATTACTACTCAAAAGTACTGAATATGCAACTTTTAAGGGTAGATCATGTACAAAGTTGTCCGTAAGTTCGCCCCAGTGGCAAGCTTAATTAAAATTCTGACAGTTAAGCTCTTAGATAGTACAAAAGAGAAAGTCTTCGAATTTGGCGCACAAGTCATACAGACTACTTTATTAATGCTGTTTTTGGAGCTTTACAGTGATGGTCATTCTAAACTGCCCTCTTCATAATTTCCTATATAATATATCCTTTACACAAAATAACAACATATAGGCTTGAAACTTCTGATAAGAAAATGTCTCAATGTTTTTTTTTTTTTGCCTATGCAATTAAAGTCAGTCAAAATATCTTCTTTTGTGTTCCACAGAAGAGAGTAAGTCATGAGGGTGAATAAATTATGAGAGAATGATATTTTTTGGAATATTCCTTTAAGAAATTATCTGGCACTAATTCAGAGCCTCAAGCAATAAATATAGCATGCTGATTCTCAGAATTCGTAACTGGGAACTTGTTAACTTCCAGTAATACTACACAGAGTCTCTTCCAGTAGCCCTGCACAGGGGTGAAATGAGCAGTTGGACTCAAATGCTGATTACAGTTGTGACTCACACAGCTGAAGCTTGCACTGTGGACGCCACTTGGTCAAACAAACTACTCTGACACACACTTGCTGTCTAGCAAAGGACAGTAGCACCGGTCAAAAGCAAAGTGCATTATGGGATTTAGAGTTTCATGTCATGCAGTAAAGGCTGTGTGATCTTTCCTCTGTAAATGGAAACCCTTTTAGGGAGGCATGGGTAAACAGTGCACTGAAAGTTCTCTCATTGTGATGGGGTGGTGGGGGTTCTCTCTGTGTTTTGAGCACCCCCTCAGCTCAGCATCTCCACCCCCTTTGGTTAATTCATCATGTAAATAGATCAGCAGGCCGGCCTGTGTTTGCTTTGCATGGGGAGCCCCCTATGTGAGCGAGACAAGAGGGAGAGAGAGAATATCTAACAGACAACCAGTTTTTATAACAGATCAGGAGACTAAGGTTAGGGAGACTGAGAGAACAGACTGTTCAGGTGCAGGAACATCTCCAAACAGGAAGAGCTCAACTAAAACGCAAAATGGTCATTTTTTTCATGCTCTTTTCATTGGAATGAAACCAAGCAGGGACAGACACTGTCAAACTCCAAAAATGACCAAAACGCTCAATACAAGTACCATAAAACGAGTCCAAATGAGTCATGGTGGACTCCGGAACATAGTACACGAGTCATATGGACAACTAATATGTGCTTGTTTTGTCATTTGACAGCATCTATTCTGTACTCATTCACCGTCACTCTTTAGAAAAGAGCAGCATGAACATTCTGCACAACATCTCTTTTTCATGTTTAATAATGATAATATAATAACATAATATATATATATATATATATATATATATATATATATATATATATAATAACATAATATATATATATATATATATATATATATCTATACATACATAAATACATATAGAAATATACACATAATATACATATATATATATATATATATATATATATATATATATATATATACATATATATATATATATATATATATACATATATAAACAAACTATATATATATATATATATATATATAATAAAATGTATTTACTTTCTATTTCTGTTTCATATATTTTTATTGGTATGCACACAAAAAAGGCACTTGGATAGCGTGTTGGAGTTGGGCCTAGTTAGCCTGGAAAAATTGCATAAATGGTTGCCATTTATTGTAGAATTTGGCGAGATTACCTTGTTTAGAGTATCTTATTTTTTCCAGTTTTAGAAGGGACATGACATCAGTGATCCAAAGTGTATTGGACGGGGCATTCGTTGCTTTCCAATTGAGAAAGAGATGGCGTCTCACTATCAAGGAAGTGAAAGCCAGGACTTCTAACTGCACTGATGAAAAACGGTGGGATTCTTGAGTACCACCAAAAATGGCTACAGTACATGCAGAGAAGTATCAATGGTCTTGAGGAGCACTCAAAATAAGTTTATTTCCCACAAATATTTCCCATTTGTTGGGCAGAAGAAAAAACATATGTGCAAGATTACAGGGCGAACCAGGTCTATTTAACATATATATATATATATATATATATACATATACATATACATACATATATATATATATATATATATATATACACACTCACCGGCCACTTTATTAGGTACCCCATGCTAGTAAAGGGTTCGACCCCTTTTGCCTTCAGAACTGCCCTCAATTCTTCGTGGCATAGATTCAACAAGGTGCTGGAAGCATTCCTCAGGGAGTTTGGTCCATATTGACATGATGGCATCACACAGTTGCCGCAGATTTGTCGGCTGCACATCCATGATGCGAATCTCCCGTTCCACCACATCCCAAAGATGCTCTATTGGATTGAGATCTGGTGACTGTGGAGGCCATTTAAGTACAGCGAACTCATTGTCATGTTCAAGAAACCAGTCTGAGATGATTCCAGCTTTATGACATGGCGCATTATCCTGCTGAAAGTAGCCATCAGAAGTTGGGTACATTGTGGTCATAAAGGGATGGACATGGTCAGCAACAATACTCAGGTAGGCTGTGGCGTTGCAACGATGCTCAATTGGTACCAAGGGGCCAAAGAGTGCCAAGAAAATATTCCCCACACCATGACACCACCACCACCAGCCTGAACCGTTGATACAAGGCAGGATGGATCCATGCTTTCATGTTGTAGACGCCAAATTCTGACCCTACCATCCAAATGTCGCAGCAGAAATCAAGACTCATCAGACCAGGCAACGTTTTTCCAATCTTCTATTGTCCAATTTCGATGAGCTTGTGCAAATTGTAGCCTCAGTTTCCTGTTCTTAGCTGAAAGGAGTGGCACCCGGTGTGGTCTTCTGCTGCTGTAGCCCATCTGCCTCAAAGTTCGACGTACTGTGCGTTCAGAGATGCTCTTCTGCCCACCTTGGTTGTAACGGGTGGTTATTTGAGTCACTGTTGCCCTTCTATCAGCTCGAACCAGTCTGGCCATTCTCCTCTGACCTCTGGCATCAACAAGGCATTTCCTCCCACAGAACTGCCGCTCACTGGATTTTTTTTTTTTCGGACCATTCTCTGTAAACCCTAGAGATGGTTGTGCGTGAAAATCCCAGTAGATTATCTGTTTCTGAAATACTCAGACCAGCCCTTCTGGCACCAACAATCATGCCATGTTCAAAGTCACTCAAATCACCTTTCTTCCCCATACTGATGCTCGGTTTGAACTGCAGGAGATTGTCTTGACCATGTCTACATGCCTTAATGCACTGAGTTGCCGCCATGTGATTGGCTGCTTAGAAATTAAGTGTTAACGAGCAGTTGGACAGGTGTACCTAATAAAGTGGCTGGTGAGTGTATATATATATATATATATATATATATATATATATAGTGGGTAATGTAATTGTACCAGCGTTGCCTATCACGGCTCATGTCATTACAAACCAAAACAAGTATACTACTACTACATAAAAATGTCATGTCGGCGCGTTATTTAAGCGGACTTTGCTTCTCCGATGAGCATAGGGGGACATGAGTGGAGCGTTTGCATGGGCCGTGAGCAACTGAGCTCTGCACATACTGTACATAGAGAGGAATATTGAGCAGAGCGTCACACCATGCAGTGATAACGGCTAGCAGCGAGAGTGAAACCTGAGCGATGAGCGATTTTAAGCTCATATTTTTGGTGGCCGAAATTATAAAATAAACCTTGTGACCAGCAGTGCACATGTCTGTACCCACCTCTGAACTTTCTCATTGGCCTCCTCTCTCTCTCCTGGGCCAGACACAGTTGGGTCTGAGCGTCTGGTGCTCTGATGTCAGCTGCTGCAGACGGTACAGCAGGGGCTGAATCTGGCTCTGGCTCTGGTTTGAGGTGACCGGACTGTCGCACAGGCCTCATCAGCCTGATGCTGCAGCACACTGAAACACAAAAACAGTTTTGACAAGTGTAATTAGTGAAATAGTGAGTGATTAATTGGATGTGTCAACTTGGATGATTAAAAGAAGTGTTAGTGCACTTTATGACAGTATTGAAAAAAATCATCCACAACCACTTGAATTATTGTTATCAAAATTGCATTTAAATCATTCATCTACATTTTATCAACAAAACTGATTTTCTGACAAATGCAGGGGCACAAACAGTTTGATTGTTTATGAATTAAAGGCATAGTTCACCCAAACATTTTAATTCTGTCAGATTTTTACTCACCCTCATGTTGTTCCAACCCTGTAAGACCTTCATCTTTCAGAACACGAAATTAAGATATTTCTGATGAAAATCTGAGAGCTGGATCACTCCTCCATACTAGTCCATAGGCTTCTTGAGGGATTGAAACTTGCCAACTCTAAAAGTCACTAAGAACATCGGTCAAAAATAGTCCAAGTGACTACAATGGCACAATCTTAACTTTATCAAGCGATCAGAATACTTTTTGTGCTAAAACGAACAAAATAACAACTCTTATTTCAACTATTCCTTCTTTTGCGCCCTTAGTCAGTTAGAGTAATTGCGAGAGTAGCTACGCGCATACGTAGGCTTACTATTAGCCAACGCTGGTCATGTATGGGATGCTGTGACGTACAACAACAGATCATACACTGTTACACTAGTTTAACTGACTGAGAGGCGCAAAGAGAAGGAAGTGAATAGTTGAAATAAAGTGGTTATTTATGTTTGTTTTTGTGCACAAAAATATCTTCGTGCTCGAATAAACTTAGATTGTAGCCACTGTAGTCACTTGGACTATTTTAACGATGCTTTAAAGCTACACTCTGTAACTCTTTTAGTTTATTCGTAGCTAAATATTCTTAGTTCTTTCAAAAATATATGTGCTCATTAATGTATATTTACTTCGTTCAAGTAATAAAGTATTCTCGTGAGTGTATAATATGCCGTTGAAAATACATACGGGTAAGGGGTTCTAATGTCGGTCGCCATGTTGCCCCTCCATCTTGAAAGTACATTAGCCAAAGAGGGACATACCTCGTTAATTCAAGCTTCGCCTTTCGCGTTTACGTTTGAGTTAACACTCATGGATGAGGTTAAACTGGAAGCCATGTTAATCTTGGACTACATTGGCCACCGTAGAAGTTAAAACGAAATCGGAATTGAGAGGAACAGAAACTAATATTCACTGGATGGTCATATACCTTTTCACCACTAGATGGCTAGTTATGTAGCTTTAATAACTTTTCGAGGCCGGCACGTTTCAATCCCTCAAGAAGCCTATGGACTAGTATGGAGGAGTGATCAAGCTCTCAGATTTCATCAAAAATATCTTAATTCATGTTCCGAACAGCATCTTACAGGGGTTGGAACAACATGAGGGTGAAATTTTCATTTTTTGGCTGAACTATCCCTTTAAATAGTATTAACTAATATTAACTGAATTTGTGACGGTTTGCTTCCAGGTAATGTCCATTTTAATCCATTTAAAAAAGAATATCTGTCACAGTTGTCCATCACAAACTTCAATAGTTCTTCAGGAAAGACAATCATCAAAATTACAAGATCAATATAACGGCTGAGTGACGGTGTAGCATCAGGCCCGCGTTTCATAAACCAGGAGAAATGCCAAAGGTCAAATTTCTAACACAAATATGAATCTTGACCCAGACAGAGAGAGTTCATGCTTGCAGTTTACCAGGAAGTGTGGAATCATAACTCTACATCAATAGACGACATCTAATATTCAAATGGAATGTCAGTACAAGAAACAATACCTGGAGATAATAATTCCTCGGAATGTCAGCGGAATATATTAGCGCTCTCACAGCGGTGCATCCAACTGGAGGTGAAATTCAGACAGGTGTTTTTCAACAAGGCGTGAGATAACGAAGGTGAAAATAAAACAGAGGGGAGAAGGCTAAGAATGAGAGATACACATCAGTCTAACTAACGTACATGAGTGTAGATTGTGCCAAGGAACACTGAATGGTTCATGGGAGCAGGGTTTCCTTGTCACAATCTACACTCACATCAGTCTAACTGACATACATGTATTGTGCCAAGGAAACCGAGCTCCCATGAACCATTCAATGTTGAAATGTCAATAACTGTCACATTGAGCTAAACATAAAACAAATCAACTTCTTGAGAAAAGAGAAGTTGAGGAATTATCATTTCTAATGAAAACATAACGGTGCTTGCATGTGCAAAACATTACAATATCTGCACATCATTCACGGTTCAAGTGATTGTGCTCAAAAAACAAAACAAAAAGCCCAACTTTCATGCCAATGTGCAAAGATGGCAGCGAGCGTGTTGTTTGCTTTCAGAGCGGCATGCGCCAGTCAAACAATTGCCATTGTGATGATGAATAGAAATGCTACCAGACAACTTTCTCCAGGTATAATAAACTTCCTCCGGTTGCTATGTACTTACTTCCAGTACATCCGAGAGATTCGAGATTCGTAATTTCACCTCTCTCAACACCGCAAGACAGAATATCATTTTCTGTGCTTAAAAACAGCTGTCAACAAACTGCAGAGGAAGCAATATGCTTTAATATAACACAGAGAGCACGGGGATATCAATATCAGCATCTTAATAATGATGACACCTGCTCCTCTTTCACTCGAAAGCAGAATCATAGATGAACGGCTGTTATAATGCAGACAGGTACACAGCGCTCACCTGCGACCACAGGCATACAGAAACCACAGCGATATTAAAGTGGGCATTCATTTTAACTAGGGAAACAATGCGTTTGGTACAATGCCCCGACCAGTCCCGACTACACAAAACGTCTGTCTGGCTCACATGCTTCATCAGAGACATCATGATTGATTGCCAGTAGCTTTTGTCTTTTAGCTTAGCCAATTTGTGTGTGTGCTGTTGCCCTACAGTCATATTACTCATTCAGTCTTGCTAATTAGTTCTTCCATGTCAGGTTTTTCCTTCCTTTATTTTTTTTTGAGGTAATCAATTCTGATGCGAATATTGATGGTACGAGAATGTGATGTAAAGTTGTGTGCTTCTGTTTAATTAAATGCAAACATATTGGGTACAAAGGTCCAATGACAGTGACAAACAAGGGCAGAGGAGCATTGCCACACTATGGAATTATCTTATCTAAGCCCGCCTACCACTTCAGACACACAGCCGCTTCTTCGTGACACGGCTTTCCGTCCTGACCCCCACTTTATGAGAATCATTATAGTTGGATATTTGACATATGTCCTGCTCAGAGGAACCGAGATGCTAGTGTGACGGAGTTCCATAAATAGTAACACTGTAAAAAATGATATGATCAATAAGTTATGACAATGTGTCTTTACATTGCTGTAACTCATCAAAACAAGTTACGCAATGTTATACAAGATTCAAGTCATTTGAAGTCAGTTTAATGCAATTTAAGTTGAAATTACTTAAAGAAGTAGTTCACTTTAAAAAATAAAACTTTTGCTGATAATTTACTCAGCCCCATGTCATCCAATATATCCATGTCTTTCCTTTCTTCAGTTGAAAAAGAAATTAAGGTTTTTGATGAAAACCATATAATGGACTTCATTGGGCACCAAACGGTTCAAGGTCCAAAAGACTCAACTGTTCAAAGACTTTAAACGATTCCAGACGATGAATAAGGGTCTTATCAAGTGCGCGTTTGTGACTCTCCAGTTCGAACTCGTTCATCAAAATAAACAAATCTTTTTGAGTCATTTGGTTCATTCATACGAACGAAATGAACGAATTGACTCGGAAAAAGATTTGTTCATTTTGATGAATCGAGTTTGAACAGGAGTCACACAGAACAGAGCAAGGCAAGCATTTGAGCTTATAAAACTTAAACTTTGTTATTTAAAAAAAATGAGCGATCGTTTCGCTTGATAAGACCCTTATTCATCGTCTGGAATCGTTTAAAGCCCTTTCAACAGTTTGCAGTTTGCACTGAAACTGTCTTTTGGACCTTGAACCATTTGGTTACCAGTAAAGTGCATTATATGGAAGGAAAATCCTGGAATGTTTTCATCGAAAACCTTAATTAATTTTTTTTCAACTGAAGAAAGAAAGACATGGACATCTTGGATGACATGAGGGTGAGTAAATTATCAGTAAATGTGAACTACTCCTTTAAACATCCAAGTAGATTGTGCTTAATTTATCGGCAGCCCCTTTTTCTCTTCTTTTAACAGTGCACATAAACTCAACCTGTCTCAGTACACCGATATCTAAATAGAAGCTGTGATGGATGTGCGAAATAATGTTTGACGATCTTACATGTGTTTTACTGATATATTAAGTGTTGGGAAAAGTTACTTTTAAAAGTAATCCATTACATATATGAGTTACTCCCTAAAAAGTAACTTGCATTTAATGTGTTATGTTTCTTTTGCGTTACTGTTTTCTCACCTGAACTGGGCTTGCTTGTTTGCTTTCTAATGAAAAAAAAATGTAAATGCAAATGTTAAGGCCCTTTTACACTAAAAGTAAAAAGACACAGGATAAGAAAGTTCAACACTCTTACTTCAGCAAAATAAAACAACAAAAATTATAATGTTTATCAAAAGTCATTTTTGCTTATTGTATATGGTTGTATTGAATCATCAAAGGTCAGCAGCAAAGCCATTGGTTAATACAGTGAAATTAAATACATAAAATATATTTGTGTTATTGAACAAATTTAATTATTGCATGTTTGGATAATATTCTGAGTTTGTATTTGACTGTTTTATTCATTTTGAGGAACACTGAATCTGTTTTTGTGCAAGTGAGATGAGTAAATACATGCTCACATTTAGTCTAGAACTACAATAACCAACACGGCACACAACTCCTCTGCACTTCCACTCGATTTCTCTCAACATGGGGACAGGAGGACGTGTAAGTTAATGAATGAAAAACAAAGTAACTTGCATTACTCATTTGAAAAGGTAACTCAGATTTTTTCTTGTAAATTTAAAAGTAACACGTTACTTTATTTGTAACTTGAAAAAAGTAATTGGATTATGTAACTATAGCGTTACTTGTAATTGTTGCACCTTCAATTTAAGTCTATATTTTTGTCTTCCGTTTTATTGTCCACCAAGCAGAAATCAGTATGAATAAGTCCGAATAAATTACACACTTTTGAGGTTTCATTCACAAGATTAGGTTTTTTTTTTTTAAACTCACTTATCTTTAAGTACACTAAAATTGGTGTGGAAAAAGTTTCATTTAGAAATTGCTAGTAACTTTTAAAATTTTTAAATCAAAATAAATTACAAAAAAAAAGGCAAGTATCATTATATTACATGAAACACGACATTTTTAAGTAGAAAGACTTCTTAAAAGTAAAAGTAATCTTCATTAATCTTTCAAACTTTAACCAAAAAAAAGTAATAATAAATAATATAATAAAGTAATAGTAATAGTGACTTAGCAAGAACCACTAATGATATAAATACTTATAATTCAAATTATTCAACCAAACATAAGGTATGTTACTCGTTTAACATGGTGTGCATTTCTCTAGTTATAAAGGCCACCCGACAGGCAATCCGAGCAGTCTGTTAAACATTAACCAAAACCGTAAGATACCTGATCCCATGGGAGGGATCCCAACGAACCTGCCCTCTTACTCTACAGGCCAGTTAAACATTAACACTGCCACAAAATGCTATCAGATGGGAAATGTAAAATACCCTTTTAATAGAGAGTACTTATCTACAAGCAAAAAAAAAGTACATAGAGACCGCAGCCAACACAGAACAGACAGGTGTCTATGGCAACCCGTGGTGGATATAAACTAACTAGCTATCCACATCCCTCTTTCAAACATTCCCTCAGACCAATCACTCATGCTGACAGCTGCTGATAAAGCCACAGTAGTGTCTACACCTCTCGTTCCCTCAATAAAAAACACAAATATGAGACCACACCCAATGGTGAACAAAAACAGCAAAGTTTTGATCACTCGCTAATGAATTTTTTGCTCTCTTTTATTTTTTCAATGTCTTGCGCTGAGCCTGGGCAGGAACGCTGCTGTGCGTTTGGATAAAGGAGCCACTGCTTGCCGGGAGGGGTCCCACGCAATTCTACAAAATGTATTTTGCTGCACAGAACGGCAAAGACGCGGCTAATGCAGTGGACGCAGTTTGCTCTGGTTTTGGGAGAGCGTCTGTTAATGCCACAGGCGTTATAAATATCACATAAATTCAAAGTTTCCATCTAGCAATGTGGCATAACTACTGGTGTTATCAACATCCAAGGATTTCTCAGAAATAAGTCATTTCAGCCCAATGGGTGGAGGGTTTGCAATGAAAAGGGGAAAACATAAGAAGAATGGAATAATACGCCACTGAAAAATAATCAGTTCGCTGAAAGATGTAATGATTAGAAATCTCTGTAAAGATCAGACAATTTGCTGCTATGTTACCTCATAAATAAAGTTAATAATAAACATAAATATCAAATACCAAAATGAGAGAGAGATTCCTGGCTCATATCTGTTTTAACAGTACAAAAGTTTATGGACAGTAAAATTTGCTGTTTTAAATAAAATGAATCCTTCGTTCTGTAATGAAGCATGAAAAATCAGCTTTGCCATATATATATATATATATATATATATATATATATATATATATATATATATATATATATATATACACACACATATATATATAAATATATACACACACACATATATATAAATATATACACACACATATATATATATATATATATATATATATACACACACATATACATATATATATATATATATATATATATATATATATATATATATATCTAGCAGATGCACCCAGATGACAATTTTGGCCAATACCAGACTCACCGATAATTCTTTATATTTGAAAGCCGATAACCGATACACTGGCCATAAATCTAAAATCCAAATTTTTAGACAACTTTTGAGAGCCTGATTGTAAAAAAAGTCTCTTCACAAAAAGTCAAGATAGAAACACAATTATGATGTTCTTATTTTAATGTTGTGTAGCCGATATGACAGACTTGCGCTGCACATTTTGCACTTTAACTGGATTTTCCTTTTTTAAAGTGATTTCAATCATACTTCAAGTAATTTAAAAGCATCATGTTGAACAGTGCCTCACCTGAAGGAAATAATACACTATTTATCGGCTTTTAGATATCGGCTAAATGTTCTTGTTGGGCCGATAACGAATAACATTAAAAATGATAATTTATCGGCCGAATACCGATAATGTGGCCGATATATCGTGCATCCTATAATATATATATATACACACACACACACACATACACAGTATATATACACACACACACACACGCACACAAAAATATAGGAAAAAAATTTAACCCAATGGATAGGTTTGTCCATATTTGACCAAAGTTGGGTTAAAACAACCTAGCATGTTTTAGAGAGTGTATAATTTTGAAATAAAAAACAATCTATTTTTATAATGATAATGTAAACTATAAAAAATATTTTATTATATATGACCATATAAAAGTATATAATTAACAATAGGAGGTAATGCGAATCCATAGTAAGATTTATTCTTGTAACTTCATAAAATATTAAAATATCATATCATAATAAAGGATATAATTAAATGTGTTAATCTTTTGATCTGATATCAAAGTATTTTGTATTATGCATGCGGGTCAGATTAGGACAATTCATTTGCCTATTCACGAACAAAAAAACTGACATTCGAGCTCTTTGGCTTGCAGTGCAGGGCAAGAGTATTGAAAAAAGAGAGCTCACGTATGTGTACGCCGTATCTGCTAATGACTATTGAGTTGTTGACAGGTTGATCTGTTATCATGTGTGATAATGAGTGATCACTGGGGAGTTGGGTCATATGGAGTGTTAATACATGTCTATCCAGCGCTGCCTCCATCCTGGCTGACGCTCAAACAAAGCACCTTAAACTCACAGTCTAACCTTCTCCTTCATTGGCCGGCCAATGATAACCTATTAAAACAACCCACCTCGAGTGAACAAAATTGCCTAAGTGTTTCTCTTCATCATAGGGGAGCGTTGCACTATTCGGTGCAGGCTCTATCAGAGCCAGAGGACATTTCTTTCCATCACCCGATTTCTCTCTCTCATCTGTTCACTGCCCTTTCATGTGACATAGACTGTCTGTTATCCTAAAAGACACAATGGAGGTGGTCGGGCAATCCTGAGAGCAAACACACGCAGTCATACTCTGGCCTTTGTTGGGCCTGGAGGATTCTCCTTTAAAGGTTCAGGGCTGAAACCACATTGGCAGGGGCTGGGGACCAGCACTGGACACCCTGACACTCACACAATGCAGATTGTCTGGGGGAAATACAATGTGTTCCTTCTCACTCCTCCTGCTGGGACAGACAAAAAAGACTACAAGAGTGAGAACTCTTCTCAGATTAGGTGAGTTTGGGTGTGTAGTGCCAAAGTGAGTCAGCTGAGCACCATATGCAAAAGGTATTAAAAAGTTCCTCAGAACATTAACGATTATTCAGATAAGCAAGTTAGTTTCTGGATAATTTCTAAACAACTAGAGAACAGTTAAAAAGGGGCATAAAACATTTGGAAACCCTTAATGGTTCAATTTGATAATATTAGTTAATGCATTAGGTATCATTAATTAGCAATGAACAACATTGTTACAGTTTTTATTTAAGTATGTGGTAAGATTTTATAAAGAAATACATCATTTTATTCAGAAAGGATACATTAAATGGATCAAAGGTGACAGTAAAGACTATTATAACATGACACAGATAATGCTTCTACTTTCTATTCCTAAATGAATCCAGTATCCACACAAATATTAAGTGGCACAACTGTTTTCAACATTGATAATAAGAATGTTTTCTTAAAAATGTATTAAAATGGTAAAAATGATAAATAAATAAAATAAAATAAATGCTAGATTTATAACAGATTCTACATTGCTCATTGGTTATTTGTCCATAAAAAACATTAATTTATTTAATTTATAATGTTAAAAATGTACTATTTGCTTTATTGTTATCTATTAATTAAAATAATTTTATAAACATTAACTTTTATAAATGCTGGGTCACGCTTCAGATTCTCACCAATTATTAACCACGATTTTTGCCTCAACCTATTTACTTATTTATATTTAGTAAGGCAGTAGTAAATTCAGGTATTGGGATAGGATTCAGGCATGTAGAATATGGTCATGCAGAATAAGGCCAGTTTTACAAGTACTAATAAACCACTAATATCCTATATGCATGCTAAGTGAGAATTGGACCTAAACTACAGTGTTCCCAAATGCTGAAATAAACTAAAAGACATACTTAGCAAATTTAACCTTATTTTTAAATTGTTACCGAAAGTTCCCCAATGGCACGATCAGGCGGTAAAACCCTTTTGGAGTGAAACACAAACACGAGATCATGCACAATGAGATGCGGAGGGATTAATAAGATGTGACGAATGCAAATGGAAAGTCCTTGATACACACGGATGTATGTCTCGGTGAAACCGGACGCAGCTCACTTAACCAGCACGACCAGTTTATGAGCCAAATGTATTTACTCCATATCATCTATCAAAGCCATCCTCACTGACAGATAAACCCCAAGTAAAGCAAACAAGCCCTCTGGCAGGAAGACAAGAACCGGGGAGGCGGCGTCTGCGGCAGTCCATCATGAACCACTGGGAACAGTTTGGTTTGGTTGTTTAAGACCCCGACTATCATTTTGAATAAAACCTTAAATAAGCACAGAGTTCAACTCGCAGGCCAAAACAATCAGATGTTAGGTGATGCTGAAACGTTTGGTCGGTACCTCTGGAGGCTTTTGCGCTCTGGCAAAACAGCTCAGAGGATCTCACTGTGGTCAGACCTCTCGACAGCCGTCCGCAGGAGACGTGGCTCGGGATCACTACTTCACCAACGCTCCAATCCTTGAGAACATGCAGTTTGCGGTAATCTAATGACTCACTGCACTCAGACCCTGAGTGATTTATTTTTCTCTGGACAAAGCAAACTAAACACATAAAAGCCAGTTTCAAATGTTTATAATCTGTTATAAAGCTGGACAGTGATCAGACTAAATGCATGATGCATGCTTTTAATCAGAAGCACAGTAATGATGTTGGGTGAAGATGAGTGACATCCAATGAAGATCTTTTTTGATTATGCAAGTTTTGCGATGAGAAATCACCTCACCAACATTCCAGCCACTCTGCTGGTTGTGAAAAAACAAAAAAACAAAAAAACAAAAAAAAAAGACCAAAATTTGGTCCTTTTCTTTAATTATACCTTTATATATATATATATGAAGAGTTCAGATGCAAAAGCCTCTAAGTGCCATTTGATTTTTATCAAGCTTGTATATTTAAGTTCAGTAATTTCACTTAAATGGCAATTACCGATTACCTATTAATTGTCATTTAAGTGAAATTACTGAACTTAAATATACAACTTGATAAAATGGTCATTTTAGAAGAAAATTTCAAATGGCATTTAGAGGCTTTTGGATCTGAACTCTTCATATATATTATATACATATATATATATATATATATATATATATATATATATATATATATATATATATATATATATATATTATATACATATATATATATATATATATATATATATATATATATATATCTACATACAGGGTTGTGGACTCGAGTCGCATGACTTGGACTTGACTTGGACTCGAGTCCCTAATTTGATGACTTGCGGACTCGACTTGACATATTCAAAGATGACTTGCGACTCGACTTAGACTTTGACAACAATGACTCGCGACTTGACTCGGACTTGAGCCCTGTGACTTGGAAAGACTTGACCTACCTTCTACCGTTGTAATAATCACTGACTGTAGTATAGCACTGTATCATTGACGCATGATCACAGCACTGATTAGCGCTGCTTTCGCACGTTTGGCACTGAGCCAGAGAGCGCGTGATAGAGTGCGTTCAGCAGCGCGTCAGTTGTCTTTTATTATCACACGTTCAGACAGTTTTCAACCAAATAATGTTTTCTTTTTTCTTTTTCAGGCATTTAAATACACAAGTACTAGCGAACCATTTATAATTTGAGAAAGAAAAAACACTGATGTCTAAGTAAGCGGAAATAATAAACCTTTCAAATCTGTAATTTTGAGACATGTAATTTTTTCCCCACAACTAACGCACATTTTAGTCAATAAAGTCTTCTCCCTGTTGACCAAAATGACAGGCACGTAGCCCCAAAAAGTGTCACGTGACGCTTGATACGTCGTCATGGAAATAGGAATGTTGTAGTACAATTACTGTCGCGTTAACAAAATAATTTAACCAGGGACTCAATATTTTAAACTTAATGTGTAGCAAATCACGATTAATATTCCCAATGAACAGTTTCTTTTTTTTTTATCTGCATTGCCACTCTTCACATTTAACCAATCAGACAACCAACCAAACAACATCCATTAAGTTTGAATAAATATGATAATATTATATATTATTATATTATATCATATTTTAAAAGCCTTCCTGATATAAATTAGTATACATTTCATTTACTATAGGCTAGTAATTAACACTGAGACAGTAATTTGTGCAAAAAGCACTAATGACTTGTTTAAGACTTGAAGCTTAAACTCGAGGACTTGCAACTTGACTTGGACTTGTCTGTCTTGACTCGGGACTTGACTTGGGACTTGAATGCAAAGACTCGAGACTTACTTGTGACTTGCAAAACAATGACTTGGTCTCACCTCTGTATATATATATATATATATACACTCACCGGCCACTTTATTAGGTACCCCATGCTAGTAACGGGTCAGACCCCTTTTGCCTTCAGAACTGCCTCAATTCTTCGTGGCATAGATTCAACAAGGTGCTGGAAGCATTCCTCAGGGAGTTTGGTCCATATTGACATAATGGCATCACACAGTTGCCGCAGATTTGTCGGCTGCACATCCATGATGCGAGTCTCTTCGTTCCACCACATCCCAAAGATGCTCTATTGGATTGAGATCTGGTGACTGTGGAGGCCATTTGAGTACAGCGAACTCATTGTCATGTTCAAGAAACCAGTCTGAGATGATTCCAGCTTTATGACATGGCGCATTATCCTGCTGAAAGTAGCCATCAGAAGTTGGGTACATTGTGGTCATAAAGGGATGGACATGGTCAGCAACAATACTCAGGTAGGCTGTGGCGTTGCAACGATGCTCAATTGGTACCAAGGGGCCCAAAGAGTGCCAAGAAATATTCCCCACACCATGACACCACCACCACCAGCCTGAACCGTTGATACAAGGCAGGATGGATCCATGCTTTCATGTTGTAGACGCCAAATTCTGACCCTACCATCCGAATGTCGCAGCAGAAACTCGAGACTCATCAGACCAGGCAACGTTTTTCCAATCTTCTATTGTCCAATTTCGATGAGCTTGTGCAAATTGTAGCCTCAGTTTCCTGTTCTTAGCTGAAAGGAGTGGCACCCGGTGTGGTCTTCTGCTGCTGTAGCCCATCTGCCTCAAAGTTCGACGTACTGTGCATTCAGAGATGCTCTTCTGCCCACCTTGGTTGTAACGGGTAGTTGTTTGAGTCACTGTTGCCCTTCTATCAGCTCGAACCAGTCTGGCCATTCTCCTCTGACCTCTGGCATCAACAAGGCATTTCCGCCCACAGAACTGCCGCTCACTGGATGTTTTTTCTTTTTTCGGACCATTCTCTGTAAACCCTAGAGATGGTTGTGCGCTGTAAATCCCAGTAGATTCAGCAGTTTCTGGAAATACTCAGACCAGCCCTTCTGGCACCAACAATCATGCCACGTTCAAAGTCACTCAAATCACCTTTCTTCCCCATACTGATGCTCGGTTTGAACTGCAGGAGATTGTCTTGACCATGTCTACATGCCTAAATGCACTGAGTTGCCGCCATGTGATTGGCTGCTTAGAAATTAAGTGTTAACGAGCAGTTGGACAGGTGTACCTAATAAAGTGGCCGGTGAGTGTATATATATATATATATATATATATATATTCGCACTACATATCCCACAATTCCAAGTAAGCTTCACTACATTACCCATACGCCCCTGGTTAGAGGTCTGATAAGTAGCTCACTGGCTGTGTGAAATACATATTATGTGGAGTAGGTACTAAATTTAAACAAGAATGTACTTTGCGAACGTAAAAAAGTCATTCTATATAGTATGAATACAGGTAATGTAGTCCGGACGCTCTAAATGCGCCATGTTGTTGTCTCGCGTGACATACACTGTCACAGAAGAGGTTCGAAAATGTACAAAAATTTAAAGAGCCGTCACGCAGTTTTCAGTTCTGCTTTCTGTTTTTATCTGCGCTTTTACATCGTCGAGCCGACAATTAAGAGGAGGCGTCGGTAGCCTGCTCGCAGATCACGCCTTTTGTGGAACTCTGAATTACATTTATTTACCAAATAAATTTTACCTCATAAAACACACCCTATATGAACAATGACAGATGTTGATTTTTGGCAGGAAAAAGCCATTTATTTGCTTGTGATATTACCAGTCGATAAATAAACATGAATGAATCAATGAGATAAGCATGTGTCCACCATATGCGAACTTCTGAATCTCGCCTGAAGTATAAGTAGGTCATCCGGGTACTTTTTGCCTACTGTTTTCAATTACAACCATGCCACGCTCGAAATTGCTTAAATCACCTTTCTTCCCATTCTGACATTCAGATTGGAGTTCAGGAGATTGTCTTGACCCAGGACCACACCCTAAATGCATTTAAGCAACTGCCATGTGATTGGTTGTTTTGATAATTGCATGAATGAGAAATTGAACAGGTGTTCCTAATAATCCTTCAGGTGAGTGTATGTAGTTGCTATGAAAGCTATTGATGTAAACTAAGGGCAAAGCTTTGACTTCGCTCAGCCTGCTAACTACATTACAGTATTGATATAGTCAGTGTTTACTTTTGTTTTTGTAAGCTCTTGCTTTTGTAAGACTGTTCACCGCCCCCAGAGACTATTTTATATAAG